>HG992180.1:22427007-22907007 GCA_905220545.2 Melitaea athalia
TAAAAAATGTTATTTATGTTCGTGTTACTGATTTAAACCAGAATAATAATAAATCTGCCTTATATTAAAAAATCGTGTGTAGATTTATAAAAAAAAATTGTATGTTTTATAAATTAAAGAGTTACCGTAATTGTATTTTTTTAATTACCAGAATGATGCATATAATTGTTTTTGAATCGGTGAGATCAGCTCAATTATCGACAACAATTCGTCTATCAACTTTAACAATTATTAAAATTATTTGTTTTATCTTTTTGATGATAGAAGTTACAACTAAACATTACAAATTATTATTTAAAAATACTCAAAGATCATCAGGGTTTGACATTACCATTATTTCAATGACCTAGATTGAACCAAATATATGTTTTCAATTTGGACTATAAATATTTTCAAGTACTAACTCATATACTATGTATTGTAGTAGTCCCTTGTGGGATTGCCAATTTATTACAAATTTATTACAAATTTAAACTAACAATAACAATAGTTGTTGCAGTTAATTATAGGTTTTTAGTAAGGATTTTCTAATATTAGAATATAATCCGGACTAATTTATTATAACAGTTAAATAATCAACATCATTCAGTAATAAGAGGTGATCAAAGTCCCGCCAATTATAAATAAAAAAATTTAATTGAACGCTGTACAATTTCCCGAACTCCAATTAGAAATGACATGCAATTTAAAGTTCCCTCATTCAATTACTCAATACGGAATTGTATGAGGCGCTTGTTTGACGGTGGCTATAAAAGAAAATGGCGCAAACAAGTACCGGCCGACGAGCTCCCGACGGCGTAACTGGCAACACTGCACTCTCGCCCTGCCTCACACCGATACCGCTCGATATTTGTTAGCAAACATTTTGCCTGATTTCTAAATTTTAAATTTACAAGCCATAACAATTTAATCTGTAATTAAGGAAATTAACGTAGGGTACAGCTGGAAATATCTTGCTCAAAATCTGGAGCACCCCGACTGCCAAGTTAGTGCTAAGTTGAAGCCCAATACCTTTAAGTTTACACTTTATTAATGTCTACCTAAAAGTGAAAACTTGTAATTGGCCTTTTAGTAGTAATATAATTGTCTAGCTGTAAGTTTTCCTAAAATAATAAAATAAATAAATAAAAAAGGTGTGTGTGCGATTCACACACGATAGAAGTGAAACTTCTTTGGAAAACTAATTTAAAAAAAAATAATTTAAAATTAGCGGCTTGCAGCGCGTCCTTCCCTGTCGTTTTGCCGTTGCATCCGGTTTGAAATCACAACGATCCTAAAGAAGTTTCACATCAAAAACTAATTTAAAATTAGCGGCTTGCAGCGCGGCTCGTCCTTCCCTGTTGTTTTGCCGTTGCATCCGGTTTGAAATCACAACGATTCTAAAGAAGTTTCACTTAAAAAATAATAATAATAATACTGCCTTCAAGCAGTGCTGTGTTCCTGCGGTGAGTAAGGTAACCAAAGCTCTTGGGCAAGATTTGAGGTAAGATCGGCAACACGTTGCAATGCTTGTAGTGTTGCAGGCGTCTATAGGCTACGGTAATCGCTTATCATCAGGTGAGCCGTATGCTTATTTGCTGACCTAGTTTTTTTTCACTCACGCAAAAGAAACAAGCTGTGTAAATTCATCTACTCTATAAGATTATTATTTTTATATATATTTCAATTATATATTAGTTAAGTTTAAGTATATAACAAATCAATAGCATGTCATCATTTATATCATCCATTCTTGTATTTATTCGTTCTTCACGCTATTCTGTATATTTATACTCTGTCAATATAACATATTAATAACTTCAATCAAAACAAAGAAACAGAGGTAAGTAAAAACTTGAAAAAATCCCCAATACGGTTATAAGAAATTATTTTCCTTCGACCAAAGAACTCAGTTAGCAATTCAATAGCCGTTAATGTAACGCCGATTTATACAACTATTTTTTTTTTATGTAACTAGGTTGGCAAACAAGCGTACGGCTCACCTGATGGTAAGACCGTAGCCTATAGACGCCTGCAACACCAGAAGCATCGCAAGCGCGTTGCCGACCCTATCCCCAATCCCCCCAGGAGCTCTGGTCACCTTACTCACCAACAGGAACACAATACTGCTTGAAAACAGTATTATTTAGCTGTGGTCTTCTGTAAGGTCGAGGTACTACCCCAGTCGGGCTGCTCCAATTTTGAGCAGGAAATTTCCTGCTGTGCCCTACCTCAGTTATTATTATCATCTCAGTTATTGTTATCAGGTATTATCTGTAATTACTCGTATTTTTATTACAAATTAAATTATAAATACATGTTTTCTATTATATTTTAAAACCAAAGCCTTATTTAGACAGCATTACCTTTGACGCGTATCGGATATACCAGAATATTGGTCCATAATTTAATACATTCTGAGGTGTTTCTTGCCGATTCTTCTCTGCAGAATCTGTATTCCAAATCGGTGGTAGCTTCACTTTAAAAAAAAAACGAGTGTACTTTAGACCACACGACTGAAGTAAAACTTCTTTAGCTCCATCTAACTTATATGTCCCTCTTAACTTCCGTTCGCCTCGTCCAATCACACGTATCATAACGCTCTCGTCACACATTCACCAGCTTAGGTACTCCCCAAATCAAGCGTAAGAAGTTTTACTTCAATAATTAAAATATTATGTGTACGATGACGATTCGAAGGTGCCTTTGAAGTATATTCGAAAAAATTCATTTTGATTTTTATTTTGAATACAACCTACAATTCAAGTTAGAATATAATCGGTGTAAAAGCGAGCTGAGTACAAAAGTAAAAGGGGGAGCGTCGCAGGACAATATATATGCTAATTCTCGACCGGCCCGTCATCCCGCCGGGCAGGTTTTTTAGCATTAAACATTTTCTGCACTACGTTTAATGTTTACCTTCGCGATTAGCACGCCCCACTTGAAATTAGTGCGGCTTCTGGATCATTGCGGCTTCGGTCCCCTATTAGCCGATTTTAAATTCTTGTTTTTAGCTAAGATTTTTATATGCGGAGATATCCCTGTTATAATGCTCACCAGCTTTAATGTTGCGGATAATCATAAAATGCTTTTAGTGGGATAAAGATTTCTTCTTTTAAAAGTTTAGCTTTTCTGTCGTGCATGTTGACCAAGAGTATTTTAATAATATTTAGCACTAGCTGCTGCCCGCGACGTCGTCTGCGTGCGTTCACTGCTCGTTCCCCGTAGGTGATAGCGTGATAATATGTAGCCTATGTTCTGACCCGACTTCTTAATAATATTCGTGCCAAATTTGAAGTAAATCCATGCAGTACTTTTTGAGTTTATCCCGGACATACATACAGACAAACAGACAAACAGACAAAAATTCTAAAAACTATATTTTTGGCTTCGGTATCGATTGTAGATCACACCCCAAGTATTCTTTTTAAAAAATATTCAATGTACAGTTTTGACTTTCCTACCATTTTATTATATGTATAGATTAAGGTTTTTAAAATATTAAATTATTTATTAATAATCGTCGTGTGTCAATTATCTAAAAATATTTTTTTAGATAATTGACACTATACGAGTAATGTTACGAAATGGTAAAGTTCTTTTATAAACACAGTAATTTTAATATCGACAATTTTTTCTTCTAAAATGTTTTTTATCGGAAAAAGTAATTACACATAAAAGATCGTGTGATTTCTCACAGGAACTGAGCAGTGAACCATAAAAGCGATAGAAACCGTATGTTTTCTTGGATTCTTACAAATTTAACGAATAAGAAATATCAAAGGACAACTTTTTTATAACGGTTTTGATTTACAAATAAAATTAAACAATACTTCATTTTATAAATCACAGAGAGAGAGAAAGAGACAGGAGCCTTTTCCTAGCTGTGGGACGTTTACTGGCTCTTTTAATAGGATAGTTCGGTCCAAACATCAAACAATTTGAAATTTAAATATTTTCAATATTTTTTTTCGAAAATGTTTTTTATTATCATATCGGCGGAATTCCGCGGAGTATAGGCCCATAGCTTAACGGCTAGAGCACCGGACACGGATTGTCGGGAAGGTGCGGGTTCGAATCCCGCTGGGTCGAAAATTTTGATATGATAATAAAAAACATTTTCGAATTTCCTCATGTGTGGGTAACACAAAAATAAAAATAATACGAATATTTTTTTTATATTTATATTCTAATATAAAATTGAATATTTTTGAATTCAACACCTTTTTGAAGTGAAAACTTGATTTGGCGCACCACACACACATTTTGTTGTAGATAGTAAGTTAGGCTGATCCGTCACGCTCTTAGGTGAAAGGCTTGATCGGGTGAACTCGGGACTTATTGCGTTATTGCTTGATTGCGATTGCCAATGAAGTTTTCACTTCTGCCGTGCGGTGCACGCACTATTTTATTATTCTTATTGCGTAACTACGAGGGCAATATTATTATAGTTAGTTCAAGTCATCTTTGCGCGGGGCTCTATGTGTGCGTGCGCTTGTAATTATAACACTTTGCGCGCACTAGTGACTTTTGTTTAAAGAATTTATTGTCACGGTGACAAAAGTCACTAGTGCGCGCTTAGCCTTAATTTGTGTAGCAGTGACGCGACCGCCGTCATTCGAAATTTCAAAAAACACGTCTTCTTATTGGTCATTTTTCCACCGGTACACTCGTTAAAGAAAATGTCTAGTTCTTCACGGAATTTTTTTAAGGAGTCAGGTAAATATTTTCAATGTGCTAATTTCAATATTATTAATATTTATTATGATTAAATAATGTATACCTACATTACTAACTTACTTTAAAAACTATATTATTTTTAAATTGAACGTATTATGATTATTTTAGACTCGTGAAACTATTGCCAAGGTGTTCGAATTTCTAAAAAAGGAAAACATAGTTATATTGCAGCTAGTATAAGTGATCCAATTTGCAGTGCAGGTCCAAATTAATATCAAAATTGAATGAATATTTAAACAGTGTGCGAAAGAGAACAGCAATGGCAGTGGGGGTATCAGAGAGAACAATAATAAATATATTGGCTGAAGGGAAAAAAACTGACTTCAAATTTAAATCTCCGTATAAAGACCGCAAAACAGAAATAAATAGATGGTTGACAGAAAAAAACATTACTTATAATGCACATATAAAAAAAATTAAACTGTATGACTTGATAAAAAAAAGAAGACCATATTTGTCATAAGCTTGATGACATACTTTAGCCATATGACATAAAAGTTCTTCGACTACCGCCGTATTATCCTGAACTAAACCCGATAGAAAATGTATGGGGAATTTTAAAAAATTATATTGCTCCGCATAATATCGAACAAAGTGTGACTGGAAAATTAATAAATGATCGTTTTAGTCAAATTGATGAAGAGATGTGGCGTAATACTTGTCAACACTTAAAAAAAGAAGAAGAATTTTTGATATGGAATCTGAAATAATAATTAAACTTGGTGAAAGCAGCGAATCCAAAAATTCAGCATTTTATTCTTCTAGTAGCGATACAGATTAATATGTTCAATAAACATGTATTAATAAACTATTATTATTATTTTTTAAATCCATATAGTTACTATTCCAAGTTTAGTATTAAAGAATATGCAACGACTAATGAATGATGATGAAGCGTTTTCGCTTAGGTTTGTCAGGATCGTGGCAAGTGTCATTTTCTTGTCTCTGCCTACCCCTCCGGGATACAGGCGTGAGTTTATGTATGTATGTATACTATTTGTCACCGAGATATAATTTTTTATTTTAAATTTTTTTTAAATAACTATATTTATATTTTTCACTTCACTGTACCCCTTGTCACGCAACAAAGTCACTGTATATATACAAGGTTTACCTACACATTGAGCCGCGCGCAAAGATGAGTTGAACTTACTATAACTACTTATTAATTCATAATTTTTTCACAGTTTTATTAAGACTCTTGAACACAAGTTATTACCTATTTAATCGCTCGTTTGACCCTTGCTCGTAACAATTGTTCAGACCACAATGATTTGCAGATCCAGGACGTGTTTGTGTTGTGTGTGGTTTCAATACCACCAACAGAGATGTTTTTCTTAGTGAAAGACCGTCGAGAGGTAATTTTAACAAAAAAAATTGTTAGCTATAATTAATTCATTGCAACAAATTTATTTTATGTTGTAAAAAGGCGATTTAATAGCGATTTTAAAGTTAATTTCGATTTTGATAATGTCAAGTTGCATTAAAATCCGTATACTACTTTTGGCCTTGTTCGGGGTCAATCTACAGATTGCAGACAAGAGGAATACGTTAAAGTTGTGACTTCAGTGTCAAATGTAGAATGTTCTAAAATGAAATTTTGTTACAGTTATATTGTAAACTAGCGACCCGCCCCGGCTTCGCACGGGTGCAATGATGATACTAAATACTATCAACAATAAAAGATACGTTAGAAACCTCTAGACTAAAATTATCAGTGTTTTTCTACCATGTTATGCATGTATTATACATATAAACTTTCTTCTTGAATTACTCTATCTATTTAAAAAAACCGCATCAAAATTCGTTGCGTAGTTTTAGAGATCTAAATTCTAAACAATTAAACATACAGACAGCGGGAAGTGACTTAATTTTATACTATGTATAAAGATAAAGATGTACTGTGGTCGAGCGATGCGTCATGCGGGGCAGAGGGGATTGACTCGCCGCGCAGTCTGTAGGCATAGCATAGTAGGCGCTTTAGGAACTTTAAATGTTTCGCTGCTAATTGCTTCTAACGACGATATCTCAAAAACTATTCATCTGATTGATATAGTGTGAAGGGCAATTTTAATCTGCATTAAATGTCTAAGCTAACTAACATATTTATATGGATAAGGATTAATACTGAACTAAAGAAAATAGCTATGAAAATAACGTAAGGTTTTTAATTAAAAATTTGAACATAAACGTGGTTATTGTAAGTCAACCGTAAGAGATAGAGATATGCTCTCGCGGACTTTTTTGTAGAATTTTTATAGATTTTGAATTCGCTAGTACATTACTAAACTGTATCTTTGCTAGTTTACGCGGCGTTTGCGTGGAAAGCTCCCAGTTGGCGCGATTTTTTAGACTTCTTCAACATTTATCGCCGTATTTCTGCTAATTTACATAAACGTATATTAAATTATATACACAAACCTTCCTCAAGAATCACTCTAGCTATTAATAAAAACCGCATCAAAATCCGTTGCGTAGTTTTAAAGATCTAAGCATACATAGGGACATAGGGACATAGGGACAGAGAAAGCGACTTTGTTTTATACTATGTAGTGATATGAATTACTATTGACGATACCGAAATTTTATTTTTTATTTTTTATGTGACTAGGTCGGCAAACAAGCGTACGGCTCACCTGATGGTAAGCGATTACCGTAGCTTATAGACGAATGCAACACCAGAAGCATCGCAAGCACGTTGCAGACCCTATCCCCAATCCTCCCCCAGGAGCTCTGGTCACCTTACTCACCGACAAGAACACAACACTGCTTGAAAACAGTAATATTTATCTGTGATCTTCTGTAAGTACTCCATATTTTGAGCAGGATATTTCCCGCTGAGCCCTGCCTCAGTTAACCTCTCCGAGTTTTTATTTAATTTTTACCTTACTCACCAACAGGAACACAATACTGTTTAAAAACAGTATTATTTAGCTGTGGTCTTCGGTAAGGTCAAGGTACTATCCCAGTCGGGCTGCTCCATATTTTGAGCAGGAAATTTCCTGCTGTGCCCTACCTCAGTTAACTACCCTACTTCATGAATACATCCCTGCCCTACTTCATTAATAGACATTATAATTGTTTTGATTAAAACTTGATAATACTTTTAATGGAAGTAATCAAAGAAAACACGAAGAGAACACAATCATAAAACAATAAAATCATTCATATCGCCGACTCGGTACAATTAGGCGAGCGTGTTAAATATTGTTAAAGGGACCCCATTTAGTAAGTTAAGCCCTTCCGGGTTGATTTAGATGGGCGCAAATTGCGACGGGACCGCTACGTGTGTCGCCGCCATAATTTATACAAATTTGCCGCATTTATCGTCGCTTAAGGATTTTGTTAGAATTAACGATCATTGTATTCACGAGCCACACGACCATTCGTAAGTTTCGTATAAATTAAACTCACCAAGCTGACCGTGTATTGTATGCTAAAAAAAAAATTATTTCTTTGAACAATATTAAAAACGTGATAAAGATCTTAGAAAGACTTTTTGTAAAAGGTAAAATTTTTGATCAATTTAGAGATAACCGATGACGATATAAATTTTAGTCATTTTTTATCGCAATAATTACAGATTAAATTCTGTAAGTTTAGGGTAAATATTTGTAATAAATTTTCCCATAATTAATGTGAGAAACAGTTTTAATTAAAGATGTAGTTTTTAATTATATATTTTTAATACAACTAGGTCGGCAAACAAGCATGATGTATGCATCACTTGATGGTAAGCGATTGCCGTAGCCTATAGACGCCTGCAACAAGCATCGCAAGCGCGTTGCCAATCCTACTACCTAATAACCCCCCCCCCCCCCCCCACCCCAGGAGATGATGATGGAGAGAGATCCCCCCTAATCACCTTACTCACCACAAGAACACAACACCCCTTGAAAGCATTATTACTTAGCTGTGGTCTTCTGTAAGATCGAGGTACTTCCCCATTTACTCCGCTCCAGATTTTAAGCACAATATTTCCTGCTTTACCCTACCACAGTCAAAATAAGGAGAACTAAATTAAAAATAATGTAGTTAAGTTAACACGCAGTCAAACTGAGATGTCCATATACCTAGTAGATTCGACTTATATCCGAATCCGAAGTTTCCGACTACGCAAAGTAAACGTCTCCTTTCTGGGCCATGGTATTCGCATGTATAATAAAATCCCACAAACAATTCTGGAATTGTCTCAAAATAAATTTAAAGTTTTTATTAAAAAGAGATTAATACATAAAGCGTATTATTCGGTGCGGGATTACATGGTTGATAAAGATGTGTGGACTTAGTGACGCTGTATTTCATGCACGACATTACTAATTTTGTACAAAATTACAGTTTATACATTTTTTTTTAAAAGAGTAACTGCGGAGTTTCTTGCCGATTCTTCTCTGCAGAATCTACATTCCGAATCGGTGGTAGCTTCTTAAAAAAACTTAATAATGACCTTTAATTAAAATTTTGTAAATTGACGATTCGAAAGTGCTCATGGGGTCTATTTGAATAAAGTTATTTTTGATTTTGATTGATTTTGATTTTGAATCGACACAGCTGAAAACGAAATCAAAATTCCCTTTTCCATTAACATACCTTATTTTATACTGGCTTTTCGCTTGTAGCTTCGTCCACGTGGACACCATTTTGACTTTTACGTGTTCTCCCATTAAAATGTAGCATATTATATAACTCAGTGATAATGTAGTATTTTACCGGCAAAAAAATCGAACCTGTACTTTTTAAATTTCTGTAATCTCCATTACAAACGGTCAAAAACTTGAACGTTTTCTGTATAAAATATATTAAAAAAATTTGAAGAATATATTTTTATGGGACCCGGTAGCGTTGCACTAATTTTCACTTATTAAATAAAACTACCGGGTCCGGGGTCGAACTGTAGTTAAGACGATATTTATTGAACTAGTTTAAACCAAGAGTTAACGGCTAAGGTCTCCAATTCCCCCCTTTTCAAAACAAATTTCGTTTCTTAATACCATAATATAACCATTCACCAACCAACCAGTTCATTGTAATATGAAATCTTTGAGTAGCGGGGTCTGTAAAGAACTCGCTATAGACGGCGCCAAGGTTTGCTTAAAAACCAAAATCATCATAGCAGGAATTTCGACCCAGCTTGATGTGGATCCATAGCTCAGTTGGCAGAGCGCTGACACGGCACGTCAGAAGGCGCGGGTTGAAATCCCGCTGGATCGAAAATTTTTGATATGATTTTAAAAATGTTTACAATATAAGCAAATTATAGCGCGATTTAATTTACAAGTGACGCCCTCTTGTAGTGAATAGAAAAATTATATAAAATTAACAATATTAAAATGATGAGCGCGCGCGCGCGCACACGCATAAAAGTGATTTCGAACAATTTAATATTTTTATTACTATTTTGTAATAAAAAATATCACTTTATACGAGTGCTGCCTAAAATAAATAAACTTAGTTTTGATTTTGATTTCATGTAGACTTAGTTAATGTGAAGAACCAATTAAAGAAAAATGGTCGAACAATTTGTGAATGTTCCACTCGAAAGCGCGTTTACGTCCCGCTTGTCGACAACAGTGCAGCAAATCGTCAACAAATTGCGACTCGCTCCGAGATTACAGGCTGAGAGCATTGTCTTGTCGCGTTTGCCGCTTCTGTTCTTGCCACACATATATCTCATGTAATATATAACAATATTCTTAAATTATTATATCGGATCGAAATACATACGAATTGTTTTATATTTCACTAGCTTCTGCGCGCGACTTCGTCGGCTTCGACTCCGCTCCTATTAGTCTTAGCGTAATGATATATACCCTATAGCCTTCCTCGATAAATGGGCTATCGAACACTGAAAGAATTTTTCAAATCGGCCCAGTAGTTCCAGAGATTACCGCGTTCAAACAAACAACCAACCAACCAAACAAACTCTTCAGCTTTATACATATATTAAGTATAGATTTCGCACTATGTATGAATCGTGCGTACCTGTAAAGTATTGTAAATATACATTATAATGTTACTCGTACCTTGTGGCAATTTGCACTTGTTTAATTGTTGACATACTTACGCTAAATTTTTTTACCTGTCACACACATATTACAGTGATTAGATACATCTATTTAAAAATCTGTAAAACCAAAATAATATATGATTATCATAGTTTGCGTTTCAAATTATAATTCATGTACGTACCTATCACGCTCACTATGACAGATAATTTTATAAATATATCTATACTAATATTATAAAGAGGTAAAGTTTATAACTTTGTTTGTATATACGGGGTAATCTTCGCAAATACTGATCCGATCATAAAAATTCTTTCGCTAACAGAAAGCTACACTATTCAGGAGTGACAAGATAAAAGGAAAAAGATAAAAATATATAAAGATTTTAAATCAGCAGGATTTGAACCTGCGCCCTCTGACGTGCCGTGTCAACAATTCAATCTAATCAAGCATTATTATTTGCCTTAGAAATTAATTGGTGATTTTAAAACATTTATATTTATCTGATTTGCTGAAAATAGTGAGAGTGTATTGGAACATATCAAATTTCACCGTACCCTTCTTATGTGAAATGGATTATAACGCCCAACGAAGTGGGCACGGGTCGGCTAGTAATTAGATAAACACAGGAAAAGACCACAGATTATATTTAGATTAACAGTCAAACCTGCGTAATAAGTATAAAATTTAAAAATAATTATTATTTTATTTAAAGTTACGATATACAAGTATACACTTATAACTGCAGATAACTTTAAAGGTTGTCTCTTTAATTGTTTAATGAAAACAATTTTTTTTTGTTGAAAATAGCTATGTATTCACACGCGTAGTGTAAGTGGCAACACTACACGGAAGTGTTACTACACGCCAGCCTACCACGCCATTGTTTTCTATTTGAATGTGTTATTACGCAACAGTTTTCATGGACAAGGTCGCTGCGAAAACATAAGTGCTACTTTTAAAATACTCACGTAAGGTCACTTTATTCTGTATGAAATTGTGTTTTTGTATTTTTAGCCGACTTCAAAAAAAGGAGGAGGTTTTTCGATTCGATCGTATATTATATATTTTTATGTGTTTGTATTACGCGGATAACTTCGTCGTTTATAAACCGATTTTGATGGTTCTTTTTTGGTTGTAGAGGAGATATCCCAAGGGTGGTACCATTATAAGGAAACCAGGATCTGATGATGGCATCTCAGGGAAATTCAGGGGATCCTTCAAAAATCGTAGTGACGACTAGTGCGTTTATTATTTTATTTTTTGTCTATTTATGTTGTAATGCGTTTTTTTTTTTTTGTCTAGTCATGTTGTATTTGTATATTTTCGATGTAATTGAAGTCGGGTTTTTTCGTTTGCCAGCAAACACAATTATAATAGTAATATTACTTCTATGGTCAAATCGAAAGAAATTAATCTGAGAATATTCTTTTTTTGTAAGTTTATTAACACACTAGCTGCTGCCCGCGACGTCGTCTGCGTGCGTTCACTGCTCGTCCCCCGTAGGTGATAGCGTGATAATATGTAGCCTATGTTCTGACCCGACTTCTTAATAATATTCGTGCCAAATTTTAAGTAAATCCATGCAGTACTTTTTGAGTTTATCCCGGACATACATTTGAAGAAATAAAGGTTCACTGCTCGTTCCCCGTAAGTCATAGCGTGATAATATATAGCCTATGTTCTGATCCGACTTCTTAAAAATATTCGTGCCAAATTTGAAGTAAATCCATGCAGTACTTTTTGAGTTTATCCCGGACATACATACAGACAAACAGACAAACAGACAAACAGACAAAAATTCTAAAAACTATATTTTTGGCTTCGGTATCGATTGTAGATCACACCCCAAGTATTCTTTTAAAAAAATATTCAATGTACAGTTTTGACTTTTCTACCATTTTATTATATGTATAGATGAAGCTAAGATTTTGAGATCTATATATCATTGAAAAGATAAGTAAATATTATCGTATACATAAAAGTAGATAAAAAATCGTTGCGAATAATTTTAAGATAAAAGAGATATCATGTCAAATGTCAAGAAATGAGACAGATAACTTTACAGCGGAAATCCATTAAGAAATGAAAAGACGAATTTCAAGAAATATTGCAAGATTTTTTATATCACTAGGGTGGAAAACAAGTGTACAATTTGTCTCATGGTAAATTGCTATCGTAGCTAATGGACGCCTTCAAAATTGTTGCCGGTCCTACTCCCGCTTTCAACATAGCGCACTCCCAGGAGTCCTGACTACTGGAACATTAAATTGACTCCTACTGACCAATTGACCACACACTGGCGGATCCAGGGGGGGGGGGTCACGGTGGTCATGCCCCCCCCCCCCACTGGGCTGTGTCCAGGACCTAGGTGGACCACTAATTAAAATTGTTAAACAAGATTTTTGACACAATATAGGTATTTTAAGTACATTACCTACATAGATTAATAAAATACCTACTTTTTACCTGTATCTATCATTATAAAAATTAAATTATAACTTCTTTTTACTTGATTACGACTTTTTGACCCCCTCCCCTGGCGCCTTGACCATGACTCCGACCCCCCCCCCCCCCCCCCCCCCCGGCGCCAAAGCTGAATCCGCCCTTGTGAACACATCACTACTCGGGAACTCTGTAAAACCAAGTACTTTCACAGACAGGGTGCACAAAATTTCAAGTAACGTATTTGCTGTGCCTCAATTTAATAATTTTAGGACAATTCAGTAATTAAGTTTATAAGAAGAGTATATAAGTCTTCCTACTGTGCCCGACCTCAGTTAAACTGTAAAATCTACTTCGAAATAGATTCTCGAACTCGTTAATATATTCACCAAGTCCTGGAAGTCGGTCCGACCGACCGACCCGGTACGAAAACACTTGAGAGGTAGCAGATATTTGCATAATATTCAATAATATTTGTATTATACGTTTTCCTGTTATTGTTCCAGTTCTCTACATCATCTTCAATTCGTACGAAGATACGTCTCATGAGCAACTACCTTGAGCTCGTATTTATCAGGCAATTACGATACAGCTTGTAATATTCCACTGCTGGGCATATGCCTCTTTCGCCATGTAGGAGAAGAATTGGAGCTTAATCCACCATGCTGCTCCACTGCGAGTTGACTGATATATTCCCTACTATGCGTAACTATTGCTATCAGATATTTATGATAACAACTGGGACCGACAACTTAACGTGCTCTCCGAGGCACGGTGAAGACCCACAACTAACAAGGAGAGACATCCAAACCGGAAAGAAATATTATTTCTAAAACATTTATTCTCAATGAATATCTACATCGCGGTTTAATAAATCAATTAAATATTAAAAGTCGGTAATATCCTACATTCATATCATACATCGTTTTATGTTTGTGAAGAAAACGTAACCTCCCTATAATATGAACTACATATATATAGATATTTAACATATTAATATCATTTTTATAATAACTCTGGAGCTCGTAACAATAGATATAATCATACAAAAATAAACCATCAACCTTAAACCATAGTCTAATTAAGATCGGAAAGCCACGTATTTATTTATATCTTCAAACAAGTACTAAAAAGTACGAGTGAGTTTGCTTCACTCGAAGCTAGCCCGCTCCACTTACCGACAGTTGTACGACAAGTGACGGCCGATTACGCACTGAGAGCATTGTCTTGTACAGCGGAAACCGCGGTAGCAGATCCGCAGGCAGACGATATACCTACTACCATTTATTTTTAAGCTATACATACGCTAAGCTTAGCTTAAAAGTTTCGAGATAAAATTATAATAGGTATTTTAAATAAAACGAAATGATAATTATGATGGTTGAAAAAGGTAAAAGAATTGTTGCAGAAAATATACACTAATAAATAGAGCGGCGGTGTTTTTGTTCGGTTATACTGCAAGAACTACTCCACCGATCGGAATAATACTTATACCATAAGATGCAGCGTATTTCGGAGAAGGTTTTAATATATGATATGTTGGTGATTACTTATCGTGTAAAAAATATGGACAGACAGGGGTCGCTAGTGTTTATATATGCAAAATTTTAATAGGCTTATACCCATTCGTAGTAACGCAGAGTGAAGGATTCTTTCATCACATCATCATCATCACATCAGCCTATAAAAAGTCCACTGCTGGACATAGGCCTCCCCAAGTTCGCGCTAGACATCCCGGTTTTCCGCAATCCTCATCCAGCCTACGCCGGCAATCTTACGTAGATCATCGGTTCAACGGGCCGGAGGACGTCCCACACTGTATTTGCCAAGACGCGGTCTCCACTCCAGGACACGTCTGCTACAGCGGCCATCGGTCCTGCGACACAAGTGACCAGCCCACTGCCACTTCAACTTGCTAACTCTGTGGGCTATGTCGGTTACTTTCGTTCTCTCGCGGATATCCTCATTTCTAATTCTATCTTTGAGAGAAACCCCAAGCATAGCCCGTTCCATTGCGCGTTAAGCGACTTTAAACTTGTGGACCAGTTTCTTCGTCAGTGTCCACGTCTCGAAGGATTCTTTAGAATTGCTTAATCAGTGACGTATTTTGAGTATGTGTTGACACAGTGGTTACTGCAACTAGCGTTGACGGCTGCAGTAGCGGTTTTGATTCCCGCTCATAATATTTGTTTGTATGACATAATGTTTGTTGTTGTCTTTACCGTGATCTGTTTATGTGCAATACAAACATGTATTGTATGCGTTTATAGACCACAGATACAGGATTTTATAGCAGTCAAGTGTCAAACGCTTAGTTTTTTTTTAATTTGACACAAGAAAAATAATATTGGTACTATAACGATTTTAATATCGTGTAAACGCATTATTATCAAAAAGTTAATATTGTTTACTTATGAAGAATGAGCTATACTACAAGCGCTACATAATTAAATAATTTTAGACCCTCATAAACATTACCTTTATCACTGCATCCCTCGGAAATTCTAAAAAAAAAATTAAACCCCCTCAAACAGAACCACGCGAAGGCGCAGTCAACGAAATACCGTCAAGTGAGAGGAAAAAGTTAATTTCCCAGAGCATTATAAATTCATGAACTCTTTGTGTTGCCCAAAAATAAGTTGTTTGTTTCGCTTCGAAGTTTTTTCGTTCAAAGCCAAAGTAATTGGGGCCACGATACAAATTCAAATTCTTCGTTTTATTGTACGGTATAAAGCAACTTGTGCATCGCCTGAACTAATATTTACTTGATAAACCTTTTTCGGCTTAATCTCCATCGAAAAAATTGCGCTGCTACACATCGGTGCTTCGTCTGTGTTTCAACGGATTTTATAGGGAATAATGCACTAGTTAAGGAGCTTTATTTCTTTGCACATCATTCTTGATAGCTACTTCATATGAATCGTATATACTCGTATAATAAGGCGCGGTAAGTAAGGTCCAACATGTGAAATATTACACTCAAAATCTACAATGGAACGGACAAATAATTCCGCCCTCAACTAGTGTTGTGTTTCTGTGGTGAGTAAGGGGGCAAACACTCCTGTGGTTGCGTTTTGTTAACAGAAGGTATACGGTCGGCAACATTAATTTGTGACTCTAATGTCTACGTTTCTACAATTCTATCTTCTACGTTTACTCCAAATTATATTCGAAATAAATCGTATTTACCGAATAAAATCACTGATATACCTATATTTATTTGTATGTATTTATATTTTTACTGTATAATAAATATAACTATTATTAAACACTCCACAGAAATGGAAATGATTTCAGTACAATATAATAATTAATTAGCGCTGATTTTCAAATGCAGCCATTTAAAATACAATACCTTGTAACTGACATTACTAGGAGTCTAGGAATATTTAGAACGTATCAGAATAGTTTACACAATTTATAATAAAATATAAGGTGTGGAAATATAGCCTATAATGTTTGGTGACATATATTATGTCCGACATAGCCCAAACATGACACTATAATTTATTCATAAAAAATTTTTTACTAACCGACTTCCAAAAAAGGAGGAGGTTCTCAATTCGACTGTATGTTTGTGTTTTTTTATGTATGTTACTTCAGAACTTTTGACTGGTTGGACCGATTTCAATGATTTTTTTTAAATCGACTGTGTGTAATTTGGTCCCATTTAAATTTAATTGAGATCTGACAAGTACTTTTCGAGTTATATCTAATAATGCGTATTTACTTGACTATTTTTTTCGTCGACCTATGATATATTAATTAAACCGTATAACTTTTTACTGGGTTTACCGATTCTGATGATTCTTACTATAATCGAAATCTAATGGTTGTCAAGTAGTTTCAAACAAATTTATCAAATTTGATTGAGATCTGTTTAGTATTTTTTGAGTAATCTTTGATAACGCGTATTTACTCGACTGTTTTTTCGTCTACTTAGTTATATTACTTGTCGAAGTAATTGAAGTCGGTTTTTTATCGTTTGCGCGCAAACACAATTATTAAACACAGTAATTTTAATATCTACAAACTAGCAAACACAATTATTTCTGTACATATTTATGAGTCTTTATAACCGGCAGTGATTACTTATTAACATAATCCTTTGCTCGACTACCCAACAGTCACATTTTCATAAAAAATTAAAGTAACGGCATCATAAAAACGGCACAGACAAAGCTTCTTCCGCGTTTATAAATAATAAAATGGTATTCCGCGCAGTAAAAACAGAAAGCATCCGTTACTGTCATTCATAACACCTAAAGAGGAGCCCTAGAAGATTTGACGTCGTGTCAGAGCCAAAGTTCTCGTGAAATGTATTTTTTTTACTCCTAAACACAGCATCCGCCATTACGAATTCAAGACGTTGAGACCTTATCCAGAGCAGTTCGAGATATTTAAAATATAAAATTACGTAAATGTCACTCATAATCGCTCCTTTCCCAATTTTACGCGTTAATTTAGAATTAATTTAATAATGAATATGACAAAACTTTTTTATATAGTTTACTCTTTAAGAATCGATTTTCATATAAGGCCCCTTTAAAAAAAATATGAGGAGTAAAATCTACTGAACGAATCGTTAAGTTTTTGTTAACGCTATCTATACCCATTGAGCTATTATTAGTAATAATAGCTCAATGTCTATACCCAATAGGGTTCCGATAGATGGCGTTATTTGATTCGTTTATTTACCATTTGATATGGTATGAATCATTTTCTTAGACTAGTAAGCCTTTTTTGTGCCTTTTTAGACAGTCGATCTGAAGGAGTAAACTCCAGTCGTGCATCGGAGCTGACACGCACTTTTTTTTAGCTGTTTTACCTAGCAGTCGATCTTGTCAACTAATGTATTATAAACATTATTAAGCAATTGCACAAAGATTGATTGAATAAACTTAAGTTCCCTTATTTAATTCTGTCCCTTTATTGATATGATTGTTTTACAACAAACACATTGCCTTCCTTAATCTAACAAAAAGACAATTTCTCATATTCCCATCAAAACGTAAAACAAACGAAACAATAATTTTCAACTCGAAACAAACAAAACAAATAACAATAGAACCGAAAACCGATACCAAGGAACATAAACAAACTTCACAATTTTTAATACGGTAAATTGAAACCTCCCGTCGGGAGGGTATTTTAAAACAATAACGGGGCGTAGAGATTACCGTTTGATTCGCTGTTTGCTTTCGATTCCGCCGTGAACAATCTATTTGTCGGGAAACGCTTGCAGCAAACTGAGAGGAGATTTAATTTTTCCGTAAAATCCATTTTCCCGACATCACAATATAGACACCTTATTTCCAGCTGAGAAATTATAAAGCATAGCAAAGACAGGGCATTTATTAAGGCGCTCGTGGTGTTGCGCCACTAAATTAGCGATTTGATGCAGTTTTTTTTTAAATTATTTACGGTAACATTGTGGTGTACCCACATATACCTATATAATTATTTGACTAGCCCGTTGGCGTTGTAGTGACCCTGCTTTCTGCTCCGGGGGTTGTGGGTACGATTTCCACCCCGAATCTGGGTGATATACATATTCATTTATATATTTCTATAATATATATTATTTATAAGTATGTTTATCGAAAAAAGAAATATGTAGCTAGACCAGTCGGCTGTTACCTATAACACAATCATTAAGTTGCTTACTTAAGGAACAGACGACCGTGTGTTTATTGTGTAAAAAAAATATTATATAAATTGCTGTCGGTGTTTTAAGCGACTACTCACACCACGACACCAAAGTGGGTATTAGAATAGTAAAGTAGTTATCTTAGAATAGTAAAACTTACTAGATGAAAAGTGAATTTAGATTATTTAGGTTCTATCTCAATTAAGCTCAGATTAACATATTTTTTTTTAAATTTACTACCACACATTAAAAAAATTACCATGTTACATTTCTCATATAATTTAATACAATTTACAAATACAAAAAAAGTGTATGCCATTCACACAATGCAGACGTGAAACTTCTGTAAATTCGTAGGAAGGTAGGCCGTTTCGATTTGTTCTATCGACGATGATCGCGGTGAAAAAGGTCGTAAGGGCCATTCAAAACGCGTCGCTTACGCGGTTTGAGCCGCAATGTATTCTCTCCATTCTTTCCTATACACTTATGTGGTTCTTTCCCTATCGTGACGAATTTTCGTTTCATCGAGTTTCAAATCACAACTATTCTAAAAAAGTTTCATTTCATAAAATAAATTTACATTATTATCTATAGTATAGATAATATATAGATTCTATACTAATATAATAAAGCTGAAGAGTTTGTTTGATTGTTTGTTTGAACGCGCTAATTTCAGGATCTACGGGTCCGATGTAAAAAATTCTTACAGTGTTCATTATCTATATCAGCATCACATAGCTCATTTATCGAGGAAAGCTATAGGCTATATATCATCACGCTAAGACCAATAAGAGCGTAGCACCAATGAAGAATGTTTCAAAATCGGGTTTTTTTTCCTTTCGAGAGCTTCCGCTGCGTAAACGGTTAAAGTTTCGCACAAATCATGGTTGACAGAATTGGTCCTATTGCACGCGGATGAAGTCGCGCACAGAAGCTAGTTAAAAATTTGTAATGAAATGTTTTTCAAAAACCTTTTTAAAACTCCCTATCAACTATTTTCTAATCCGCATGTTTAGCGCCTCCACCCAGGGCTGTGATAGATCACCCGCCATTACCATCCGGTGCGAATTCTGCATCTGCTTATAGCTTGGATCTAGTTTATTTACATTTGTTTATAAATCGTTCATTGCTATTATTAGCTATTAATTATGAAGATCACGGAGCGGTCAGACGAACTACATCGATATGCAATATGCGGCCGTAGCATAACAATATGCTAGCAACATTACACTTCAGCCTGTAATATCCCACTGTTGTGCACAGGCCTCTTTCCCCATATAGGAGAAGGATCAGAGCTTAATCCACCACGCTGCTCCAATGCGGGTTGGCGAGTATATTCCCTACTATGAGTAACGGTCGCTATCAGGTGTACATGATAACATTCGGGACCGACGGCTTAACGTGCTTTCCGATTCACGGTGGGGAGACCCACAAGGACTGCACAAACACCCGGACTACAGCAAACATCTGTATGGCAGCTGTGACCGTTGCGCCAACACGTCGTAATATTTTAGCGAAACTTTAGAATAATTTAAGATAAATTTTAAAAGAAACTTTGAAGATATATTGACTCAAAATTAAGATCCTATAATCAAAAGTTAAATCCTCAACGTACTTAGTGAATTTTATTTTATTTTCATAATATATCTGAAACAGTAATTCATTGAAAATACAAATGTAATAAAGTATTTTGATTTAAAAAAAATACAATATGACCAGCGAATTTACTTACGATGGGGAAAAAGTTTCCGTAACATAATAATATTTTTAATCATCTAAATGGCAGAAGGCAGTGACGATTAATTGTGAGAACAATAAAGCTATTTTTACAAAGACATACTGTCTTTGTAAAAATAGAAGGTATTTTAGGTACCTACTTAATAAGAACGAAATACTCTCCCAACAAAAAGAGACAAGTGACATCCATTACCAATTCATTTAGATAATTTATTAGTCTACAAAGAATATCGTTTTAATAATAAATGTACTCACTTTTTAAATAAAACAGCTGTTTGAATTTCCTCGATTTTATCAACTAATGTCAAACTAACAAAATATCAATCAAAATCAAAACCAAAAAATACTTTTTTCAAGTTGGTTTCAAAATCACTTTTGAGGCGTCATTATTCAAACTATAATTGTGTTTGTTTGCAAACGAAAAAAACCGACTTCAATTACATTGACATACAACGTAGTTAGTTGGTAAAACAGTAAATTAATAACGCATTATTAGTCAATATTTACTCATATTTATTTAAGTCAAAAAAATACTCATCAGATTTCGATCAAATTTAGGATCAATTAACAAACACAGCTTTCGATTAAAAAGAATTATTAAAATCGATACACCCACACACAGTAGAAAATTATGAGGTAACACACATAGAAACTACATTCAAATTAAGAACCTCCTCCTTTCTTAAGTCAGTTAAAAATAAATTTGTTCTAAAGTGTTGGTATCACCGGTTTGGAGTGTAAATTCTGCAGAGAAGAATCGGCAAGAAACTCTGCAGTTACTCTTTTAAATAAGCTATATTGTACAGCTGACCAAAGCCCGAGAGAAATATAAATTAAATAGGTTCACCATGATCAATCATTAACTCCGCTCTGGCAGCGTGGCAGTCGGCCAGCTCCGGTGAATTAAACACTGCATTTTCCATACAAATGTACAGCTGTATGGATGCTATACGAACGGGATTTTGAACTTCAACCCCTTAAAATACGGTCCATTAAAACCGGTGTAACAGCGTTTGTAAGCGAGTTAATTTCATTCATTAATCATTTTCTATATATGAACCGTTTGAAGCTTAATTTGAAAATTCAGCAATAGTATTGCAATATTTTCATTCAATTAGTTTATGATTATTTATTTTTACGCCTATAAATTTAAAATATTTACTGTATTTCATTTTTAATTATTTTATTCCTATTAAGATTTCTTAACTACAGAGTAACAGGCTATTATTTGGTTCTAAGATTTAAACCTACAATACTCTACTAATAATAGTAACACAACACAAACTAGACAAGCATAAACGCCCAGACCACGACAAACATCTATATGGCCAATACAATGTCTGTCTTGAGCGGGGATCGAACCCGCAACGGCCAGCGCAACAGCCAAACCATCGTCATGAGAACTGAGAACAATTAATCTGGTTTACAAATACATTCATATCCTCTTAATCAGTCGATAGCGCTAGAATAAGCCAATGATTTAAACATCACTCAACCGCCTTAATTCACTTAGACCTGCTAATTGGCGTGTAACTAATACGTTATCTGTCTTTGTCTGCTATTACAGTCGGATTATATTAATGGAGAATTAAACGCTATTTCATATTGATGCGAGTATTCGCTAAATCGCTTCCCAATAATTCTAGGATTTCAATTAACGTTAATAATGAAATGTATAGAATATAAAAACACAGTTTACATATATTTTTAAAAGAGTAGCGTAGTTTCTTTCCGGTTCTTCTGTGCAGAATCTGCATTCGAAAACGGCTCTACAAACGGTTTAAAAAAAATAATTAAAATATTAATTTGTGAATTACGATTCAAAGGTGCTTTTGAAGCCTATTTGAATACAGCTAATTTTTATCTTGATTTTGACTTTATATAATACTAGCTGTCCCCGCAAACGTTGTTTTGCCATATATGTTATTAACCCCCGCAACCCGCTCTTGTGGGTGGAATTTCGTAAAATCCGTTCTTAGCTGACCTCTACTCGGCAAATGGTCTAAGATCCGGAATATAACAAAATCTTCCCTCATCTGTTAATTAGATGAAACAATTTTTTATAGGCTGATTTCAATATTGTGAATTTATAAAAACAACCTCTGCCACCATAAGCCTGCTGCAAATAATAATACTTAAAAAAATTTTTTTTTCTTCTAAAAAATCTTTTCCCTCTCATGTTAATTACATGTAGTAAGCTAAAACCGTCAATATTTTACATTATATACCTGACTATAGTAGGCACCCATCTCTATGATTGCTATACTTACCTGCAGCCAGGTTACTCTGACTGAGGTTACTGACCTGGCTGCAGGTAAGTGTAGCAATCATAGCGATGGCTGCCTACCACAGTCAGGTATATAATGTAAAATATTAACGGTTTTAGCTTACTACATGTAATTAACATGAGAGGGAAAAGATTAAAAAAAAAAAAACTTGCAGCAGGCTTATGGTGGCAGAGGTTGTTTTTATAAATTCACAATATTGAAATAAGCCTATAAAAAATTGTTTCATCTAATTAACAGATGAGAGAAGATTTACCTTCTCGGATCTTAGACCAAAAAGGAATATTCCTACCAAATTTCAAGTCCCTTATTGTTCCAGAGATATCGTGATGAGTCAATGGGTGGAAATCTCTTTTATATATATGTATATAAACTCATTACAAACAAATAAATATAAAAATATATACTTAAACAACGAAACTAATACTAAAAATCTTAAAAAATATAATATAATAACTAATATATATTATTAAAAGGAGTCCCTTTAGGCAAGGTTCCGAAGATACTGGCAGCGTTCCCCCTTTGGATAGCTAGACTAATTCTTTGTCCGAGGTAGCTGCCAGCTCTTCGGTATATATATATATAGAAGATAAATATTTGACACGACTGAATGACACATTTATGACGCATTTATTTTCACATAGCCTAATAAGGAACAAAGAGATCATAAATTGCCATTTATGCAGTCCTTTGGAAATTATGTGTAAACAAACTTTTCAGCCTTATAATCACAGACCAAAGAAAACTTATAATATTAGTATAGAACTATAGATAAATTACAGACTTGATCGCTCCGATCAGTAGTTCTCCTTCTAAGGCAGAGCCAGTGTGGATCCTGCTTTACAGTCGCCAGCATTAAGGAAGCACGCCGACGGACTTCGGAATAGCATCCCATCTATTACCGAGTACACTCGCGAGGAGCAATTTACTGCTAATACTTTGCAGTGTGTTCGGATATTACAGGCTTTGATGTATGTAGTGATGTCTTGGGTACGTTTAGTACAGATCTTTCTGGAACTTCGGCATTGGTTAAGCCGCGTTCAATGGATTTAAAGTGAGGATTAACAAAGTGACTTGTATGTTCATTTAAGTATGTTTTTTTCTTTTTGAAATAAGATCTTTTTGATTTAAGATAATTGGTATATCTATAGTTATGATTTTTAACGCTTTACGCTCGACGGATCTCAGTAGAACTTTCGCCTGTGTCAGGGATTCAAAAACACACACAATACATAAGCCTATACAAATGTTTTCTTTGAACGGAGATTGAACCCGCGAACCCGCGAGATAAACAGCAACATAAGAGTAACGCATACGGTCATACGGTTTGTACAAATGTACATATTATAATAAACTCATATATATAGATGAAGTATTTCTATATTATGTAGATATATTGTTGATATAGATGATATATTATCTGTTCTCTTTTTTATCGTAAATGAAAAAGTTTTACTTTGAAAAGCTACAATAATAGTAAGTATAAGAAAATTAAAACGTAGTGCTTAATTATCATGTGGTCCCATTTAAATTTAATCGAGATCTGACAAGTACTTCTTGAATTCTCTCTCGACGAGCAAACACACTTATTACATACATTTATATCCTAAGAAGAACAGGCTTTTTGTTAGAACCAGAACCTACGTTTGCAATCAGCCAAATTATAAACCTAAATAACATTTGAAGTAATTTTATTTCAATAGCATTGTATTGTGTCTAATAATGTATATGGCTGAAGCTAAATCTGTACTGTATTTTGTAAGCGCTCTCGATTATATAGGTATTACAGACAAATAAATAAGTAAGTAAAAAAACCTGTGTGGTTTTATGAAACCACGGTAAAAGTGAAACTTTTTTCATATTATAGACATTTAACTAAAAAAATATGTAATAATATTCCATTAAGGGCATAAAAATCGCTTTATCAATCTTACCGCGCGGCCGACCGTCACGCGACATGCAACACACAGACGAAAAAGTTTGAGACGATGTAATAAAAGTTTCACTTTAATAAATTAATACAAATCGTGATCTGGCAATCTTACGGAAGTTATACGCGTGCGTACATTTCAGTGCTTCATTTTTATTTATTTATTTAGGCAATATTCAAAGTGTAAACAACATAAATCCATTGATATTCACCATTGCTCCGTGTAGGTAGACGGCGCGCGTCATCGCTACCACCGACTTATCCTTACAAATGACTGTAACCCGACTTGCATCCGCAGCATCCGAGACCGCATGGAGATGTGACTTGTGAAACACCTCGGAACGTTTATACTTTGGTAAAATATTTATTTATTATTTATTTTACTCTTTTTGCACACAAAATAACAATACATAGAATTTATAACAATCAACATGCATCAGTTGCAACAGGCGGCCTTATAGCTAATACAGCGATCTCTTCCAGGCAACCTTTATAAATATAATTATATGTATTTAAAAATATATATAATTATATTTAAAAATATATAATATAATTATATTTTCATGAGAAATATTCAATATTTTATCACATGGGAACAAAATGCATAGCAATTGGGTAAAATCGAAATAAATACAAAATTTAATGTAATCAAGTAAGCTATTAAAACACTTTTGTATACCTAGTATTTTTAATCAGTCAGTTCAGCCCATTGCAGTACACTGCTGGACATAGGCCTCCCCAAGTTCGCGCCAGAGATCCCGGTTTTCCGCAATCCACATCCAGCCTACGCCTGCTAATGTACCCTCAGTATTTTTAAATAATTACTTAATTCATTTTAAGTATTTGAAATCCATTGCCTATTCAAAATACAAGTAGTAATGTTACATAATCGAATTAAGAGAAAATTATTTATCCTATTAAATAAAGAGGTTGAAAATAAATCTTCCACGCACATTAATAATAATTGCATCATTATCGTTACTTAAAAACTACCAAATTCAATTTGTGTGATTCGAAATAGATAGATACCTCTTTTCATTCAGTAGATGTGATTAAATGCAAGTAATTTTCTGATGAAATGAGAAATTCCATTTCACATCTCGAATGGTTTCGATTACATTTCGATCAAGTTAATACCCTCTGAAAATATATCTGACAAATTCAATGACATAATATTAAGTAAAAAGAGGTTATTACTACACTAACTTTTTTTTAAAACTAGGTTGGCAAACAAGCGTACGGCTCACCTGATGGTAAGCGATTACCGTAGCTTATAGACGCCTGCACCACTAGAAGCATCGAAAGCGCGATGCCGACCCCATCTCCAGTTCCCCCCAGAAGACCTTACTTACCAACAGAAACACAACACTGCTTGAAAACAGTATTATTTAGTTGTGATCTTCTGTAAGGTCGAGGTACTTTCCCAGTTGGACTGCTCCAGATTTGAGAAGGATATTTCCTGCTGTGCCCTACCTCAATTAAAACAATTACTAACTAATCATGAGCCTGCTTAAGTCTAAGAATTTAAAGCAAACGGTTTTAAGAACAGATACAAACAAGGTATACTCTTATTCGTTCGTTCATTTCTAAACCGCACAAAGGTTTTTTCTTCAAAATTGTAGGTGTCTAAGAGCAATCATACAAACTATTAGTTACAAATGTCCACTCCTAGGATATAATTATATAATTGTGTTTGCTTGTAAACGAAAAAAACCGACTTCCATTACATCGACAATGAATGCAACGTAGGTAGACGAAAAAGTAGTAAAGTAAATACGCATTATTAGTAATAACTCAAAAATTGCTCGTCAGATATCAATTCAAATCAAATAGGAAGGACCACATGACACGCCAATCTTTCGATTAAAATAATCATCGAAACCGGTCCACCAAGTCAAAATTTCTGAGTTAACATACATTAAAAAAAAATTAAAAAATACAGTCGAATTGAGAACCTTCTCCTTTTTTAACTCGGTCAAAAAGTCATCGCACTGTGCAGTTAAGTTAATCAACTACTTAAATCCCATACCTTAGGTTATTTTATAATGCAGAACAGACAGAACATATTTCTGAGAGCTTACTTGGCTTGTCGTATGCACCAAGTATTGAATAAGGAGACAAGAGCTTGAAGCGACAACAAAGAATACGTAAGACGCGTGAGATGAAACAGCGCAGCGACTCTGCAGCTAATAAGACAAAGTGTCCGGGTGCCGCGCGTCTCTCGCCGTGGCAGCGACAAATGACGTTATTTAGTGCTCTTGAGCACCAACTAGAGCTAAAATATAACCCACTAAATCCGTGAATATAATTTAAAAAAGACTGTCCATTTGGACTCAAATAATTATAAGGAATTCCATTTCGCTATGTTTTTTTTTTTTTTTGTTAATCATGAGCTACAAAACTTCAGTAGTTATAGAATGGTATGGGGCTTGGTGGGCTCGTTGTGGTCGCGATCCTGTAAATAAAATAAATACTGTAAAGTGCTAATACCTGAAAGATAAAAAGATTTTACCCAAATTAAAAATAGTTAACGCATTGATTCAACTAATAAAAGAAAAATTCTAAATAATGATGATATAATGAATAGATCACATGAATTAACAGATGACTTGATGATTCTGGATGAACTGTTCAACTGATCAACGTTCCGCGGGCGACTTTTAGGGTAAATTTAATGAGGGAATTTCGTTGTTGAAAGAAACATGTTTCTTATTTACAATTCAATCTTTCAACGCAGAAGTTATTAGTACAGGTTTTTTTTATACAACTAGGTCGACAGCGAAAATCACGTGATGGTAAGCGATTACCGTAGCTTATAGACGGTGCAACACCAGAAGCATCACAAGCGCGTTGCCGACCCTACACCAATCTTAATTGTTCTAGTAGGACACAGTTAGAGATTGCAAACTCGATTAAATAATACAGACAAATAGAAACAGTCATGTTTAATTAAATTATAACTTAAAACATCACATATTATAGTTAACACTCACATAATTATAATAATATTTACAAAGCCCCGAGTAACTATTTGTTATCAAATGTTATGAAACATTTTAAAACATTACTCCACGAAATAGTAACATATTAATGCTAAGAACATATTGTAGAGACTCAGACGCTTACTAACTCGTCTAAAGGATCAACCGCGTAAATTTCGGATGCTACCTGCACGCGAACATAAACTTTTGTGAAATATTACAAGTGGTAGTAAAAGCTGCGTCAAAATTTAGAAAGCTGAAAAGTTTACATTAAATGCATGAATAAATAGATATTGAGACTTTGTTTTAAACATTTTGGATATTTTTTCAGTCGTCTCTCATATATATGCTGTATTAAAAATAATGTATATAAATTTGAAGTAGTTCAATGAATTTGCTTAAAACTTATCTCTTTCGTTGGTAAAACTTTATAAGCCCTACTTTTCGACAAAAATAGTTGCTGTCCCAAAATGATTACATAAAATTTGTAATTTATCCAAACTGAATAAGTTGCGCTATACGCTTATAAATACATGATTTCTTGTTAAACGATTGACAACCACATCGTGAATGCGATGATCGCGTTTCCAAAAAACTTTGAGACATGAAAATGTATCCGTAAACTTGAATATCGAGTTCATGAAATTTCATTCCTTAAAGACGGTTGGTTACTTTATGTATATTTTATTTATTAAGTTTTATCAAACGGTTGATTTAAAACGGGCAAGATTTGACACGCAAATACTCGAACAGCAGCAGTGTCAAGCAGAACTTAACCGAAGTCTACTCGTCAACTGTAGGAGTCCAGACAAAAGGAATACACAGTACCAAGTGTCCACCGTCCTCACCGCCTTCTCTGAGTGACAATCACTAAGTTGCGGCAGCTGCCTTATTTCGAATAAGGGTAACTCTACACAAAGAGAAACTGTTTTCTTTTTCTTTGAATATATCTATAAAAATAACAATAAAATTCTAACAAAACAAGAAATATAAAAATATCTTATAACTGAAAATACGTCGTAACATACATATTAATATATAACAAAGACACTCGTTCAGTTTACTACAAGTTAACACAAACAAGTAACTCTCACAAAGAAATAAAATAAATTTCTTTGTAGCTACACTGTTTTTCTTCGAAGAATACATTAACAATTATTAATAAAGTTATTTAATACGTTACCAAAATATTACATTAATTACACAGACACTTGTAAACATGTATAAAAGTCTTGCACACATGCTCATCTATAATCCAACCAAGGAGTAAAGCATCGTTTGAACGCTGTGTTTTCACGACATAAAAGCGTCACTTCGAGACAGTGACTCGAGTAGCAAGCAAGTAAAGACTACAAGTAATACCAAGTACAATACCGGTCGACGTTGACCGACAGCTGCCTTCAGCACGTTTCGTAACATTTTAGTTGATAGTCTGGAAGTGAAACTAGCGACAAGATGGCAACAACGGAGCTAAATGAATACCTAATAACTTTAAATTGGATATTTTAGTCAGTTGAATACATAATATAATTAATAATAACTCTGTTGTAATTACAAAAGAAAGAGTTCACTTAAAACTTAATATAAATGAAAGTTAAGCTTATATTCGTAAAATATTTAACGAATTCCGTAAAATTATTTCTGTGAGAGAATAACTTTCCTCTTTTAAAGTTATAAAACTGAATATTTAATCAATTTATATTTTATTGTGAGCGTTTTTACTAATTAAAAATATTAAAGTAGAAAATATTAAACTTTTTTAGTTATTTGTTTCATTATTTAAAAATATAAATATTTATTTATTTAAAAATATATTCACGATTCAGCCTGTAATATCCCACTGTTGGGCATAGGCCTCTTCCCCATGTAGGAGAAGGATCGGAGCTTAATCCACCACGCTGCTCCAATGCGGGTTGGTGGAAAAAAAATATATTATTTTAATAAATATTGTTGGGGGAGGGGGGGGGGGGGGGGGGGGGTCTGTGATGCAGTTGCGGCACGACGACTTGAATACTCGAAGACACGCTACAGGATGAGAATGAGCCGACGCGAAAACAGGACGAACGAACAAGGAAGAAGGTAATAAAAAACTGACTTTGCGTAAAATAGTGTTTGTTCTAGCGAGGTGAATAAAGAGTCTTATTGGCCCTAAGACTTTCTGAGAGCTACCGGTTAAAAGGCCCAGTGAGGAAGAGAGCGTGCACGAACGCTAAGACTCGAAGCGCTAGAGACTAGTGTACCGCCAGAAGTGCCTTTCCTCATTTTGACGATTGGTAGCCATAAGGTATATTCATTCTTCCGTATAGCTTCTTCTTTCCGCTTCCCATCGAAGCGACTCATTGTGGCTAAAACTCCATAAGCGTTCCTACCCAATGGTAGTAAGCTCGCCCCGCCTGCGCGCTTTCTACCCCGCAAAAAAAGATGTTGCAATAGGCATGTTCTATTGCGCCACTCTGTATTTAAAGAACTCTGTCATCTGGGTAAAGCGAAATATTTGCAAAGTTTTATCGAAATATCATACCCGGAATACTACAGAGTTTTTCGGACGACAACAAACGACACCAAAAAAAAAATCTCAAAATCATAGTAAAATTAAGCAATATATTTCGTATTAGGACCGTGCTGGCTAAGCGAGATCCCGGATCCCGGCGATCCCGGCGATCAAGCTGTCCCGCACCCCGTGTCACGTCCACCGGTCACCCCGTATTAAATATTGAAAACTAATATCTTTGCCCGCCGCAGGTGGACGTCGACTCCGCTTATACGGCCCGACGCGAAATATGTCCCTTTCAATTGACTTTTACATTTGCGACGGTTAGGTTCGCTCTAGTTCGAAGATTGATAGCCCGCCTCGTTACGACCGAACTTAAAAGTCAGACATGGATACTATATAACATTACATTTGAGTGTTTTTATTTATTCCAAATGATATATTATGAAGTCTATTTTCCTTATAAATTGAATAAACTGACTCGATGTCTGAGTTTAATCAAATAATCGAAATTATTTCTTTTTATTTATTTACTAGCTGCGCGCAGCATACGCGTTAATTTGAAGAAAACAAATGCCTATTGCCTGCCTCGATATCATCTTCCTCGTTTCCTCAATGATCATGAATGATATCTCTCCATTGAAGGCGATCGTAAGCGGCACGTGTTCCTCGATATCAGGGGTATCCAACACACAAAAAAAAAATCATTTCGCACCAGTAGCACCTGAGACTAGTGCGTATAAACAAACAAACCAAGAAGCTTTTCAGCTTTACAGTATTAGTGTAGATTAGGTGATCCGTGGAAATGATTAGGGACATACTATTATATTTAAGTGGATATGTCGATTGTTTTTACATTGTATAGAAACCTTGTTCTAGCGACAGTAAACCAATAAATAAATAATAGTTAAGAAAAAAACTAAAAAAAACACGCTTTTATAAATAAACCAGACTAAAAAGGAATAATCTTATCAAATTAATGTTTTGTCATCGGTCTTCGATAACTCTACTAAATTTAAATGAAACGTAAACGTTTGAAGGCGCTCAAAATGAAGCCCGAAGAAGTCGCTTACAAACATACAAATATACAAATTATACATATGAAGCTAATAATAAAAAAGGGTGTAAAAAGGTATGTCTAACTTGGTGTAATCGTTCAGAAATAATTCGCGTACATGAATTTTGGATGTTCATTTTTATTTATATAGATTACTAAATAATAGAAACAATATCAACAGTTATAAATATTACCATAACAAAAAAATGTATGATATATAAATGTAATTTTATAGAAAAATACATATGGCACAATGGCAGGAGAAAAAACACATGAGGCTTCAATAAAGTTTGTGAGATAACTTGAGGCATCAAAGTACACAAAGATTTTATGCCTTAAGAAGTTTCAAGGTTTGGAAATACATAGCAAACGAAATAATTTTGATATTCGAGTAGACGAGGTTTGATATGTCTGAAGGTCAAAGGGTATAAAATAACTAAGGTTATATAAATGACAAATTTGTGTGATTTAAGAAACTTTTCGTTTTCATTTACAACTAGCTGACCCGGCGAACTTCGTACCGCCTAACAGTCGATTGGTATTAAAGTTCAAATTGACTTTTAAGTATTATTACGAATCTTTTGTATAGGAATATAGAAAAGTGTTGTTTTTAGACTTTATCAGGCAATTCTTTAAATTTTTCTCTCCGTAAGAACCATCCTCGTACTTCAAGGAATATTATAAAAAAAGAATTAGCAAAATCGGTTCAGCCGCTCTCAAGATTTGAGCTTAGCGATTGATTTTTATATATATAGAGATATACAGATTAATGAATAATATATTGAATTTTTCTACGGATTTTGTTCGGTTTTTTGTACCTACATTTTATAGTTGTGGTAGCTTCATGTTCCATCAGCATTTAACAGCCCACTGCTGGACATAGGCCTCCCCTAATGTTCGCCACTCCATGCGGTCCTGCACCCTCTGAATCCAGCGGCTTACCACTGTCTTCTTTAGATCATCAGTCCACATGGTTTGAAGGGGTCGCCATTAGAGAACCTTCGTTCCCCATCGGTTATCGATTCTCATTGTAATATGGCCTGCCTATTGGCACTTCAGCTTGCAGATTTTGAAAGCTATGTCGGTGACCTTCATTCGTCTACGGATTTTATTATTTACACTTCACGTTTAATTTAATTTAAAAAAAAACAGTTCTTGAAGTAAGACTTTTTTGATTTCATTTCGTTTCATTTATTTCCAGTCGTACGTCAATAATTTAAAAACTTTTGTTTATTTTTTATTAAAAACAAATAAAACATTGTTTTTAAAAAAGTATTTATTTTTTTCGTTTATTTATTTATCATGTTTTCGTGTTACAATACACGAATAGTACGCACGATATTGTAGCTTTTAGTACGAACGCAATCCGAGACCAGAAAATATATTTTACATTTTTCAATCGAGTATTTTATTCTTCATTTTAAAAATACAACATCAAATACAAATTCCCAGTACAGCAATTCGTATACACTATCGAATTTTATTTTCAGAACTTGAATTTATGGATTGCTCGCGCATCAGCCTGTAATATCCGACTGCTGGGCATAGGCATCTTTCCCCATGTAGGGGAAGGATCAGAGATTAATCCACCACACTGTTCCAATGCGTTGGCGGATATATTCCCTACTTACTATGAGTAACGATCGCTATCAGGTGTACATGATAACAACCGGGTTCGACAGCTTAACGTACTCTACGAGGTACGGTGGGGACCCACAAGGACTAACAACCAGACCGGACATAAATATTTGTATAAACATAAATATCCACCCCAATCGGGAATCGAACCTGCGACCGTCGGTGCTTAGGCTCCGCCGACATGGCATACGCACCATTACACAAGAGCGGTCATCATATAGATTGCTCATGTCATCATATTTGTTCATTTAGTTTTTTTTTTACATTAATTTTAAGTAAACTAAACAAAATGCTATTTTAAAAATATAACTTGTCTTGATAAGTGCTGCTCAGATTTAAATTTCATTTGAAACGTTTATTATATACAATATTTTGTACTAGCTGGGCCTGCGATTTCGTCGGCGTGTAACAGTGACTTTGGAGACCATTTTTGGGTTTATCTTTTGGTTTATTTTGGTCATCAGAATATCTCTAATATTTTGTCTCTTGTTGCAAACTTATAAAACATTCACATAAACCTTACATATTTCCATTATCCATACAAACTTTCATCCTCTATTCTCTATTGTTATTTTACACCCTTGAACTAAAAAAATTTACAAACTTTGAATTTCATATTTATTTATATGGAATCAACAGCCTAAATAATAAATTTCAAGCTTCTAGTTCTAAAAATAACGATACTTCCATACAACCTTTCATCCCTACCTTTCAACCCCTTTCACCCCTTTTTCGCATTAAAAAGTAGCCTATGTCCTTTCTCAGGCTCAAGACTATCTATTTACCTAATTTCTATTAAATCAGTTCAGTACTTTTGGCGTGAAAGCGTGACAGACAGACAGAGAGACAGAGTTACTTTCGCATTTATAATATTAATAAGGATTTCATATCATAATAATTTATTTCGAATATTGTTAAATTTAAATTTTTTTTGTGATTTAAATGAATTCATTACGTGGACTATTTGAGTACGAGGTATATGTATGTATGTTAGTGTGTATGCCATTATTTATGTGTGTATGTCATTATGTATGTATGTATATTAAGCACCGCGCTCGGAGCAAGGATTTATTAACGAAGATAAAGTGCTCATTTGCCGCTCCACGTCTCGTGAATTCGTAGCACGTCGTAAATGCACCTACAGCTAACCGTCAATTCGTTAGCTCTTGCAGTACGCTACTAAAACTTGCCCGGAATCCTTGAATCCCGGGAATTCCGGGATTGTGCAGGGATCACAGCATTGCTGGGCTCTTCGACTTATCAACAAATTTAAATCAGTTCCTATTGGTTATATTTACAGTACAGAGTAGCGGAATATCCAACGCTCTAACAGTATTGGGTTACTTTTAGTGATCAGAATTTTATTTACGAATATTGTGCAAATAATTTACATCAGTTTCTGAGACGTTTTAAAAAACTTACTTAAGTATATTTTAAATGCCACGCGTGTTTTATAATGCCCTTTTTTTATGAATCAAGATTTTTGTTTACTATTTTTCGTGTAGTATAATAGTTATGTTATATTTTGTTGTTTCATGGATATTTTAAAATATTAGTTAATAATAAAATGTTGTCTTACTCCGTTCTCAAGGCTTTCAATAAAATTTGTGATCTAAATAATTATTTTCCAATCACATTACTGACAATTATTTATCAATGATTTTTAAACATTTAAATAATGTTTTAAAATAAATTAATTTAAAAGTTTAAACACGTTTAATAGAAACCATTAAACGAGTAATCTTGTTACATTTGCACCGTGTAAATATAACAACCATCTAACCTCCGTATCAACATGTAATAAAATTAATTTTCGCGATATGAAAAGCAAACAATGAACTCAAACAGAGAAGATGATACGAACAAGGGTGGGTTCACATTCGTGATGATCAAGCGTGTTAATAACGTAAAAGCGTTTAAATAAAAATCTAATGTGTAAATATTATGATAACATATGTAATATCAGTTTACATATCTTATTTCTATGTTAACGTTGTTTAACCAATCTTCTTAATTCTATAAAAGTTTACGAGAAAACACTACGGAACATATTACTCGGCTGTAGCAATAGCGTAAACAGCTACACCCAAACTTATGTAATTTTATAGGATCGTTAAACAGAAATATGAATTCTTTATTATATTATTTATTTACTATTTACAAACATGTCAATAAAATTTCGTTATGATTGTGTTTAGAAACTTGTAAGGCTGCATAGTGTCCTTTTTCCGTAAAACTATGATAACTAGGGACCGGATTATATGCATTTGCATATTTGCATATGCATTTGCTTATTTAAGCTATTCTCAGCGGTAATAGCATATTTTACCTAAGATCTAGTTATGATGCATATTATCGGTACATTTACAATATTACATAGCCGTGATTTGCACTCATTTTTCCTACATACGACTGACTACTGTCGACTGAATCTATCCAAACAACGCCAAATTAACTCTACGTTGCCAATAACATTGCCGTAAAAAAAACTTTGAAAACATATTGAACAATAACCCAGGTTTTGAAGGTTTGTGTCTAATTGATAGTTTCATTAATGGGACGGCAGAACTTTTGCCAGAAACTATAAGTACTAACATAGCACCCAAGTTAAAATGCTACCCATAGTTACCTCCGTCGATGTGGAGCGAACCTTTTCCACTTACAAAAATATTCTAAATGAGCGAAGACACAATCTCACCACTGAAATTTTGGAAAAATACTTGATTGTTTACGTTTACAAAAAATTTAAATAATTTTAATGTTATGTTACGATACTTATTTTCGCCTATCAAAAAGTAATTTACTTATTGTATACTAATTTTGAAATAAAAAAAATAAAAACTTACTTTTTTCATAAAATTTATCATTTAATTTTGCATATTCTGCCTATTTCCGTGCATATTTCAAGCATTTTTCATGCATATTTGCATGCATATAACAAGCTTTTTATGTTGCATATAATCCGGTCTCTAATGATAACTTAATCCATAAAATGGGTCACATCTTTATCTAAAAAGAAAATATTGTATGAAGCAATATTAATTATAATTTTTGAAGTTATACTTTTTTGGCGCTTTAGGGATAAATGATGAGAGTAAATTTTTACGATGCGCGCGCACACCGTCACAAAAACCGACACCCTGAAGTTAGCTAGTCAATGAAGAAGAAGTTAGCAACGTAAAAATAGCTAGCCGATGAAGTATAATTACTTACGTGCGTATATAAATCACGTACACGCTTTTTTATTGATTTTTAGATTATTTCTCCAAATGTTCAACATCGTAAAATAATACCAACCCGCTATGCGCCGTTCAATATGAACCGACCCTTAAACATATAATTATAAAAAGGGCAAATGTAAGTACTCATTTTACTTTTAATTTCATTTATTGAATTGTAAGAAATGAGACTCGAATGGAAATTCACTCTGTTTGTTGTTTAAAATGAATGAATTATATTTTGTTAGGTTTATTAACGTTACGTTACTTTGAATATGAGACTTGAGCTAATAGAAAACGTGAATGATATTGAAAATTCCGTGTTTTTTATTATAAAAAGAGCTTATGATTTAAACATGCGTAGCAAAACATAAGAATTTTAACAACTTTATTGTATATGATCTATTTTTTGTTTGCTAGAAAATATGTGAATAAAATAACGATATTTTTACGATACAAAGAACGTGTCAATACGAAGTTTGACGGCTCAGCTGGTTAAAACAAAATATATATTATACGCAGAATACTATCGTCAAGAAACCTGCATGATTTGAAAGAAACTTTAAGAGATGCTTACCCAACCACCCGCAATAAAGATACCTCACATCTTTCTTCTGAACTTCAATATGTTCACAGAATCCTACACAAAGATAAAGTAAGCAAAGTTATAAGATAATAAAACATCTGGAATTCATTAAACACTGTCAACAAGATGGCGTGTTCTACTCAAACACGCGAAAAATTAATTATCTAACAAGCAATCTGCTTCTTTAAGAGATATTTTCTTTTGCTCACTTTTAATAGATTGATTGTTATTGATAGACCGTCGGAGTGAAGAAGCACAATTATAAATAAACTTTTATAAATATCTAAGTTAATGTAGAACATTTCGAAGAAGTAAGAAAAAAATCGACGCGGGCTAATATAATGAATTACTTAGTTTACAATGAATTCAGTATATTAATGTAACATTTAATATGTATTTACTGGAAATTTCAACTATCAAATATGATATATTATTATGTTTGTTACCAGCTATTAGTAACACAAGGATTGATTTGCTACCTTAGGAACAGACGACCGATACCGACGAAGATATTAAATTATTTTTATTATTAAACAATAATACATGCAATAGTTAAATATAAATATATGCAATAATGAAATAAAAAAAGTTTTTAACGTTTATCAAAATTTAAAATTTCCTTATTCAAGAGGGCATCAATAGCAATTTTAAATTCTTACCAAACTACTTTCGATTTAGAATATATATTCTGCAAAGAAAAACAAAGTGAACGGTTACTATTTATACATTAAATTTTACATAAAAATCCTATTAAAATATTTTAAACATCAACAACAATCTGTATAATATTGAATTACTTTCAAAATACTTAGATATTTAACAAAGCGCATTAATTAAATTTTAAATTTCGTAAACAATATCGCTATTAAAATTTTCGATGATATAATTTAAAACGGGCTTCAATAGAATAAAGTTTTAATATGCTCCTCAGCTCGATATAAAATATAGTTTATAACGGAATCAGATTAACCATTGTTCCTGAAATTATTTTCCCGTGAAGCTCTGTACCGAAAGCGGTAACCGTTGCGTAGCGGGATAATTACCAATTATTTTGTTATTAACTTTAATTTAAAACGTATCGTTTGAACACGCAATTAAAATTTCTAAACATGCTCGTTTATTACATGATTAAAATTTCAAATTATTGTGGCTCTGTGCTACGTTACGACAATGTGTCGTTGTAATTATCGATAGTAAAACGCATGAATCAATATTTGCTTATTTAATATTTGTAAAACTAACAGCACATATAACATTACATAGTTATATTACTAAACAAGATTTGAATAATGAAAGGTCTTCATGTATAATAGTATAGGAGCTAGTATATGAATAACACATGTCGTGCGGACGGAATGATTGCACCTCAAGATCTTACAGAACCTTTTTTTAAGCAATACATACCTACATAATATCAACAAAACAGTGCAAAGTAATTCTGGTTCAATCTTCGCCATATCTTAAATTGAAAACAGTTTGAGGACGGATAAATCGATGCCTGTTACACTCGAAACTAGTATAGTTAACAAACTAATGCTACTTTAAGAAGCGAGATGAATAAATATAATAATTATTGTAAACTAAAATCTGGGCAGGACTGGTCATTTTTTCAAGTGCTAAGTTTATCCTTGAGATTGGACTCGTGTTCAGCGGTGAAGACCTAGATCGTAAGGCCATGCGTGTAATTTTTTTTTTAAATATGTTCCTTCACCATCCCATAAAAAGCTTCTCAACAAGAGAAGACACTTCTGTCCAACTGTAGAGAATTTTGAAGCTGCTGCATTAGAGTACGTGACTTTTATCTAGAAAATTCCAAGGAATCGGTGACTCACTAGGAAAACACAGCCAGAGATAGTACATTTGAAATGTGATTATGTCAGACAATTGACATGCCATAAAAATTAATGATAATATAATCGTAGATTCTTAAAGAACTTGGTTTACTGCCCCATCTGATTCCTTTAAATCCTCAAGAGAAGCATAAATTATTATGAATAACAAATGTTTTAAAGTAAAATAGTGTTAATATTTTAACAAATTGCCTTAATATGTGTGATTCATGAGAAGTTTAAAGTTCTCATAAATCCTCATAAAGGGAAAACTTTTATTTTGATTTTTGACATGTCCTCTTAATTAGCCTTTGCACGAACTCACCTTTTTGAATGGAATAAAGAGGAACACAAAAGTTCTTAGTTAAAATGGGTCAACGTTGCATCATTAATAACATTCTCCAGCCGAGCGTTGAATTTGCTGCCGTATGGACGATGATATCCCAAGAGAATCGAATTTGCCTTACAAGCGCTGCAGCAGCTGGTTGGTCTGTTGATCTATTGGTTAATTTTATATTATAATCCATATTAACACCATTATCAATGTCTAAGCAATACACTATTAAACTAGCCGCATATTTTAAAATGGATGAAATAAACACATTATATGTTTAACTGAGGTAGGGCAAAGCAGGAAATTTCCTGTTTAAAATATGGAGCAGCCCGACTGGGGTAGTACCTCGACCTTACAGAAGACCACAGCTAAGTAATACTGTTTTCAAGCAGTATTGTGTTCCTGTTGGTGAGTAAGGTGACAAGAGCTCCTGGGGGGGGGGATTGGGGATAGGGTCGGCAACGCGCTTGCGATGCTTCTGGTGTTGCAGGCGTCTGTAGGCTACGGTCTTACCATCAGGTAAGCCGTACGCTTATTTGCCGACCTAGTTACATTAAAAAAAAAATAATCTTTTGTTGCTTTTACAGAATAGATGTCAGTACACGGTTTATACTCGTATAAAGAATATTTAAGCATCCGTAGATAAAGTCGCAATCCTTTTATAATTTTTGAAAGTGAATTTATAATACAATCAAAAACAACATTTTGTATAAAGCTTGCATCAGCTTGCAACAAAATGTACCATGCTTTAATAATACCTACACGCTAAATATATCGAATACTCCTTTGTTTATCATAAAAAGTATAATATAAAACGAACCGTGATTTCTACATTATATTGTACTAGCTTCTGCGCGCGATTTCGTCGGCGTGGACTCCGCTCCAATTGGTCTTAGCGTGATGATACATAGCCTATAGCCTTCCTCGATAAATGGGCTATCTAACACTGAAAGAATTTTTCAAATCAGCCCAGTAGTTCCAGAGATTACCGCGTTCAAACAAACAAACAAACAAACTCTTCTGCTTTATATATTACTATAGATAAAACGAACCGTGATTTCTACATTATATTGTACTACAATTATTGCTTAAATTATTTTAAAAATCCAGTTCTTACACTACAAAATGATAACAAAACGAATAGAAAATACGAACCACATTTCTACGTCAAACTCTTTTCAAAATATAATTCTGTATTTTGATGTAAATTCGACTACATACCATTATGATATTTTTAGTTCTATCTATTCAGATAACCAAATAGTTTATTTGAAATAGATAAAAGATAACCATTTGAACGGTTGCCCTGTGAAGCTTCGCATCCCGCTGTGCTCATACAGTCAGGCGTGTTCGGACAGAGATGGATGTGAGAGGTTGGTTAGGATGCAGTCGTAAATGAACCTAAGCTATGGAATAGATTACTATAGGTGGTTATTGGTTTCCCTAAAGGGGAAAGTCTGGAATAACACCGGCTCTGTGAACTTAAATTGTGATAGGAATTAATAATAATTAAGACAAATAAAAATAAACAGTGTAGTAAAATAGTGTAGTCTAGTTACATTGACGTCCTTATAAATCGAAAAAATCTAGAAGTAAAAATAGCTTTGACAAATTTCTATTAAACTATGTCAAAAAAAGCATTTAAAGTGGAAATTAGAGTTCAATATCGGCCTGTATATATACCTACAGATAAAAAGATGATAGTTGTAACTTACTATTAAAAACGGTAAATTTTTGTCTACATCTTAAAGTCGTACAGAACTCTAAAAAGCGGGATATTTATCATATAACTCGGACTCGATAACTTGAGACCTGGGCCGATGACGTCATATTCAATGTACGGTGTGCAAAACAATGCGTCGTAGTTTTTATTTGAATTTTTTGTTTTGTGTTTTAGGAACGATTATAATAATTGATATATACTGTTGCCTTTTCAAATTAATAAAATAATTGAATGTTATTCAAACTAAGTAGCGGTTTTGTTTACTTTGGATAACAATAGGTAATGACATTATATTTTTGTAAAATTTAAAAAAATCGAATAAGGTACCTCATAAAAAAAAAACAATAAACAATTAAGTAAACGCACGCAATTAAGAATAATAAACAAACAATTTTCAAAAATATCCAATGAGAGTCGAAGCGCGTATCGTAACAAAGATGCTATCGGTACTGAGCGCGCAAGGCGAGTGCGTGACGCGGCGCGGGGACTCGGGACGGGGGTCGCATTCCAGTGGAGTCTCAAGTTATCGCGTCCGAGTAGTAAAGTCTCATACACTACACGCTTCGGCCTATCGCAGTTCACTGCTGGACATAGGCCTCCTCAAGTTCGCGCCAGAAATCCCGGTTTTCCGCAATCCTCATCCAGCCACCACCACCAATCTTACGTAGATCGTCGGTCCAACAGGCCGGAGAGCATCCCACACTACTTTTGCCAACACGCAGTCTCCACTCTAGGACACGTCTGCTACATAAAGTCTCATGGAATAGTAAAAAGAAAATAGTAGTAAATTAATTTTAAAGAGTCTCTAAAGTATTATATTTACTTCTTTTTTCATTAACTTCCTTTACCAATACTTTTAATTTAAATAAGCGTTTAACATTTCTTGATAAATTTACCATCTTTAAAATTTTGATTGAAATCTTTTACATTTCAAAACAACTAATAAAATCTAGATACTAAATGTTGTATATCAATATAGTTAGGACATATTACGTAAACTATGTAATAAATAAAATAATAATAATCAACAACTAGCTTCAATCGCCTCGCTCACCCGCTCAAACGCCGGCAACCAGCGCGCTGGCAGCTCCCGAGAGTGCAACGATATTTATTGTACACTTAACGGGTACAATAGAAAACAATTCATAAAGCGCTTTCATGGCGCCGCAATACCGCTTACAAACGTGAAGCTCTATTCTGAATGTACCTTGATTTTTTCATTTCAAGCAGACAATGTTCATTCTATCCTGCTTATTTACCATTTTACACATTATTTATCGATGGAAGTTATTTTACAAAGCATTTCCTTGAACATTTTACTTATATTTAAAATGAAAAGGTATCTGTAATGTATGAATATTATTTGATAGGTAATTATTTATAATTTTTGTATATACAAAGATCTGATATCGAACGATTTTCTTAGTAGAAAAAGTATCCTTACTGGTAATAATAGAGCAGCGTTGGTAATAAATAGCACTTCTACCTTTCTCATATTATAGTGTGCAACATTTCACATGGAAAAAATAGTTCTAAAGGGATAAAATCTCTTCTACATATATCTTTTGTATATCTTTGTTTTTATTTGCTAATATGATTGTTTGTATTTTGGTTTACAATAAAGAATATTAAATCGATTAAATACTTGACAATTTTTCAAAAGAAAAGCGAAGTTTTTTGCTAATTCTTCTCTGCAGGAGCCACGATCCACATTCCAAATTGCAGGTAGCTTAGGCTTAGGTCACAGCACTGGATTGCGATTGGCTGTTGCGCGGGCGGTTGCGGGTTCGATTCCCGCACACGACAACATTTGTATTGGCCATACAGATGTTTGCCGTGGTCTGAGTGTTTGTGCAGTCCTTGTGGGTCTTCCCACCGTGCCTCGGAGAGCACGTTAAGCCGTCGGTCCCGGTTGTTATCATGTACACCTGATAGCGATCGTTACTCATAGTAGGGAATATGTCCGCCAACCCGCATTGGAGCAACGTGATGGATTAAGCTCCGATCCTTCTCCTACAAGGGAAGAGGCCTATGCCTATGCCTATGCAGTTACACTATAATTAATTTAGCGTGAAGGAGTATAATTTAATTATGTAAAATATCGATTCAAAAGTTCCTGTAATCGACACTTACTTGGAATTTTTTTTATTTAATTTGGTTCAGTACATAAAAAGAACTAACATTCTATAAAACGTCTACAAAAGTCAAGTGTATGTACACAATAAGCCTGCTGAACTAAACTAATTCTGCTTATTTATTTGGGCACATAATGTCCCAGACACGTCGTTATGATAATGTTGACGAGTTAAGGCGAGCTATTTCAGATATTCCTGCAAAACACGTTTATATGAATTCATTTTTGAAATAGTAAACAGTGAAATTTTAATGTAATAAATTTAATTGATATTGTTGAGGGTATATTTTGTCCACTTTTGACGTTGGAAACATGATTTGATAAATTTGGCTCGATAGAATAAATTCACAAAGTTACCTCTTTTCGCTTTATTTTATCTACTATTTTCGGCTTTATTATTAAAATAACTGATTTGATGTTATGAGTAACTTACCAAAATAAAGTTCATATATAACTGGATCCACTTCTGCCGCTTTTTAATTTATTTATTACATCTATTTTTTTTAATCGATTATTCAAGTGATTTTCGAAGCGCTGGGCGCTCTCGCGGCACTCACACTGTCCCGTTGGACGTTACAGAGGCAAGACGTGTGCAAAATTTTTCAAAAAAGCGTTCCGTCTTTTGTATTTTTAATATTACGTAGTATGCATTCAATATCCATACACCTACTGCCCACAGTAGTAATAAAATTTAAATTCGCTATTTATTTTAAATCTATATATATAAAAGAAAGTCGTGTAATCGTGTTAGTTACACTATTTATAACTCAAGAACGGCTGAAGCGATTTGGCTGAAAATTGGTGGGGAGGTAGCTTAGAACCAGGAAACGGACATAGGATACTTTTTATCTCAATTGTACCCGGTAGGTGGCGCTGCTATAGGTATCTAACTCCGAAACTACTGAACCAATTTGTATCAAATTTTGTAAGCTTCTGTAGTTTGATCGAACTTGAGAGATAGGGTAGTTTTTATCTCAATTAGACCCGGTAGGTGGCGCTGCTATCGGTATGTAACTCCGAAACTACTGAACCAATTTGTATCAAATTTTGTAAGCATCTGTAATTTGGTCCAACTTGGGAGATAGGGTACTTTTTTCTCAATTAGACCCGGTAGGTGGCGCTGCTATAGGTATGTAACTCCGAAACTACTGAACCAATTTGTATCAAATTTTGTAAGCTTCTGTAATTTGGTCCAACTTGAGAGATAGGGTAGTTTTTATCTCAATTGGACCCGGTAGGTGGCGCTGCTATCGGTATGTAACTCCGAAAGTACTGAACCAATTTTTATCACATTTCGTAAGCATCTGTAATTTGGTCCAACTCGAGAGATAGGGAATTTTTTATCTCAATTTGACCCGATAGGTGGCGCTGCTATCGGTATGTAAGCAATCAAATTTGGTAGCTGTTTTCCGGGCAGGACAACGTCTGCCAGGTCCGCTAGTTTAATATAATTATTTTGTTGCTGTTTAAGTTTTTGTAAACACTATTTATCTATATAAAAATTAATAAAAATGTAGTGTCTGTTTGTAATATTACGGCTTTTAACTAAATTCATAATTATGTATGTATATATACACGGTACATATTACACCAAATTAACATTTTTGAAGTGAAACTTCTTTAGGCGCATGAGGGGTAAAATTTGAGCAACCGGTAACGCGTCAGTGTCACGACGAGTACTTGGATGGGTGACCTCTTTTTTTTTCAATTAGATTTTTGAATTGAAACTTCTTTAGAATCGTTGTGATTTCAAACCGGATGCAACGGAAAAACGACCGGGAAGGGCGCGCCGCGCAGCGACTTGCATGAAAAAGGATGACACATTGTAGCGTTACGCTCTATGTAGCGTTACGCTCATTGTAGCGTTACGCTCATTGTAGCGTTACGCTATTTGTATCGTTACGCTCATTGTAGCGTTACGCTATTTGTAGCGTTACGCTCATTGTAGCGTTACGATATTTGTAGCGTTACGCTATTTGTAGCGTTACACTCATTGTAGAGTTACGCTATTTGTATCGTTACGCTCATTGTAGCGTTACGTTACTTGTAGCGTTACGCTCATTGTAGCGTTACACTCATTGTATCGTTACGCTCATTGTAGCGTTACGCTAATTGTAGCGTTACGCTATTTGTATCGTTACGCTCATTGTATCGTTACGCTAATTGTAGCGTTACGCTATTTGTATTGTTACGCTCATTGTATCGTTACGCTAATTGTAGCGTTACGCTAATTGTAGCGTTACGCTCATTGTAGCGTTACGCTCATTGTAGCGTTACGCTCATTGTAGCGTTACGCTCATTGTAGCGTTACGCTCATTGTAGCATTACGCTCATTGTAGCGTTACGATCATTGTTGCTTTACGATCATTGTAGCATTACGCTATTTGTTGTAGCGTTACGCTATTTGTAGCGTTACGCTCATTGTAGCGTTACGCTATTTGTATCGTTGCGCTCATCGTAGCGTTACGCTATTGTATCGTTACGCTATTTGTAGCGTTACGCTCATTGTAGCGTCAGTACTTGGATGGGTGACCGCTTTTTTTTCAACTAGTTTTTTTTAAAGTGAAACTTCTTTAGGCGCACTTAACTTGGAGAGTAAGTAGGCGTGACGAGAGCGTTACGAAAAGTGTGATCGGTCGAGGCGAACGGAAGTTGAGAGGGAGATATAAGTTAGTTAAGACAAAATTTGATCGACCGGAAACGCGGCAGCGTCATGACGACGGTCAGTACTAGGATGGGTGACCGCTTTTTTTTTCAACTAGTATTTTTGAAGTGAAACTTCTTTAGGCGCGCTTAAAACTTTGGGAGTAAGCAGGTGCGACGAGGGCGTTACGAAAAGTGTGATCGGTCGAGGCGAACGGAAGTTGAGAGGGAGATATTTTGGTTAAGATAAAATTTGATCAACCGGAAACGCGGCAGCGTCACGATGGTCAGTTCTTGGATGGGTGACCACTTTTTTTCAACTAGTTTTTTTGAAGTGAAACTTCTTTAGGCGCACTTAACTTGGAGAGTACGCAGGCGTGACGAGAGCGTTACGAAAAGTGTGATCGGTCGAGGCGAACGGAAGTTGAGAGGGAGATATAAGTTAGTTAAGACAAAATTTGATCGACCGGAAACGCGGCAGCGTCATGACGACGGTCAGTACTAGGATGGGTGACCGCTTATTTTTTCAACTAGTTTTTTTGAAGTGAAACTTCTTAAGGCGCATGACATACACATGAGGTACATTTGAGCGACCGGTAACGCGGCAGCGTCAGGTACTTGGATGGGTGACCACTTGGGAACACCGCGTGACGTTGCCGTTTTTTTTTCTTTGTTATAATATATTATATTTAATTAATATTAAAATAAGAATTAGATTATTGATAAAATATGAAGCTACTTTATTGAGATACAATTTATTTAAGAATAATTATTTTAAACTACCTGTGCCCGCGACTTCGTCCGCGTGGAGTTTAACAAAATAATTATTGTTCAGTTCGCAGTTATAAAATATTAATAAAAAATCTAAAATAAAAGTAGCCTACGTTACTCCTTATTACATCAGCAGCTATCTGCCAATGAAAGTCCTGTCAAAAACGATCCAGCCGTTTCAGAGATTAGCCGGAACAGACAGACAAACAAATTATAAAAAAATGTTATTTTGGTATTTGCACCATGTATATGTGTAATTTAGTTAAAAGCGGGTACTACAATATAACAAACAGACACTTCAATTTTATTTATTTGTATAGATTTAATATGTAATTTGTTTTATTTTATATAGCTTATTCTATTTATGTCCAACAGTCTATAATAAATAACCCTGAAATCATTTACTTATTTCATTTATTTACGAAAGTATTACATATTTATCACTAGTTTAAAAAATGATCATAATAAATGCATTTCTATTTTAAAGTCAAATCAAATTAGTTCGCTTTACAGCCACTGATGCTTTGAGGTCACGAACAAAGTTCAACGGCAACGAGTTCGCGCGACGTGTGTCCAAGGGGGACGGGGTAGACGTTAAATGCCTACTTTTGTCAAACGACGGGGCCTTAAGTAAATACCTCCTCGTTTAGCTAAACAACTCCAGTGACCACTTAGGTTGAGACAGTTCGCTTAGTTACTTCTTAAGTCTTCTCCATTTTATTACTAAATATAATGTTGGTGCGTGTTCCTGAAACTAATTTTTAGTCATGTTGTTATTTCTAGCAATATGCGAAAAAGGACGGTTAATGAATGTAGTAGTGTAGTACAGTTAAAAATGTAGATTTATTTGATAAAAGTTATATTTTATAAACCAAACACATCGTTCAATAAAGTCTTTAAGCTACAACAACTTCATTGAAAATACCACTGTTGAAACAATAATTGTCTTAAAAATATTGTTTTTAAGATCTACACCCATACGTATCGCCCACCAATCATACATACGTGTAAAAGCCAAGCAGCCGTAAAAAATTAAAAATGGAAAACAGAATACTCCGATCCAATAATTCAGTTAACAACGGAGACAAAAGACTGTGTTCAAATAATATCGTACTAACGTTTTACGTACGGACCGGACGGGGCCGGTCCGGACAAACTGCACGTAATTTATGGGCCGCGCGGGAAATTAGCGGCGCGTGGACTCACACGTAATGAACGTATTGTATGAGGGCTCGCTTACGAGGTGAGCGGAATGATGGGACGGTCGTTTTTGAGAGACGATACGATTCGTTGGCGACTTTATACCGACTTTTTTCTGTTTTTACCAACTTCAAAAAATGTGGAGTTTCTTAATTTTACTGTACTTTTTATACATGTTAGTTACCTTATATCTTTGTTCTGGTTAGACCGATTTAGATAATTATTTTTTTAATCGAAAGACGGTGCTTGTCATGTAATCTCATTTAAAAGTAGGTACCTAATGCGTATTTACTTGACAATTTTTGTGTTGTTTTTTTTTTTTTTTTTTTTTTGTGGTCCAACCGCTCTTGATACATAAGTACTGGTCCCTGGCACGGGATTATTTTCCTATTTTGGTCATGTAACGTCAGACATTTATTTACGTTTTTTACAATATTTTTAGAACATTAGCGATGCATAGAATTAATTATTTTTTTTGTTTGACGCTTGGAAATGCTTTTACTCCCTAACTTACGTAAGTAATTTTAAATCATATCGTAATAACGCACATAACAATTATAATCATATTGTATAAATCACTGATACATTTTGTAATCGGTGGCGGAGGCTTACTGGCAGAGAATGCCTGCAGGGATTACGTTCGCCTTTTGTTCCAACTGTTTGATATATTGGTCAATTAAGGATTTTTTTTAATCCAACATTGGGGTTTGGGTTAGTTAAAATCTAAATGTTTAAAATGGAATCTATGACATATACCCTATTATGTATACCGATTACCGTACATGCCGTAGGATGAGGCCCACATATAGAAGCTTAAAAAATGTTTGGTGTCTTTAAAAAGAATAATAGCTTCTTCTAACTCAACTTAATATTTATTAATTATAAAATTGATCCAACTCGAATAAATAAAGAAACAACAGCACTGCCAACATGAAAAGTTATAAGTTTTGTGTTTTAAAAAATCCCCAATAGGGAAAGGCAAAGGACTATGTTCCATACAGCCTAGTCTGAATTTGTATATTTTTTCCATTCCTATATAACAAAAAGCCTAAGCCAAGTCTGAAGTAAGTTAAGGCCGAAGCCAAGTCTGAAATATGAAAAGTTATAAATAAGTCTTCTCTTAATGAACAGGTCATTTTTTTTTTGGACGAAGGTGCATGGTATTCATTCATCAGAATATTATGTAGTCAGCATCTTATAATAGACATTTAAGAGATATAATATAAGTTTTGTTAAGTATAGTTTGAAAGTCATACTTATATCAATTTACAACTTTTCTAAACCTTATAAGTTAGTTTTGTGTAGGTAGTTGTAATTTTCTTTATAATGTAATGTAATACAGATGCAGTCGTATGCTCACACACAAATAACCCACCCGCGCGCGCGCACACACACACACACACACACACATACACACACACAACCACACACACTCACACACATAGGTACGCATACATTCATATTCATTTTTACTTAATATATTTGAACTTTGAATATACTCAGTTACTCACGACTTAAAATCGTGTCGATCTCGTATCGCAAAGTAAAAAGGCTCGTGCTGGAGTAAAAATGAGAAGTTAGTTGTCACCTAATAGGGTCGCTGTCGGGAAGTGTAATAAATAATGTCCGCAAGCGTCGCTGATTTATGTTCAAGGGGGTATTTAGTTATCACTTGTTATATGAAGTGGTTTACTCATAATTAATATTTTAATAACGTTAATATTGTATAATTTATTTAAATTCGTGTCGTTTTACTTAAGATTTATCTTTTTAAGTAAAACTTCTTTACGCATAACTTGGGGAGTAAGCTGGTAAATGCTTGACGAGAGCGTTACGAAAAGTGTGATCGGGCGAGGCGAACGGAAGTTGAGGGGGAGATATAAGTTATACATTCATATGGATGGGGCTAAAGAAAAGTTTTACTTAAAAAGAAGTTTTACTTCAGTCGTGTGGTCTAAAGCACACTTGTTTATTAATAATAACAGTGCTTTACCAGTAACGACTTATAAATGTGTGGACGTTGATCAAAGATCTATTTTTCTACATATAATTATATGTTATACTTCTATGGTATGTACCAATGTGTACCAGTTTGTCTATGTAGACACGTTTCTGTACTTTTTTTGTTTCAGTTTGTTTATTTCAATCATTAACATGGAATGAAGCACTTAAAAGTACTAAAGGTTCAGTTTGAGGTTACTGACCTGGCTGATTCCAAAATGAAGGAACACAATAAAATTCCTTTCAGAACATGCAGATTTCCTTCACGAGCCAGCACGAATTAAATATTAGGTACCGAAAAAAATATTACACGAATTACATAATTTATTAATTTAAATATGTAAATAAAACGGCGAAACGCAAAATTTTAATAACGCACAATAACACAAGCATATTCTGTTATATTTTGATATCTCAATTAATTCGATTTCCTTTGAGGATTAAATATTATAGAATATGGATTTTGTTTCTTGAAGTTAATAGATATAAATTACCTACTAATGATTTCAATTGACATAGGTTGGTGATAAGACAGAGGTCTCTAACATATCCTAAAATTTTTACATGTCATTTAATCTGGAATTTCAATTAATCTGGTATCAATCAAAGATTGTATCAATACGCATAGTTTTATTATCTTGCACTGAATTAAATTTAAAAAAAAAAGATTAGACAGCTCAAGCGTATTTTCATTGAAATTCTTCAAGTTAAACTTTTCCCATTCCGTCAACTAATCATCATCATCATGAAAAAAAGATTCACATACAAAAATCATACATTTATTATTTAAATAAGGAACGTAATATCATTGTGTATTTAAATAAAAAGCAAGGCAGGCAAAAGAAGCAGCTAGAGCGGGTAAACAGCGCAGAGCAGCGCAGAAACACGGCGGCAATCGGTGAAAATGCAGGAGCGATCCGCGGCACAAAACATCGCGAGCACGCCCCTGAGTCGTGACGAGGATGTACGAAGAATACGATACGGCATTTGTTCAAAATTCAAATATTACGTCTATTAAAATTATAAACATTAGTGACTGATACTAGATTTAGACTAGATGACAGATTTTGGCCGCTTTTATATGGACAATTTTAAATAAATCAGTTTATAATTATTGTAATAAGGTAGAAGAAGAAATGCATGTTTGTTACTATCAATATAACGCTTTCTTTTCATTTAAGATTTATTGAAAATTATTCATTTAATGTAAGTAGCGTAAGTGTGTCTTAAATCTAACTACTGGTTTAATTTTATTACAAATATTTAGAAAAAATTCTTAAATAGTTTAAAATTTGTAAATACAGTGACAAATAAGACATTTCTTAGATTTGAGCTCCTGGGGGGGATTGGGGATAGGGTCGGCAACGCGCTTGCGATGCTTCTGGTGTTGCAGGCGTCTATAGGCTACGGTCTTACCATCAGGTGAGCCGTACGCTTGTTTGCCAACCATCTGGCTTAGTACAAGACAAAGGTATTTCCAGATTATTACATCACTGCAACACACTTCAATTACAACATAACATTAATATACTTAAGTACAGCGTTACAAGACATAGAGATACAGACATAGGCACCTTCTTACGCACGGATACTTAAAACGACTTGTAAAAATTCAGTGTAAAAAAACGAGTGTGCCACAGACCACAACACTGAAGTAAATTTTTTGCACAATGGGCCTGCACTGTATCTTAGATATACGAAATGTAACTGGCTATGAGAGAAAGAGAGCTCCTCGCTTCGCTCCTCTTGCTCCATCCGCCACGCCCGATCACACTTTTCGTAACGCTGTCGTCACGCATTTAACAGCTTGCTCCCCAAGTTAAGCATGCGTAAGGAAGTTTTACTTCAAAAAAGAATATTTTTTCGCATTTATAGTTACTTATGAATTTACAAAAATGTTATTTGAAATACCTCATCCATTCATACCGTGCCACGTGTAGCATAACAGAAGTACATTGAAGCGGCTCATCTTGTGAGATGCACATTTGCACCTCGCCCTCGACGCGACCTCTTTGTGACACCTTTTAGGTTATCACGGCTTCTATCCTTATATACGAACAGCAGACCGCACAGATTTTTCGTATTCTCTCCGCGTCTGCTCCACAATTTTACGCCTTAAGTTTAACTAGTAGAGGTTCAGATCGCCTGCGATTTTTTTGTAAAATCGTTTCATTGGATATGTTTACGTTGGCACGAAACATGTGGAGGTGAATTTCCGAAAATATTAAACTGCTTTCTGATGCAGATGCCTTACTTTCTAAATGTACGCGATCACACGTGAAAGGCGACAATACAATAATACTCCGATGCGATGGAGCGAAGGAATGTCTTTTGAGTGATACATTTGATTCGATGATGTATTGTTATTTCAGTTAGCTTTGTCAGTGTTTAAGTATATTTATCTTATACTATTAAACGAGCAATTCTTGTATATATATATATATATATATATATATATATATATATTTTCTGAATCTCGGAATCGGCTCCAACGATTTTCGTGAAATTTAGTATGCAGGGGATTTCGGAGGCGAAAAATTGATCTAGCTAGGATTCATTTAAAAAAAATGTCGTTTTATCCCTGTTTTTAAGCAATGAAAAAATATCATTAGAATACGAAGCTTAATTTCACTACGCGTCAACATAGCTTTAATGGCGTAATTAGGAAATCGGCGGGTGTCAAATCGTGTTGACCCGGGTTCGAATCTCAGTCTCCAGATAAATTTTTTTTCTTTTTTTTTTAATTTCACTCATGATTTATTATTTAAATAAAATTAAAATATAAAAATACCGAGAAAAAAAAAACAAAAAATAAAATGAAAATACCGAGCAAGGCTCTGTCACCCAGGTACTTGTTATAATTGGAGCTAGATTTGTTACTTTTGATTTGAACTTTTAAATAATTTATTTAATAATTGATTCCTTGAATATTATTACATATCCGCCAACCCGCATTGGAGCAGCGTGGTGGATTAAGCTCCGATCCTTCTCCTACATGGGGAAGAGGCCTATGCCCAACAGTGGGATATTACAGGCTGAATCGTGAATATTATTATATTGTACTAATTTTCTAATCAAACTCAAAACTCTCAACTAAATTAATCGAATAATAAAAAATGAGTGTACTTTAGACCACACGACTGAAGTAAAACTTCTTTAGTTGCTTCTACAGTAATATACGAAACGTAACTCTCTCCCTTTCTATCTTCACTAACTTATATCTCCCTCTCAACTTCCGTTCGCCTAGCCCGATCACACTTTTCTTAACGCTCTCGTCACGCATTCACCAACTCACTCCCCAAGTCAAGTGTGAGTAAAGAAGTTTTACTTCAAAAAATATGAACGTCAAATTGAAATCAATGAGGACGTCATCAAAATTTCACATTACAATAGAAAGACATTACCATAATAATATGTTTATTAGACAATACACGACAAAATGATTATACATAAACCTTAAAATCCGATTGCATTACATCAAGCGATTTGCATGGAACAATCTAATCGACGCGAAATATTTGCATAGCGGATTAACAAGTTATTTAGATGCCGGTGCGGTCCGGAACCGGCAAGCGACTGAATAAACAGTCGGTATAATGAATACCGATACCGAAGCGTCTACGTCATTCGCGTCGACTGCGAACATCATTCGCGCGTCGAGTTAGCGATAGGGTTATTTTTTAAACGTTCGATTTAATAGCATTGAAAATGGAATTAAACAAATTTTTTTAAGGAACGATTTTTTTTTTTGCGCACCGCACACACATTTTTTCGGAGGTAGTAAGTTAGGCTGATCCGTCACGCTCGAAGGTGAAAGGCTCGATGGGGTGAACTCGGGGCCGCCGAGTGTACCCGAGCGAGAAAGATACAGTCAGCTGCTCTTTGCTGTTGTGTCGCTGTATTCAATTACTACGTAATAGTCATTAGATTAGTATCTATATAATATCTTCTTAGAATTAGTTCCTTCGTATTCATATTTGATCACAATTGAACAAATACAGTTTTGATCAAAAAATATCAAGTCGAGTCATAACTCATAAATATTGATACTACACACCCAATTACATTTTCATTCACCAGACTAATACTAAAAGCAAAATAATGTAATTAAATTACAAACCTCAATAACAAAATGGTCAAATATCGAATGATATAATACATCAATACGTATTGATAAAACTCATGTTATTGTGTGACAAACAATTTTTCCAACTTCACGTATATTTCTATTGTGCTGTATCGAAGGGTTCGACAATAGTGGCCCCGCAATAAATGAACGTCTCCACCGCTCACGGCTCCATTAGGCGAATTAAACGGCTGACATATGCTTTTAGTATTATGTAATGGAGAGGAAACATCCTGAACATATATTGAGATGAAATGTCACCGAAAATACCTTTTTCTCTACGCCTGAAAGAGATCGCTTGGTATAAGAATATAACTCTGTTGTATTGTCATATTAAGGAAAGTTTTGCTCGCTTTATATTTGCAGAAATATAAAACAACAATTAAATCATTAATAAAAAAACCACCAACAAAAAACTGAAAAACAAAAGTCGTCAATACAACGTCACAATGTACTCGACGTAAGTTATTATGACTGCGGAATTTTGTAGTTCTTGGCCAACTCCCCATCCGGCTAATAGATGGCGCACAATTAAACACTAAATCGTCCCCACCCCCGCGCACCCGCGCCACCCCCCGCTCGCCATCCCCACCGGTATTTATGCCGTCGTTAAGTCACCGCGGTGGATTTACTGCGACGGAAGCGCACCGGTAGATAGGGTTTTGATTATATGCGAGTTGATATTGGAAGATTTGAATTTTAGAACTACCCTGCACTAGTTTCTGATAAGAGCAGCTTGATCGTCTCCAAAATATCGTAATATGTTTTCTTTCATGTTCTAAAACTACTAAATTACTGTAGCAGAAAGGGTTTCCATAATGTGGAAGTCAGACATAAGCGCTTACAGCACTTAGGTATCAACCTAAGTTAATATGATCACGATTCAACCTGTAGTATCCCACAGCTGGGCATAGGCCTCCATCTCCATGTAAGAGAAAGATAGGAACTTAATCGGAAACGGACAGTATATCCTTACTATGAGTAACGATCACTTTCAGGTGTATAGGATAACAATCGGGACCGACAAAATAACATGCTTTTCGAGGTACCACTTCAACAAAGCGGTTTTAGGAGTTTATTGGAGTTTATTCCTTAAGAATCGATTTTCATATAAGGCCACCAGTATGAAAAAATATGAGGTGTAAAATCTGTTGAACGAATGACCTCGTTACGTTTTTTTTTTCTTTAACGCCATCAATCGGAAACCAAGAATAAGTCGTCGATAAACTCATAATAGTTTTCTAATAGCCGCATCGATCGATCGATAGATGGCGTTATGTAATTATTTTATTTGCCATTTGATATGGTATTAATCTTTTTCTAAGACTAGTAAGCCTTTCTTGTGCCTATTTAGACATTCGATCTGAAGAAGTAAACTCCAGTCGCGCGTCGAAGATAAAACACAGACTTATTTTTCTATGTATTATTGAAATGTTTAAATATTCACTATAATATAACAAAGCACCTAATGCAATCTATTTCAGAAACAATGAGAGATCGTTACGGCGATAGCTTATTTGGTTAGCGCTAAAGAGAATTAAATTTCGCATCGGTTTTACAGTTTATAGCACTCCACGGTATTACGCGTTAACGCGTTTAGTGGTCTCCGGGGTTTTACTCTAATTGTGATATCAATAACAACTATATCACTGTCAAAATGTCTAACTACCCACATGGCTGCAACTACTGCAACTAACTATACCATCGACTCACTTTAATATTTCATAGACTTTATGTTTTCCGCGTATTTACTGACAATTATAGCTTTTCATACATTTGTGTAACAATCGCTCTGGTGTGATGGTGCGTGTAGTCGCCTAAAACACCGATGGTTTGCGGGTTCGATTCCCCCTCGGAATGGATGTTTGTATTTGTACAAATAGATATTTCTTTGCGGTTTGGATGTCTGTCCTTGTGGGTCTCCCCACCGTGCCTCGGTGAGCACGTTAAGCTGTCTGTCCCAGTTGTAAATAATATAGTATGAGTTTATATTTCACTTAAATTATAAAGTACGAAGAAATTTTTTTTGCGAGGATAATACATCAAATTTTAAGCCAATGTGTTTGAAAAGACTTCAACGCGTTAAAGAAGCATATAGAACACTGTAAAAAATTTTTGTAAAATTACCATTTCTTTACTCAACATGAGGTGGCTAAATTTACTAATCAGTGTGTATGAATTCAAATTACAACACAATTTGAGTAATTTTCCAAGACATATGCGAAAATTTGCTAAGATGCGGTGTAATTTTACAATCTCAGAGTATAAATCTTACTTGTGTTGTAATTTTACTGAACTGTTTATTAAATTTCAATAACAAACTGAAGATTTACCTAATTTTTTAGTAATTTGAGTTACAATATTTTTTTGTAAAATTACAAAATGTTTTAAAATTCGAATTACTGTGAAGTGTTTAGGATTTTAATTTTTTTTTTATTATTTTTACAATTTAAACTGTAAAATTACACAATACATTGTAAAGTTACTAAAAAATACTATTTGTCTGTGACCATGTGTAATTTTACTAAACAGATTATCAATTTTCGGTACCAAGCTCCTTAAATTTACTAATATTTTATATTATTACATATATTTAAATTTTAATTACTAATTTTGTTGTAAATTTACAAAAAAACATTGTAATTTAAACTACAATCGAAGTATTGAAAATTAAAAAAATTGCTTTGGTAATTTTATTATTCTTGTTGTAAAATTGTACAAGTACTGTAAAATCACTAAAAAATACTAGTTTTCTTTAGCCTTGTGTAATTTTATTATTAAAAAAATATGTAAATTCGAATTTTAATGAATCCTTTGGAAATTCAATAATCTTCTTATTAATTTTATTATTTTGACTGTAAAATTATAGTGTTTTGTATAATTAACAGTATAACAGAGTAGCTACTTTTTTAGATGAACAAAAAAGAGCTTATTTAAATATCCTTGAAATCATTAAAAATTTATCAATATTTTTATATGTTAAAATTTTGATTTGAAAATTATATAGTAATAACTCATATAATTAATTAAGCATTTTTTTTTTTAAAAAGTTACCAAGTTTGAAAATGTTGGTGAAACAGCTGGTTAGAAAATAAATTATCAAAATATACTTAATTTCTTTTCATTCAATTTGAATATATGTATTTTAATATTTTTTTTTCGTGCAGTTAAAAGTATTTTTTTTTCTAATACGTTAAAGTTCTAAGGAAAATTTTTATGTATAAACTATCATTTAAGATAATAAATATTCCATGATGGATGGTTTGTTTAGAAAACTGCATAATAAATTTACTAAACATTTTTATGATAATTTATTGAATAAAATTACAAAACTGTATAGTAAAATTACTAATCAAATTTATAGGTAAATTTCCAAAAATATTTTGTAATTTTATCGAACCCAATTCAAGTGAATTGAGTGGTATAGTTACAAAACTCCACAGTAAATTTACTAAACAGTTTTATGATCAATTGTTAAATAAAATTACAAAACTGTATGGTAAAATTACTATGGAACTGCTTGGTAAATTTCCAAAAATATTTTGTAAGTGATGAAGCATTCTGGTTAGTAAATTTACTAAATTGTTTTGCGTTAAAACTTCCTACACATTTTTAGTAAAATTTCCGAAGAAATTTTTAACAGTGAATAATAGCTTCTGCGCGCGACTTCGTCGGCGTGGACTCCGCTCCTATTGGTCTTAGCGTGATGATACATAGCCTATAGCCTTCCTCGATAAATGGGATATCTAACACTGAAAGAATTTTTCAAATCGGACCAGTAGAACCAGAGATTACCGCGTTCAAACAAACAAACAAACAAACAAACAAACAAACAAACAAACAAACAAACAAACAAACAAACAAACAAACAAACTAACAAACAAACAAACAATCAAACAAACAAACTCTTCAGCTTTATATATATTAGTATAGATTTAAAAACAAATAGTTTTTCTAAGTTGTTCACAAAATCAAACATTAAACCAAAAGACGCGTTCGTGCATTGTCCATAGCAATCGAATATTACGCTAACAGTCGCTAGTTTTATCTTCGCGTTACGTAAAAAATTTGGTAAAGTTTTCTACGTTTATTTTCGATTCCCGCTCAAATATCTGGTATTTGTTCACAATACACAAATTTTCTTTACGATCTCTCTACGACCTTTAAGTCTATAAAGCCAATCATTACCCTCGCTAATAATGTTATTCTCCTATCCGCAGTGCAGCTGAGTATGCCGGATAAATTTTCAGAATATAGGGAATATTTTATATTGGTGTTCACTAGACAAAGGCTTATACGTGCTGCATTCAGTCCACATTCAGACAACGCGTTGACGCAGTGAGCACAGCACTGGCTATAACGCGCTGGTTGTGGGTTAGATCCCCGATCACGACAGACATTCGTATTGGCCATATAGATGTTTGTTGTGGTCTGGGCGTTTATGTGTGTATTGTGTGTGTCTCCGTACGCCCGAGACAGGAGATGTTGCTGAGAACAAACGGCAAGAAACATACCGTTTTTGAAAAATGTTGGTGATAAAAATAAATGATATAAAATGATATATTATCCAAGCTTAACAATAAACACTCATTGTCATTTACAATTGTACATGGTACTGTAAAAAACAAATGTAACACTAAACATACAAATTTCTCCCTACCTTTTATCCCATACAGCGAAAATATGTTAACTTAAGTCCGTAGGAATATTTCGACCACAAACAAGTGAAATATGAGGATTAGTGCGTTTAAGGAGATTTGCGTTTTTAACAGATATTGTTATAATTAGTAGCGTGGCATGAATTTCTTAAGCTGCTTAAGTTTGTAAAACATGCTTTGAGTTTATTAATTTCGTTGGTCTGCAGTTTACTTATTCCCTCTTTTGACTTGTTTACTTTATTTCCACCCTATTGATAATATATTAATACTAGCTTCTGCGCGCGACTTCGTCGGCGTGGACTCCCCTCCTATTGGTCTTAGCGTGATGATATATAAGCCTATAGCCTTCCTCGATAAATGGGCTATCTAACACTGAAAGAATTTTTCAAATCGGACCAGTAGATCCTGAGATTAGCGCGTTCAAACAAACAAACAAACAAACAAACAAACAAACAATCAATCAAACAAACAAACTCTTCAGCTTTATTATATTAGTATAGATATTAAAATATATTATCTTAACCACAAATGTATATTTTAAAAAATCCTGTATTTTATCATTTCAATCAATTTCTATTTTTTGCTGTGTAGGTATATACTAAACATAAGATGAATTTTCTGTTACATTTCTATTACCTTTTTTATTATGTTTTTTTCTATCTATTACCTAGATGTATCATGGCATGACAGATGGCAACATCTATTGAACAACCATGGGTTCTTTCAGCAGAATAATGTTTTAATTATATTAATAAAAAAAGGTGTGTGTGCGATTCACACACGATAGAAGTGAAACATCTTTGTCAAACTAATTTAAAAAAAAAAAACTAATTTAAAATTAGCGCCCGCAGTAGCGCGGCCCGGCCGCAGCGCGGCTCGTCCTTCCCTGTCTTTTTGCCGTTGCTTGCGGTTTGAAATCACAACGATTCTAAAGAAGTTTTATTTAAAAAAATACAAGCAAACGAGCAAAAATAGTGAAAAGTGAAGGGACTCTTCTCAATGAAGATTTTTTTTTAATTTTTTTTTATTACAAATTATAATAATGAAGAATTAAAATTCTACATTTACCAGCCATTGGTAATTTATCCAAAGATAAATTGCAAAGTAACGCGTCATAACTTTGAGTTAATTACAGTCAGTTGATTTAGTTTTTAAATAGTTAACGATTATGTTTAACATATTAAATTAATACAGGTTAATAGAGCTGATATCTACAGTGAACTGAACACGTGTGATAGCGCTCTCATCCCCTTCACAGAACTCCGCATGAGTACGATAATCACAAACAAGAATCGTTCCAATCTTGATTACATTAGTGATGTCCCTACGTTCAAATTTTATCGATATCGGAATAGAAGTATTTAATAAATATATGTAGTTTAAGCTCCGTTCTCTTTAGCATAAATATTTACTAATAGTAAAAGACAGCACACCTATGTATGTATAGTAATACCTTACTCTATTCTTTCTTTATCCTTACGAATGAATATATTCTAAAAACATTTCAATAAAGCTAGCAATATTTTCTCGTTGAATTATAATTAATTATAATGTTATAACCTAAAAGTAACTGTTAATAAAACTGACCTTATTATTAATCGATTATTCCTGTAACAGCATTCTTCTTAAACTCAATATAAAACAAACATTTTTTTTTAATGAAAAGCAAATTATTCATTCACGTGCTGCAAAGCCGATGACAAAAATACACTTAACTGCAAGAAGCATTTGTCAGGAAAGAAGGTATATTATCGTAGATAGCGTAATATTCAATTATAAATTACTTCATGATTCAGCCTGTAATATCCCACTGTTGGGCATAGGCCTCTTCCCCATGTAGGAGAAGGATCGGAGCTTAATCCACCACGCTGCTCCAATGCGGGTTGGCAGATATATTCCCTATTATGAGTAACGATCGCTATCAGGTGTACATAATAACAACTGGGACCGACGGCTTAACGTGCTCTCCGAGGCACGGTGGGGAGACCCACAAGGACTACACAAACACCCAGACCACAGCAAACATCTGTATGGCCAATACAAATATTGTCGTGTGCGGGAATCGAACCCGTAACCGCCCGCGCAACAGCCAATCGCAATCCAGTGCTGTGACCGCTGCGCCAACGCGGCGTCTATATAATTATGTATGTATAATTTACTTAACAAATAGATACCAATAGATAAAATTATTAGAAAATAATTACTTATCGACATCGATTATTCACAGATAATTCACGGTGACATCACTAGCACTATCTATATTCTATAGTGTCGTGCGGTAGTTTTGTTTGCTTTAGATAATTAATACTTACCTAGAAATTAAATCCGTTGCGAGTCATATCTTAACAAACATCACAGTTATGTAAAATGTAAATTGCTTGAACAACATTATATAGTCGGTAACTTTCCATATAACATGTATAGGTATTTAAAGTTACTATATAATATTGCTAATATTATAAATGCAAAAATACAGATTTATATTTTTTACTCAATAACAAGAGAACATCTGGACTGGATTAATAAGTAGACAGATTCAGACCTAGAATAATACATATCCGCCAACCCGCATCAGAGCAGCGTGGTGGATTAAGCTCTAATCCTTCTCCTACATGGGGAAAGAGGCCTATGCCCAGCAGTGGGATATTACAGGCTGAAGCGAGCGAGCTACCCGTACACATACAAAAAATACTTACACAGATATTATTACTTATACTAAAGGCACAATAAACTGTGTTTAAATTATTTTATCGCTTAGTAGAGATCTCTTCCACACATCTCGAAATAGCAATAATACCTAAATAACTTATTCAAATAGTAAACACTTCCATCAATCAGCCTTTAACAGTCCAGCTGGACATAGGCTTCCCTAATGTTCGCAACTCCGACCGATCTTGCGCCCTCTGAATCCAGCGGCTTCCAGCTGTATTCTTAAGGTCATCAGTCAGGTTGGAGGGCGGCCTGAGCTCCATTTGCCGAGAAGTGGTCGCCATTCGAGAACCTTCCTTTCCATTGGTTATCGGTTCTCCTTGCAATATGGCCTGCCCCTTGCCACTTCAACTTGCAGATTGAGACGATACTATATGCAATGATAACTAATCATCATGTGTAATTAATCCTGGTCACGGCACCATTTTGTAACAATATACCCTATGCAATGACAACTAATCATCATGCCCATGACAATCCCGGTCACGGCACCATTTTGTAATGATCTCCTATGGTCAACCCAATGACTAATCATCATATAGTTATGATAATCCTGGTCACGGCACCATTGAGACGATACTATATGCAATGATAACTAATCATCATGTGTAATTAATCCTGGTCACGGCACCATTTTGTAACGATCTACTACTATATGCTATGGGGTGTGATGAGAAAGACCCCAACATATATAAAATTTATAACATCCTGGTCACGAAGACCATTTTGTAACACTATCATGGTAGTGGCGTTACATTTTGTAACGATCTACTACTATATGCTATGGGGTGTGATGAGAAAGACCCCAACATATATAAAATTTATAACATCCTGGTCACGAAGACCATTTTGTAACACTATCATGGTAGTGGCGTTACAAGCTAATATTAAGCTTAAGAGGATATCAATTATCTTTGGCCTTATAATTGTGATCGTCTAGTATAATGAAGGACTCTACGTTGTGTTTGATTTTTGTTTCAGAGCAACTTCAGCTCTTTTCATGGTATGCCGAAGGAAAGACATAGTATATGTTATTAGAAGCCTTGATTTCTATATAAACTCTAACTAACATCCTACCTAGCCATTAATTTAAAATAACATCTCTGCACAATGACATTAAATTACTGAAATTAATTTATCCTAAAATTTAATTGAAAGATATTTACACTTACCAGTGATATAAATGCTATAGATAACTATCTCCTGGAATACTATTAAAAGGAAAGAAAGATATTAAACTTTATAACACCTTATTAGTAAATTAATTAGGAATTAATAAAATTTAGTAAATTAGAACCGTTAAGAATAAATAGTAATAGACTTATTTATTTAGAAATAACTATCACCTACTGTTTAACTAAATATCTGACGTCTCCTTAAGAATGAATAAATTATAATTGCTAATATTTTTAGTGAATCTAGATAGCTAAATTAGAAAATAAAGTTAAATAATTATATTCAGGATATCCTATATTGACATTGATTAATTGAATAGTGTCTAAGTTTCTTTTACATGTATTTTTAGTTCAAACCTGATATAATAGATAGATTCTAATAACTCTAAACAAATGAAATAGATAAAATATATAAGTAATTGAAATAATGATTAAATACATATTATATAGTTATTAATTATCTTGAAATAATTTATTCAGTTAATAAATTATCTCAGATAATTGTGAAAAATAATGTGTAGTGTTTGTTTGTATGTGTTAATCTGTTAGGATAGGTTTTATAGGCATTAAGGAATTAAAAGGCCGGGTTCAGCTGAACCCGGGGGGTCGCAACCACCATTCCCCTCCGACCCCAATCCAATCCACACCGTGCTGAAAGCTCTAAATTAAATTAGGCACAACGTTGGTGCTATCAAATCAAAAGAAAGGTAGCAGGTAGGAAATGAGAGGTCCCAATTTTCTACAGTAAGTTAGACGGAAATATATCCTGTCTAACAAATGCTTGTTTCATATCGCTGCAGCACAATCATGAAAGGACTGTATTTGAGTAATCCCTTGGGACGTCATATAGACATAGCCAGTGAATTACTAGAGTTGATGTAATTACCAAGCTGTAATCAGACATGGTATTAAGATGTGTTCCACGTGAACAAAAGGAGATCGTGTCTACTGATCTTTTCATTGTGTGCTTACTAGCCCATACGGGAACTTCGGTCACACAACTACTTTGAAATTCGATCACGAAACCTACTACTTTTGCCACAATTGGATTGTGTAGTGTAATTTCCCATAGGAAAGACCTACTGAGTTACGGGTCTATAGTCAGCTATATTGTCAAGCCTCGCCACCATTGTGAGATGGGTCGTCGGCGACTAGCGACTGGCGACAGCGCAACCTTTCGAGTGTCCTATAAGGAAAATAAGAATAATTAAAGGTTTAAGACCAACATGTAGAGTAGGTGTATTGTGTAGGTTTGTCCTTGCATGACTCACAGCATTCAATGAAACAGCATTCATTAACCAGAATAGGTTGTTCAATTGAAACATTGAACCAGTAATTAAGTTGTTAAACATTTGAATATATCAGGCTCTCATAGGAACTGAATGGATTTATCAAGGACATAATAGTGTCGAGAGATAAATAAAACAACTAAAATATAACATATTCATTTACTCAATCAGAATCTCTGAGAGTATCTCATTTTCACAATGAAAAGAGAATGTATATTTAATAGGTTTTATGATCCATCAATGTTTGTATGTTTGAAAAACACAAGAGGACTTGATTAAGGCTTGGCTTAAATCTCAGTAAATCCGCCTTAGGACTCAACAGAGACTGTCCACAAAAATTAGCAATAAATTAATTGGAAAAGTGAATATGTTTCTCTATTAGTCTAAAATAGAACTTCATACCACTGTCCAAATCTAAATTACTAACCTTTGTTGCAGTTCAAACATCGACCATACACTAGGTGTTTGGTGGAGTTTGTCCAATGTCTCTCATCAAAGATGAGGAATTCTTATCAAAGATAAGTAAACGTACGTATAGTATTTACCAAGAACATAGTTCAGTTAGGCAAACACAAACGCAGAGGTTGGTAGGAAGTACTCGCAACTTTCTTTACTAGATAGACCTAGATTAGGAACTACCTAGCATCGATGACGCGAAGAACTGTGGCTTAGACAGGCCTAGCCTTATAGGGGAAACCTATAATAAAACACTGGCGAATACAAACATTTATGGATTCACCTTAACATAGTTTATATAGTTCAATGAAAGTCATCGTGAAATTGAGACACTCCAGTCTACCAGATACCTCGTTTTGACACTTATTTAAGAACATAAGTTCTTAGATCAATGTTCAAAACTACAATAGTTGTGTAATGTCATAGTTCAGTGTGTAATTACCTCATCTTAGAATGTATTCAAGAGCTAAAAGTATCCTTGAACTCATTCAAGACTACAAACCACCTGTGTTACCTCGCTCCAACATATATTTAAGATCTACAATTTCTTAAATTAATGTTTGAACTACAAAGTTTGTGTAATGTCAAAATGAAGTCAAATACACACATATATATATATATATACATATATACATATACATACAATAGAAGCATATTTATATGTAGAGAATATTCAATAAGATACGACAACTAATCCTTAGTTTATTTATAGGTCATATTTTCCTAGAATTATTCACCACTCTATTTACTTCCAAAGTAATGACATAGTAAAATCTCATTTCATTATTTAAATACACCCTAACGAAAATCTATTTAACCCTTAATATCTAATATGATAGTTTTAACCAAGATTCATTCAATTTATATATGTACTTTAAAGTATAACGGATGTAATTTCATTTTATTCTAACAACATCATATTGTGGTTATGTACTTAAGTTAGATTTTATTTTATTAGTTAAATTCAATATAATTATGGTCATAAGGCTTATTTCATAATAATTCCATTCATTAATCAATCAATAATTAATATTATCAATGTAACCTTTTCATAATAATTTCATTCAGTAAATAATCAATGTAAACCTAGATAATAATTCCTTTCAATAATTAATCAATAATTAATAGTTTCGACGTAAACCTAACTAATAATTCATTAGATATATTTTATTCAATAATCAATTGATAATTAATAATATCAATGTAAACCTAGATAATAATTCCTTTTCAATAATCAATAATTAATAGTTTCGATGTAAACCTAACTAATAATTCATTAGATATCTTTTATTAAAAATCTCCGTAAAAGTTATAAAAATCAGGAAAAAAAAACACAACATGCAGAAACCCAAACATGCAAATAAATAAAAAAAATTAATGCATTCGAACCAATCAGGAGCGCTTCTTCACAGGTCTTTCACTGAATTTATTTAGCGGATTACAATTTAAGATTCTATAATAAAGAATTGCACTTAATAATAATCAGTAAAATTAAATTAAAACTAATTCGCGATCTACACTGAAGTTACATAGCCACTCGGCCAGCTTACGCTAATGAAATCCCTGAATCAGATCTAAAAAATACTTTTTAGGTATTTCTATCTTTAATCTAAGTCAGAAGTTCCATAGCTTCGCCGGCCAAGAGCCCGCGGCGGCCGCGGAGGCCTACCGCTTCGAACTCCGAATTCAAATTTGAATGTCAAACTGACTCCCCGAAATTTACTGCCCTTCGTATATATTGAAATCTCGCGTCTGTTTTTCCCCCACCCTAACACGTCCACCAATGCGCTCTGCAGTGATACCATACTCACAGCAATTCCCGTGTTTTACGGAAATTCGGTGATCCCCGCGGTACATTGCTGTGTTCAAAAAAAATACGGCAATCCCATGTATAATTGTTTCTTCCCAATAATTTAATCGATAGTTTATAAGTCATTATAGTGCAACACAAATCCAAGGAATAAAATTATTTAAAAAAACAAGGAATAAAGTTATTACTTCCTCAATAATTTGAACTTTACTGGCTGTAAGCACTTTTATCCGATCCAAAGGAAATTGCGTAAATCAATTAAACAAAACACAATAAAAGATAAACAATAAAAGGGAAAAACAAATACACATTGAATAAAGCTGAAGAAAAAAAATTGTTAGTTACGATAAATTTGTATGACGGTTGTGGAGAATAATGTATTATTCAACCGATTTCGAAAGGGAAATTATTTAACCGATTATTGTCATTTTTAACCTTACGTGTTAATGTAAAGTAAATACACGTCAGTTTTGTAGTTTTTATTCCGAAACACGGTAATTGAAAATCTTGCGATGGCAACCCTGGCGTAATGTGAGTCCAACAAAAAAAACCCACTCACATGCTTACCCGAGTCTAGAACCCTTAGGCCCGGGTTCCACTGTTTAATAAAGCTATGCTTTGCTTAATCGAATTTATAATTCGATTCTAATCTTGGCTTTCGTTTAATTATTATTACGAATTATCCGTATGAGAACATAGCAAAGTGCTGTTTTAAGACTTTTCCAGGCAATCCCTTTAAAATTCCTCTCCGTAACAAACATCCTCATACTTCAAGGAACACAAAAAGAAGAATTAGTGCAATCGGTTCAGCCGTTATTCTCTAACTGCGTTTAGTTTATGTTAGTGAAATGCAATTTCCAGCTCTAAACTTTGTTAAATGCGTAAACCGACTTTACGCCGAACTAATCGCGATTATATCAATCAGTGGAAACTGGCCCTTAGAACGTTCCCTTATCATCGTTTTATCGAATCTGTCAACACAAAATTTTAAGCCTGTCTCGAATATAAAATTTATAACTCTAATATTTTAACAACTAGCTAAAAACTGTTTGAGTTCCCAGCCAATAAATTTCTATTCAAGTACAACTTAAAATTTGAGTCCCTAATGGATTTGAACCATTTTCGTTCATTGAGTTGACTGTTTTATGTTTATATGTCAACTCACATTTCAATTTATGCGTTTGTAATCTTAAGTATAACTAAAATTTATGGCACCAATAACTTAAAACTGAACTGTGTTTACGTGTTACGTTACAAGATTTTGAGAGCTATGTCGGAAACGTCTACAGATTTCATCATCCCGGACTCTGTCACGTACATAATAAGCACTTACAGATTTATTCTATTCACAAACAAATTATTCAAGTTTAAATAATGATTCCCGTCCGTTAGTATCTATTTATGGTCTAAGATCCGGGATATAACAAAATCTTCCCTCATCTGTTAATTAGATGAAACAATTTTTTATAGGCTGATTTCAATATTGTGAATTTATAAAAACAACCTAGGTTACTGCTGACTGAGGTTACTGACCTGGCTAACATTATAAATGCAAAAATTCAGATTGATGTTTCAGGTTACTGCTGACTGGTTTTAGCTTATTACATGTAATTAACATGCAGGGAACAGGGAAAAGATAAAAAGAAAAAAAATTGTAGCAGGCCTGTGGTGGCAGAGGTTGTTTTTATAAATTCACAATATTGAAATCAGCCTATAAAAAATTATTTCATCTAATTAACAGATGAGGGAATATTTAGCTATCTCGGATCTTAGACCATTAAGTTATATACGTTATTGAAAACATCACACGAAACGTATCGCCGTTCATAACACATTCGCAATTAATTGAAAGCGTTTTCGATGCGATGCGTTCATTCATTACGCGCCATAAAACGATGGCACGTCAGGTGGACTACCATTATACAAACTTATAACTAACGTTCAATCGAGCGGATATAACTCTTAACACATTAACATAAGAGTTATTACAACAGCATATAATAACGTAGTAGCAGTTGAATCCTTTAATTAAACATGTGCCGTTTAAAATTTATCGCAATCGTATCGTCATTGATAATAGGAGAATGGCTCGTTGTGTACGTATGTACTAATTGATGTTTTATGTATTGATCGTAGCATCGATTATCTTGTTCGATTTTAATCGATACATTTACATAGCGCCTCGCACAACGCGCCGGTTACGCGTTTTGAGCAGTAATGTATTATACTATCTCATTCTCTCCTATGCGAATATGACGCATTTTCGTTTCATCAACTTTTTTTTCCTTCCACTTCAAAAATTAAAAAGGGTTGTTTTAATCTGAACCTGTGATGTTCAAATCTGCTATAAACTAAAAACATGCTATAGACTAAATGCTAAATTTTTTTAGCATGCTATTTTATATGCTATCTTTATAGCACATTGTTAACCATATGTAAACACAATCGATCCTTTAATCAACCGAATTGCGCAATCGATTAGTTTTATTTAGGATTTATTGATTTTTGTTTATATAAGATATTAAACGATATAATATATTATTAGATTTACAAATATAGTTAATTTTGTCATTAATAAACGAGATTTCGACATTAATAAAAAAAAGTTCTCAGTTGAAAGACACGATTTACTTGAATATCAGTTCTCTATTAACGACTACTTAAGTAACAACTATTTGAGAAAATTTAAAACCTTTTAAAATTAAAAATAAATGTATTTTTATGACTTAATTTTAATCGATTTCAATAAAAATCGATTAAACAACACCCTCAGGCGCGCGTATTGCACATCCCTTCTTGCATACTTCATACAGCTTAGTGCTTATTCGGCAATGACCTTCTATATATAGTACCTTCTATGTATGAAGGTCATTGTTATTCGGAAATGCTCGGTATACGGTAATCTGTCTCAGTCACACGTTAGTATTCGTGCCACTATCTCTGTCTTTAACACTATCGGCTACAAAAGTTTTAGTTTTTATTGTTGTTAATTTTTATTATTAGTATTAGTAATTAGTTTATTAGTGTTATAGTATTCAGTTTGTTTTATTTAGTTTTAATTGTTTTATCTAGTGTTAGTATTAATTTTGTTTTATTTAGTGTTAGTATTAAGTGTGATTTGATTTTGCAGCGACAACGACAGTGATTAAATAATAATTAATATCTAATAAGTGTAAATATGTGTTAAATAATAATAAGTGGTAATGTGTATAAAAAGTATTATGTGTAAATATTATTGTGTTGTTTGTGATAAAAATCTGCCACTATCGAAAGGTGAGGTATTGAAATTGAATTTTGAATTTATAAGTTATTTTTGTAGCATCTTAAAGTGTTATGGTGTTTATTTTATTGGTCACTGTATTAGGGAAATTTTATTCGTACATTGATTTATAATAAAAATAAAAATTGGTAATAACAGTTTTTTTTTTTTTTTGTGAGTGGACATACGTAAAAGTTCGAAAACGCTAAAAAGTAATGTTATCTCGCTCTAGCCTCGCTGCAGCGCGCTGTGTACGTATTAGCGTTTGAGTCTTGAGACGTTATAAATTTAGCGCGAAGTCATAGTCGGTATAGCAAATGCTATATGCTATAAACATTTAGCATGCTATACTTTTATGCTATACGCTATATTAACCACCACTAATCTGAACGGTACAATCTGAGTAAAAATGTTTAAACAAACTTACAAATACTCCTTAGATCTACACAAATAAATAAAATTGGAGTGTCTGTTTGTAATATTAAAATAATCGCTCTTTACTAAATGCATATGGATGTATACGCGGTACATATACAAAAATAACACTTTTTACAAGTTTTGTCTCTTTATGTCTGTCTGCCTGTCAGTTTGTTCCCGGATAAACTCTGAAATGGCTGGACCGATTTCGAAAGGATTTTCACTGGCAGATAGCTGATGTAGTAAGGAGTAACTTAGGCTACTGTTATTCAAGAAATTTATTAATTTTATAACTCTGCGAACTAAACAATAACTTTTAAAGTGAAACTTTTATTACATCATCTCAAACTTTTTCGTCTGTGTGTTGCATGTCGCGTGACGGTTGGCCGCGCGGTAAGATTGATAAAGCGATTTTTATACCCTTAATGGAATATTATTCCAAATTTTTTTAGTTAAATGTCTATAATGTGAAAAAAAGTTTCACTTTTAGCATGGTTTCATAAAACCACACAGATTTTTTTTTAATTAAATTCCACGCGGACGAAGTCAAGGGCACAACTAGTATAATATTAATACAGATCAAGTAGTTGAGCCAGACCTTTCAGATCAGGTGCTTTATACGTCACATCGGGTAACACGATGTGTTTGCGTCGATTATATCACCCCTTTCACTATTCAAGTGGCATCAGTATTAGCCTATCATTAGGATCCTCGAGGACCCTTCTTTGGTATTCAAACTGATATTTTATGTAACTAGAGGATGTCTGCTGTTTCGCTCGTTTTTCAATTTAAATAAAGTATAATTATAATTCAATAAAATAAGTAAATAAATAAATATATTATAACATACACACACGGTCGTCTGTTCTTATGGTAAGCAACTTAATGCTTGTGTTATAGGTAACAGCCGGCTGATATAGTTAAATACTTTTTTATAAATATACATAGAAATATTACATTTATAAATAAATATATTATAAATACAAATATTACACCCAGACTCAGGCAGGAATCGAACCCGCAACCCGTGGAGCAGAAAGCGGGGCCACTACAAACTGCGCCAACGAGCTTGTCTAGTATAACTCTAGTGCTTTTTTTAGAAAATTTAGTTAAAATTCGACTGCCTTATTGTTATTTTGAAAACTCTATAAAAATATAGATTATAAATAACAATCGCGGAATGTCCCGTAAAATCAAACGTGTTTATAGTGATCGTAAAAGTTAAAACACATGCTGAAGGCACACTATGCTATTGGTAATAGAATGACGAAACTTATAAAAATACTTGAATCTTTATATTAAAACCAGTCTAAGCCAAGAGTAACGTAAAAACTGACATAAACATAGTTAAAAAGGATACATTTTATAATATTACCAACCAAATTAACTAACTTCAAAAGGTTATCTAGAATATAAATACCTACAAAAATTTAGATGGGAAACAAAGAATCATCATAATCGGTAGGTATATATATCCAGTGAAAAGTTGTGCGGTATAATACAACGTAGATCGACAAAAAAATAGTCAAGTAAATACGCATTATTAGATATAACTCAAAAAGTACTTGTCAGATTTTAATTAAATTTAAATGGGGCTACATGACACGCACGACCTTTCGATTGAAAAAAAAAATATCGAAATCGATCCACAAAGTCAAAAGTTCTGAGGTAACATACATAAAACAAAAAAAAATCGAATTGAGAACCTCCTCCTTTTTTTGGAAGTCGGTTATACCTTGACTTTACAGGTTCTGATATTGACGAATGTACTCCGCAGCCTCTGGGTGAACATTTTAAACTTGCAGCGCTATACGGCGCCGGGTCAGAGGAATAAAGCGTCACTAAGTGCGGATAAATTGAGCCCGATTTATACCCTCCAAATATACGGCCTACTGCCCGCGTAAATTTTACAGGTACGACTAGATTACTACCCGAGTGTTTTGAAATTTATGTTATATTATTAAATCGAGGATATTCTGGGAGTTAGAAAAAAACTATCGTTTCGTATTTTAATCTATTCTTAGACAAGAATCGAAAGTTTTTGGAGTTTACTCCTTAAGAATCGATTTTCATATAAGGCCCCCGGTATGAAAAAATTTGAGGTGTAAAATCTGTTGAACGAATGACCTCGTTACGTTTTTTGCCTTTCACTTTTCAGGCGTTAATATTAAGTTGCTCCAACGTCATCTATTGGAAACTAAGAAAACGTCGTCGATAGGCGACGACGTTAATAACGACATCGATTGATGGTTTATTTACCATTTGATATGTTATTAATCTTTTTCTTAGACTAGTAAGCCTTTTTTGTGCCTATTTAGAAACTCGATCTGAAGAAGTAAACTCCAGTCGTTCGTCGGAGCTGACACACATTTTTTTTCTTTTTTTTTTAAACCCATACATTTTTTAATAAATAATAATTACTTCATTTGTTGACACGCTAATTTCCAAATCAACTGATCCGAATTTAAGTTTTAAGGTTTTTACGGTCACTATCGCACCGAAATATTTAGAAACACAAAATGACAACATTATGTGATTTCCGATTTTTCGGAGACATTGTCAGATACACAGGTCTATGATAAGAACCGAAAAGAACTGCTTAACATCCTCTGCGAGACGCGGAGTGAAAACCCACAAGGATATACATACACCTAGACTGAAAATAAATATCTGAATTCACAACAGAGTTAGACTGGCAAGATTTTAACAGTTTCCAATCTATAACTTGTTAAGTTCTCAACAATATACTTATGTATGTAGTTCTAATACTATGTACAATATGCATGGTGCAGTCCCTACTCAGGCAGGACTAAACAGTTAGTGCTATTAGCCCGAGGCGTGGCACGAGTAGCGCAGAACTGCGACCAATAAAACAAAATTATAGCTATTTCAGACAAGATATTATCTTGTGTTACGTGATAATAACGCCTGTATCGTTATATCGTGATTTATTTTATAATATAATGTAGAAATTACGCGGTTTTTTTTTATTTTTGTTTGATGGAAATAACTGAACTACATCATACATCATACTTACAGATAGAAGACGGGCAGCAGCGTCTTCGGTGCTACGACAAAGCCAGCCATGCGGTCACCAACCCTCCTTCCCAGTGTGGTGACTGTGGGCAACACACATAAGTTCATGCCATTTTTAGTGCGAACTTGTGGAGACCTGTGTCCAGCAGTGGGCTGCGATAGCCTGAAGTGAGTGAATATCAGTTCTAGAAAAGGCAAACGTGTTAGACTAGCTAAAGGTATGAAGGAAAGTAGTCAGAACAAAATGGATATATGGATAATTTCTATGACTAGATTTTTTTTACTATGTTTTCTTTGGGTTTTATTCAAAGTGCAAAAATAACTTCAACAGTAATAAAAATATTAAAAAACACTATTTTACACACAGTAAATTCAATAATAGAATACATTATTGCTCATGAATCAGTCTGTAAGATTCCACTGCTGCGCCTAGGCCTCTTTCTCCATTTAGGAGCCCCAATAGCTTAATCCACCACGCTGCTTCAATGCGGGTTGGTGTATATATTATACTAATACATAACAAGATGTGTTCATATCAAGCACTTATTATGATTTTTTGTAACACGCACTCACAGAAAATTAGCGTTACGTTGTTCATGTAGCCAGTAAACGAATTAGAAACTGTCATCAATCAACTGAAATCGTCCTTTTGTCATCTTCATTATCACATTTCTATCCTGCAGAACACTTGTGAGTTGTGACTTCTGTAGCATGATGACGTTTTGAGAGGAGACCTGCTTATAAATTTTAGTCTGTAGGTATTTGTTATTTCTGTATCTCCTAAATCTCCACTAATTACATATCGTTTATATAAGTATAACAACATTGTAAATACAAAAATTTGCGGCTCGTAATGTTTACCGTTGCGTAAATTCGACTTAAATAAATACACGATAACCTTGCAACTTAATTACATTATTACATTTTAAACCTAATTACAAGAAAAGCAAAATTTAAAAGGCAATACGACGAAAGAAACATTTAAATAGCAAATGAGATCAAAACACGTGTACAATTCAAATTAAAAGCCCATTAACGGCGCGGGCGGGCGACTTGAGTTTCAACATCATTTGATCAGACGCTGCCCTTCAACTTTGATCTCATTTCTGGGCGGTTTAATATTGAAATGTTTGGGGACATGTGGAATGCGTACTCGCTGGAACCGCTAATTAAAAGTGTATGATTAAAAGCTATTAACTTTCAGTGTGTGTTATATTTTAACACCTACGTATGATGTATAATATAATGTGGGGTGAATGTACGTAGATATTAAATAATATGTACCACTTATGTAAAATTGAAAATGTAATATTTATGTAAAAATTAGATGTACCAGTGACTTCCATCGTATAAACAATTAGTAAATATTTATGTTGCTTCTTGCTGTTGTTTTTTCTGTATCCACTTCGTTGCGTGTTAATTGTTTTTAAAGTTTTCATCGCGCTCGAATTTTTTTCGACTTTATTTACATATTATGCTATTATTTTTCACTGAATTTTTGATAACAATAAAATATAGCCGTTGACACTCCTGATTAGTGTCCCTTTCTGTTAGTGCAAAAGTTTTCATGATAGGATCAGTATTTGCAAAGATTACCCCCTACAAACATCGAAAGTTAGAAATTTTACCTCTTTATAATATTAGTATAGTTGTTGAGTTTTTTGTAATATTATTTTTTGTAATTAAAGTAATTATAAGTAACATTTTATTTATATAATTTTCTTTTCTCGCAAACGACAAAAAAACAACTTCAATTATATCTAAATCGTCAAGTAAATGCGCGTTATTAGGGTCGATTTACATCAGACGAGCGAATGCTCATTCTATCCCCACTATATCAAATTCTTTTCAAATTATTTTAGTGTAAACAGGCGTAGAGCATTCTTTCGTTGTTATATATATGAAAACGAGTGTTCGTTTACACATAAAAATCAAGAAAGAATGCTCTTGTTCTAGCTCTAGCTCTTTGTTCGTTTGGTCTAAATCCACCCTTAGAGATAACTTAAAAATTGTTTGTCAGATCTCGAAGGGACCACATGACAAGTGACCGACGACCTCTCGGGTTTAATGGCGCGTATGCCGTGTCGGCGGCGCCTAAAGCCCTAAACACCAACGCTCGTGGGGTCGATTCCCGCTCGGAGTTGATATTTGTGTTTAATACAAAAATTTATTTGTCCTTGTGGGTCTCCCAACCGTGCCGCGCTCCCGGTTGTTATCAAGTGCATCAGAAAGCGATCGCTACTCACAGTAGGGAATATATCCGCCAATCTGTATCGAAGCAGCGTGGTGGATTAAGCTCTGATCCTTCTCCTGTACATGACAAGTACCAGCTTTCGATTAAAAAGGAATCATCAAAATCGAACCGAATAAAAAAGTACAATCAAATTGATAACCTCCTCCTTTTTTCGAAGTCGTTTAAAAATGGCTTGAAAAGTACGAATGCGTCTTTGAATTCCACGTCTTATAAAGAACTTTGTTTCGTAAAATTTCCGCGAACAAACTTACGGCAACTTTAATATTTTACAATATCCGAGATGAACACCGGTGAGGAAAGTTTTGTAAGTCGTAAAATTTTCTCAAATTGCAGGGTGAAATATTACAAGGGAGTTAAAAGGCCACTGCAGCGGAAATAAAAAAAAACACTTATTACACACTTGTGGACTAGCTCCTTGGCGCCATTTGTAGTGGCCCTGCTTTCTGTTCATGTTGCAGGTTCGATTCCCGCCCGAATCTGGGTGTATATAGTGTGTGTATTTATATGTTTTAATTGTATTCATCATTTCATCATCATCATCATTTCAGCCTATCGCAGTCCACTGCTGGACATAGGCCTCAACAAGTTCGCGCCAATAATGGCTTGAACTCATGTGTTGTACCCATAGTCACCACGCTGGGCAGGCGGGTTGATGACCGCAGGGCTGGCTTTGTCGCACCGAAGACGCTGCTGCCCGTCTTCGGCCTGTGTACTTCAAAGCCAGCAGTTGGATGGTTATCCCGCCATCGGTCGGCTTTTTAGTTCCAAGGTGGTAGTGAAACTATGTTATCCCTTAGTCGCCTCTTACGACACCCACGGGAAGAGAGGGGGAGGCTAAATTCTATGCCGTAGCCACACAGCAAATTGTATTATTTCTATGTATATTTATCATAGTAAAATGTTTAGCTATAACAGTCGGCTGTTACCTGTAACACAATCGTTAAGTTGCTTACCTTAGGAACAGAGGACCGTGTGAAAAAAAGCTTGAAAAATAAGTGTGTGTGCGTGTGTATAGGTGTGTGTAGTTCACACACGGCAGTACTGAAACTTCTCAAAAATCGCTGGAAGGAAGGCCGTTGCGATTTCTCGTAAAAAGGTCGTAAGCGCCATGCAAAACGCATCGCTTACGTGTTTTGAGCAGTAACGTATGCTATCTCATTCTCTCCTATACATTTGTATTTCTTTCTTTATCGTGACGCATTTTCGTTTCATCGAGTTTCAAATCACAACGATTCTAAAGAAGTTTCACTTCAAAAACCGATACGATTTTAAAAATAATCTACGTTATCTCTGAGTGGTAGAGGATTTGTATATTACCGGAGAAAGCGGAACAGATAATATCATGAACATTACGCACGCAGGAGGGGCCGGATCTACTAAATGGCTTTTTGGGCTTCAGCCCAGGGAACCGTGGTTTCAAGGGCCCCCCAGTTAAGTGAAGTCAAAGTCAAAAATAGACCACAATGCGAAAGAATCAATAATTTTATTAAATTAAACAGATCGTATGGTTTGCTGCCCTACGAATCCTACGATTAATCAAACCCATTTAATTCAAGTCTACGTTCAGGTGTTGGTACTTCGAACTGACAGTTAAAATGTTCGGCTGCCATTACACATTCATCTTAATCGTTGTCAAATTTGGTGAGCCCCAAATTAGTAGGTATTTAGCCCAGCCCCCTGACCTCACGGTCCGGCCCTGCACGCAGGTGAAGCCACGAGTGGAATTCTAGTCATTAATATAATTTAATGATACCAGAACCAATCAATATCACGTGAAAATAACTTAGAAACAAACGCAACACGAAGATCAGCCATGTACGTATTCAGCTGACTCCGTCGCCGTAGTTCCTGAAGTTTGATGCTGTTTAAGTTACATTTATTTTAACGTATGTACCAAGTTGAATATTTACTGCTAATGCGGAGTGGAAAGTTTAGTTCGCACCGCAAATAGTATAAAATACTTCGTCGTGTAACGAATACGCGATGTTGTTGTCTTGTAACGTAATGTTTGTTTAACTTTTGTTGTTATATATCTTGGTCGTTTCGGGATTTTGAATGTACAATTGTACATACATATACTTGTTTCAAAATTAACAGAAATTGTTCCTATTTACAGATAAACAGTGTCTATTATAATGGACGTTAGGGCCATTTCTGAATGTTTATATTTACCAAATATTTAGCAGTTTACTAGTTTAACTGATATTAGGTAGGGCACAGTAGGAAATTTCCTGCTAATAACATGGAGCAGTCCGACTGGGGTAGTACCTCGACCTTACAGAAGACCACAGCTAAATAATACTGTTTTAAAGCAGTGTTGTGTTTCTGTTGGTGAGTAAGGTGACATACATTACATTACATATAAATGATAAGAAAACTGTCCTCCTTAGAAGGATTTGTTGTTGTGTGTGTATTCAACGTGCACGGGAAGTCAAAAGTGCTTTAAGTTGCTTTTAGGAGTGTAAAGCAAGCTGCGAGAGAAATTAAGTTCAGCTCGCCGGTGTCTGTTGGCTCGTCAAGCGGTAAAATAAACAGTTAAAATCAACACAAAATCTAGCGCCTTAGCTGCTAAAGATCTCTTTACATTTATAAATTTTGTTATTTCACAATTTGCATTCGCGATACAGTATTTATATTCAGATTAAATTATAAAATAATTAAGAAAACACATAAATATGTACAAAACAATAGTAATGTTAGTTTAATCTTTACTCTTTTGTATACGACTATAATGGTAAACAAGCATACGGCCGACCTGATGGTAAGCTGTTAGCGTAGCCTGTAAAATCAAAATCAAAAACAACTTTATTCAATTAGACCCCAAGAGCACTTTCGAATCGTCATTTTACGAATTAAAATTTTAAATTGATTATTATTTTTGTAAAAGTGAAGCTACCAGCGATTCAGAATGTAGATTATGTAGAGAAGAATCGGCAAGAAACTCCGCAGTTACTCTTTTGAAAATAATATATAAACTGTAATTTAGTACAAAATTAGTAATGTCGTGCATGAAATACAGCGTCACTAAGTTCACACATCTTTAATTTTTTTTAAATAAAAACTTTAAATTTATGTTGAGACAATTCCAAAATTGTTTGTCGGAATAATTGTAAAGATACATAACATACATAGTACTATATCTCGCAAATATTTACCTTTAAAACATATTTTTATATAAATTTTTATTCGTTTCCAAGAACCTACCAATAAAACCAGAATTACCGCAATATCAAAGGGAGGGAGTGTAGGTATTAATCGGATCAACTCCTGGATCAGAGATTACACCGGGATCAGAACGATGTAAACGAGTTAAGAAAACAAGGTATCAAGGGATCCTCGCTAATTTGTTAACCATCTGATCTCACCGAGTATACAGAGCCGAGCATTAATTATTTTTACGGTACATTCAATAAATAAATCTATACTATTTAATATAATAAAGCTGAAGAGTTTGTTTGTTTGATTGTTAGTTTGTTTGTTTGTTTGTTTGAACGCGCTAATCTCAGGATCTACCGTTCCGATTTGAAAAATTCTTTCAGTGTTAGATAGTCCATTTATCGAGGAAGGCTATAGGCTATATATCATCAGGCTAAGACCAATAGAAGCGAATCACCAATGAAGAATGTTTCAAAATCGGGGTTATTTTCCTTTTGAGGGCTTCCGCGGCATAAACGGTTAAAGTTTCGCTCAAATCATGTATGACAGAATCGGCCCTATTTAACGGGACGAAGTCGCGCGCAGAAGCTAGTAATAAATAAATGCATCACACGCAATAATCACATACATATCTACAAACAGAATGGTTATAGCCAACCAATGTCTCTATAACACAATCGTAACATCCCACTGCTGGGCTAAGGGCTTTCTGTACTTAAGAGAAGGATCGACGCTTAATCTACTAAGCACCTCCACTGCAGTTTGGCGGATCTCAAACGCCAGATCAATATTTTACGCGATCTTATAGGACACTAAACCAAACAAACTTTTTTTTTATGTAACTAGGTTGGCAAACAAGCGTACGGCTCACCTGATGGTAAGTGACTACCGTAGCCTATAGACGCCTGCAACACCAGAAGCATCGCAAGCGCGTTGCCGACCCTATCCGCAATCCCCCCAGGAGCTCTGGTCACCTTACTCACCAACAGGAACTCAATACTGCTTGAAAACAGTATTATTTAGCTGTGGTTTTCTGTAAGGTCGAGGTACTACCCCAGTCGGGCTGCTCCATATTTTGAGCAGGAAATTTCCTGCTGTGCCCTACCTCGGTTCTCGATTCTAACTTGTTTCGTTATTAACATTAATTAACGAATTTAATAATTATTAGATTGATGATTCAACGATCTCGTACATTTGAGATATAATTATATCATATATATAATATTGAAAGTTAGTATTACTATAACCCTACACTGAGAAAAACGCATTAATAGCAAACTCCTTTAAAGTGTTCCTCTCGTTTAATTTTTTACAGCAATTAAAATTCCTTGATAATTTCATACAATTTATTGAAAGCCAATCTTAACACGTTCACTGCGTAGCTCAAAAATACAATATTTCCACTGGTGCGGTACAAGACGATATTGCCATGTACTGTAATTTTTTCTAATGCGGAACAAGACTATTGTGTCCGGTACTCCATTTTTTTTAAACTTTTATTTCTCATTATGTTTTTACTTTCTGGAATTTTTTTGACTTTTATCGGTATCTAGAAACCTTGAACTATATTCGTTTTTCTTGGTTGTAGAATTGGACAAGTAATTTTACATTTATAGATATAAACGTTTTACCGGACTTAAATGTCATGTAGCGCACCTAAAGTGGTGAAATTTTCAAATAGTCGATGAGCAGGTAGTGTTGTTAATAAGAAAACAAATATTTATCGATATTATTTTTATTTATAAAGAAAATTAATGAACAATATTTTTATGACCTTTCTTAAAACAGGCAAGACAAAAAACTTTCTTACACTCAAAACACATCAATTTAACTTTTGGTACCTTTTTGTCAGCTTCCGGGGTAGTCATTGTTTTGCGTAATTCCTGATAGCAAAGTCTTATTTGTTTTCTTTTTGTAATTTTATCTAAGCTATGGTACTTCTTTTTTTCTGAGGACTTAATATCGTCGTAGTTCTTCGAAAACACGCGCAAGCATTTTTCGGGAGCGCTTCATTATGAACAAATGTCGACAAACGTCTAAAAACAATCAAAATCAGATTTTCACTAACACATACGCCCTCGCCACCAGTGCGATACCGGACATACACAGACAAGGCGTATTCGTCCGGTAACGCACTGAACGCAAAGTTTTTTCGATCTGTGCGTACAGGGCCAATATGCTATGTATCTTTTTTCTATTGTAATAAAACCGTCTTAAAATAAGAAGCAATAATATATATTTGTCTCCATTTAACTCAGAAAATATCGTATCTAAAATTACGCCGCACGAGCGAGAAAAACAAGTTTTTGGCGTTCGCACCGCGGTAAAGTTCATTACCGGCTATATATGTCCGGTAACGCAGTGAACGTGTTAAACAGTCAACAGTCAAAAAGTTGTAAGAACAGAATAGCGTGGATTCAACTAACAGACTTCGTAAATCCATTTTTATCCAGTTACTTAAGTATTTTAAAATATTTATGACAAAAATTAATTGAATTAAAGTCATCGATAATAATAGTTACATGTGTAGGTATTTAGTTTTATACAAATTCGATACAAAAGGCTTGAAACTATTCAGATACAAAAGCGTGAAAATAATTGTCTTGTTTCTAAGTATTGGTCTCCACTAGCTTGTAATATTAATAGTACAGAATGATCGCGTCATAGTTTGTCTTATTACGTTGCATTACTTGTCGATGTAATTGAAGTCGGTTTTTTTTCGTTTGCAAGCAAACACAATTATTTATGTAGAATTTTTTCTGTCTTTAACCATTTCTGCTGCTTATGTTTCGCTGCTTAATGCTGGTATTACTGCAAAAAATGTCTTTTAAAAAAGCACATTTCATACTTTATTTGATTACATGCACCTACATATATTCATTCATATTATGATAAATATTAAATAAGTATTTGTTAAAATAACAGAAGATATTTTGATTTTCTTGGCAGTACAGCTCTCAGGCGCATGCAAAGTCCGTCAGCTGAGACGGCGATAAGCGGAGTTCAAGTTTTGGAAACGAGTCAATCGCGGCTGTTCAATTACCGCGATTACTTCACCCCACGCCCTCAGCCCTTGACACCCTTGTAATTGATGTGCCCGAGTCGAAACTTCTAGTGAGAATATTTAATTACAGCCTTTGTTAAAGTTAATCGAGAGATTATAATCGACTTTGAAAATAAATTAGCGTTTTGTTAGTTAAATATTAAGGTATCGTTTTAAACGTTTTTAGGCTTACGTTGTGGTATTTTCGAAAATAACGATATTTTTTTTTTTTAATTTGCACAACATCTGATACACATTGAAATCGTCATAATTTCATTTTGCTGCTCTAATCGAGTAATCGATCATGAAATTATGATGTCATTGTAATTTTTTACACAATTACAATAACAGATTTGCGTCACAAATTAATGGATAAATCACAGATTAATCTATATTCTATACCATGACAGTCAAAAATTTTCTAAATAAAACCGCTTATGCGACAAATGCACTTAAACCAACGAATATGTACTCTACATGCTATGTAATTTGACCAAAAGAAAAAATAGGGAAAGAATAAACTCTAAGATATTTTACATGGCGTAATGAAACATTTCAGTAGGTTGATTGTATCTACAGTTACACAAATGTTACACCCGTGTCGAGTGTCCCACACGTAGTTAACGTATCTTTGTAGGTACAAGCGTGATATCTCATAATTATATAACCGCGCTAAAACAGTTTGGCGCCCTAAATAATGAATGCTTTGTACACAAATACGTCATCCGTTAAACACAAGACTGTAACACTTTTAAAAGTTGACAATTAGTAGCGATTGTCCTGAATTGCAAAGACTCTCTGACATCTCACAATTCTGAATCAGATTTCTTTTTAAATACATAAATATACTTTATGACATTGTTCCTTGTCTAATTTGAAGTATTTGTAAATTGTTATTTTTACGGAATAGGTCTGACGTATTAATTCCAGTGTACCCTTATGTACAGAAATAAATCTGATAATTTTAGTATCATGCCCTATCGGTTAATTTTAGATCAACTATTACTTAATAAAGTTTAAGATATTCATAAATTCAAATTGACTTTCATAGTCGCTTTTGGGTCGGTATTTTAGTAATCGATCAAATTACTTCCAATTCCAAAGTTCAATTTCTTAGAAATTCTAGATTTCAAGAACTGAATAAAACTTAGTGTGTATTAACTTATTTGCATGCCGTACAACAGGTTTTCCTAGGATGGCTGCAGACACATCCTAAATATAATTACGGTGAAATTGCTTTGTAACTACATTTAAGTACAAATTTAAATCTTTTTATTCAGGAAAAAAGAAAGTAGACATTATTAATGTATTATAAGTATTATCTTTTTATAAAACAAATTTGTCAATTCGATTGTCCGGGAATTATTTTAATATGTATTATATACATCTTTATCAATCTTTAGCAAACATAGTTTTGTCTTCAACTATAAATTGTGTAACATTATTGAAATAAGGCATATTATAATAAAAAAGAATTAAACATTTCACAAGTGAAGTCTTGTGTATTGTCTCGTTCACAAATAAATTATGTAAACTTCGTTAGTTAACTCAGAACAATATGCATCTCGTGTAAATGACCCGACCTCAAGGCACTTACAAAGTCGTTGGGGTTTAAAGGTGAGGTGAATTAAAGTTAAAATACTAATTAATATTGGTATATTTGTCCTTCATGAGTATTTTTTAATCATTTCATATAAATAACCCTTCCTTGGCAGTCGGGTAAAAAAGAGATATAATTATTTAGTTTGCCTGCAAACGAAAAAATCGACCAGTAGGTACCTATCAGTAATACGAAAAAATAGTCAAGTAAATATGCGTTATTAAAGATAACTCAAAAAGTACTTGTCAGATCTCGATTTAATTTTAATTAGACCACATCACAAGCGTCAGTTTTCGATTGAAGAAAAGAATCATCAAAATCCTTACACCTAGTAAAAAGCTATGCGGTATAGGTAATACAACGTTGGTCGACAAAAAATTAATCAAGTAAATACGCATTATTAAAAATAACTCAAAAAGTAGGTACTTGTCAAATCTCCATTAAATTTAAATGGTACCCCGTGACAAGCACTATCTTTCAATTTAAAAAAAAATCATTGAAATCGGTCTGTAAATAGGTCCGGTCAGTAAAAAGATCAGGGATGACACAAATAAAAAATACAGTCGAATTGAGAACCCTCTCCATTTTTTAAGACGGTCAAAACTGTATTGTATAAGCACTTAGAAAACCGCAAGGCTAAGCTATGCTAATACGTTTTAAAAATCTTTCGTTTTAAACATTTTAATCATATCAAAGTTTTTCGACCTAGCGGGATTTGAACCCACGCCTCTGACATACCGTGTCCAGTGCTCTGCCGACTGAACTATGGATCCACATCGCGCTGGGTTGAAATTCTTGATATGATGATTTTTATTTTGGTTGCAAACCTTGACATTTAAATTTCGGTTTTTAGAAAATATATTAAAATAGACAGAGCACTATTTAGCCTTCCTGACAGGAAATGTCCCTTATGTACACCGGAGATAAATTACATCAAGTTGTTATCCCAAAGTCTTGATCGTTTCTTAGAGGAAAATAACAGAAGTATAGAATTACGTCAAGCTAACAGGCTCGTCAACAAATTGAAAACAACACTGGGTTTGTGTCACGTAAGTTGTACAATGTATTTTAATTACACTTTTTACAAGATTTTATTGTATGTATGTGTGTATAAATAGGAATAAATACTCAAATCTCGCGACAAGTTTCTATGTCATATAAATTATTATTATGTAATGACTTTATAAGTAGATAGTAAAAGTTTTAAAGTAAACAATTATTTTTTTTTTTTCGTTTTAGCGAATTCAAATAAAAGCTTGTTTTTTAAAAAGGTTTTTTACTTTTAATTAATTTACAATAAAATTTATATTTTTAATTTAACTAAATTAATAAATGACCAAAGAAACATCTCGTACACAAAGAACCAGGTAGATGGGAGATAACCCACGCGTACATGACTCTCACCCATATGTCCAGATCACTACAATATCTTTATGACCATACAAATATTTGCCATGAGATATCAAACAATTGTTTGAACACTGGAAAATGCCCTTACTCACCTCAGTAATGAGCCCAACAGGATTGTGGATCTCACGGCATGAACAGAATCTGCCGGAATACCTCGGACTAAGAATCAAAGGTGGACTTGACAACCGCGTACACCCGAAAGGGACAAAGATACTAGTAGTTCAAAACGCAGGGTTACCAGGTCATCAAAATGTTACCCCGTTTTTTATTTTTTTTTTTTAGACTGGCGCATGACGGCTTCGTGGTATATTATATAATTCTATCCTATTGAATTAATTAATTGTGTTGTCACTCCCACCTTTTGAAGACCTATTGGATCTAGAAGATTATATGCTAAAAGGAAAAAAACTTCATATGATGTTTACTTTTTTAGGGGCGGGGGGAGCGTATAAGGATTTTCAAAAATGTAAATAAAAAGTTTAAAAAATTCTCGAGAGCGTCAGAATATGATAGCGCAAATAGTCTACAAACTTCTGTTTACGAAAGCTGTATAAAGAGGTAGACATTTTGAAAAAAAAAAATCTCGGGCGTGTCAGTAATTGAAGAGAATTGTTAATTGTGTTGGGCTTATTAATAAAAAGACTTCACTTTTATATATTTTATTTAATTTGAACAGCACTAGGAACTCACAAAAATTATAATGTTAATACTTCAAGACGTAGTTTTTCCTGGAGTCCATTTTCTTCGACCTGTTGATTTTATCCATGAATCACGCAGTACCGTGTCTTTTGGGAATCTGAAAACGAATATAATTTATCACACCATACACTAAATTTTATATAATCACCTTAATCTAATATTTATGTATTACGTAGTAAGAAAATACTGATTATAAACTATAAACTTATGTAATGGAGGAAAAGAATGGAACCACTTGTTAAAAGTATTAATGAAACTAGGCTAGTTTACAACTTTTAACTGAATATCTTTGAACAATATTTATAAGAAAACCGAAATAAAGACTTAATTTTCTCTATAAAAAAATAAACAAAAAAATTGCCCATAAAATTACCAAAATTATGGGTAATTTTTATTTGTAACTACTGGTATCCCTAAAATAAGAATAATCCGATAAAATTTAAAAGTCGCACAAAATGGCCGCAAGACATTATCATTTCACCGTATTTGACGATTACTTGTGTATTACTAAACTTATCCGGTTAATACTAAATACATCATTAATTTAAAAACGAGAATTTCAGACATTTCTTAGTGTAATCCTGCATATTAGATCTTGACATTGTGTATTCTAAAGGAAACTTTAATTGTCTTTACAAATCAAACGACTCAAAACAAAGAAAATCATACTTACGAATGAAAGGTTATGTTTTCTAATTTACGCTCACTGCGACTTTTACAGCCAACTACACAGCAATGCACCATAATTATTGCTTTCTCCTCACTTTTAACACTAAATTTAACATAAAAACAAATCAAAATCAGTTGAAATTCGCAGTGAATGACGATTACAAATATACACGTAAGATTTGTTGGGCACAGTTCGCAACTGTGCCCAACAAAAAAAAGTGAAACTATGACAAAGACAAAAAAACATGCTGTTGTCCTTATCACTCTTCGGAACTTTGATATATACTTGGCCTGCTCTTACATGGTATTGTTATTTGGATGTCAAGTCCATCTTGATTCTTAGTCCGAGCGGAATACCCAATAAATGTAGCGATGCCTTCGTCGTCATAGCGGGGCGCCACGGGATTTCTTTTGCATACTACCGTGTAGCCACTGGCGGATCCAGGGGGGGGGGGGGTCACGGGGGTCATGACCCCCCCTGGTCTGTGTCCAGGACCTAGGTGGACCACTAATTAAAATTGTTAAACAAGATTTTTGTCACAATATAGGTATTTTTAAGTACATTACCTACATAGATTAATAAAATACCTACTTTATACCTGTATCTATCATTATAAAATTTAAATTATAACTTCTTTTTACTTGACCACGACTTTGTGACCCCCCCCCCTGACGCCTTGACCATGACTGTGACCCCCCCCCTGGCGCCAAAGCTGGATCCGCCCTTGCGTGTAGCCTCGACATAAGAAATAGAACACTATGCTAACCCTTCCCAATAAACTAGACGATAACTCATGTCATTTAATATCATGATTGTAATTATACTCTAAGAAACGTTCTTAACTTTTTTCTCAAATATTTTAAAATAACCAGTTCAGATTGACAAATGAAACTTAACCACTGAAGTACTTGTAGCTGGCATGGAAAAAAATTGTGATTTTGTGTGAAAGTGCCATCAGTGAAATCTCAACAACTATAGACAACTATAGACAATTAATCAATAAACTTAAATAACATATAAAGAAATGAAGTAGGTGCAAATACAATTTGAATTTATAGCGAGTCTTAAAATCTGCTGCAATTGCTTAAGCAGCGGAAACTACGCTAATGATTATAAAAACACCGTTTGTAAATTATATAAGCGCCGGCGTATCCTAGTCGTAGTGCTACGATAAACGCGGCAATTACTTCTAGTATGAGAATTAAGATCCGTACAATTTATACTGTAAATATTAAAATATAACTAAGAAACCTTTAACAGCAATAAATAATATAATAATAATATTTTAATTTGTAAGATGATGATTTGAATTAAGAATTTTTTTTTTTATTTTGATTATCATTTTGATTCGATAAAATCATTTATAAAATGAATTTTATGATTTTTCAGAATCAAAAAGTACTTCGCGATGCAAGTTCAAATGCAACATGCATCAGACAAATACGTGAAATTATTTGTAGCTTCTGAATATAAAAATATCCTGATGAAGATAAAAATTTACTAGAAAATGGGATGGAATGGGAAACACATTGCAACTTGACGAATTATCATAATAATGTTATTAACACATCTCATTATTTTATACTGTGCATTCCCAAGGAGGGTTGATGTCAGGCAGGCGGCCGGTCGTAAAAAATAACATGCCAAATCACATAAAGGAGTCAAAGGAAGAGGAGAACATGTTGTGTCGACCCTATATAAATAGGATGAGGGCAGGGAGATGATGATGATGATTTGTAAATTCTGTATATGGATTTCAGCATACAACTACCGGAAAAAGGAAAAACCTCTAAAATCCCATAACAATAATAAAAACAAAACTATGTCCAAAACAACTAATCATAAGTTGAAACCACGTCAAAGGCAACCGCCGCGTGTAGGTAGTCTGAATTCACGAGCGTACTCAAAACATTATCACAGGTAGTTTGCTATTGACATAGAAAGTTGAATGTTCAGAGTCGGCAATTAAAAAGTCGGAACTGTTCTGAGACTAATTTCCATTCGTACGACGGAAGTTCGAGACTCCATTACTGGTTATAGAAATTTATTACCAACCTGTAATAGAGCCCGCCTTATGTTCGTCGAACGGAGTTTAAACAAACACTATTTTACGAGCAAATTCTTAGTGTATTTTACAATTGTTTATTTTAATTACACGGTATGAAACTATGCTATGTTAATGAAAACTATATTCAATTTTATATGATAAATATTTATGATAAACATTGTTTAAACAACTTGTATCTATTTTCAATTAAAGGTAAAAATTCAAAAAAATTCAAAATTCAAATAATTTATTCATTTTAGGCTGATACAGCACTTGTGAACGTCAATGAAGGTAAAAAACATTATGTAGGTATGTAACGTATATTACGTATGTACGGGTGTTATACTTATACAATACGAACAATACTTCTGTCTATAATAATTCATTTCAATAATCATTTAACGATAAATTATTTTGAGATTTGAATTTTGAATTGAAATTTGAATGGTTTCTTTTATAGGTATTCAAATTTCAATTTTACTAACGCTGAATAAGAAAGAAACAGAGAACAACATTTTCTATCACATCGGTTGAAACTAAAGTATACCTATTCCATAATTTTGACTTAAATAAATAGGTATTTTTAGTACACTTTGTGTAGAAGATCAAGTCGACTATTTTTAAATAAATATAAAGGACAAGGAAATAAAAAAGTCAAATCTAATTTACCCAAAACACATTAATATACAAGAATATCGTTGGTCGTGTACCAGGGAGACATGACACGGAAGGTAGTCGCACGGGTCGTGCGCGGCGACCCACGATCCGTCCCTTATGGTATAAGAGACGTGGAAGAGCGACCTTCACCGATCTGATAACTCGATGAGACATATTTTTTATCAAATATAATTTATGAACAAACATGCCTATGATAAATTGCCTATCGAAAAGTGGTCATAGCTACTTTTAATTTAATTAATTTTAATTAATTTTTTTTTCATCACCTTCACTCATAAATGATAACCGAATGAGTTTTATCTCAATTGATAGTTTTAACACACAGAATATGCCTAGGTAGGCTTGTCTACTTATTTTTGGTCATGGCTACCTGGAAAGTAGATGTGAACAGGTAGGTCAATATAATATACCTATATTCGATACTATATCGATCTGTTCGAATCGAAATTGATATTATAGGTAAGATATTGTAATTGCAAAACCAATCATATAGGCTTGCCTGCAAAAACTAAAAAAAAATCAAAAAAATAGCCTTGACCACTTTTCGATATGCAAGTAGATAGTATCATAGGCATATTTATTTTTAAATTATATTTGATAAAAAAATATGTCTCATCGAGTTATCAGATCGGTGAAGGTCGATGTTCCACGACTCCTCTACTATTATTCAATTCAGTTTTGCATAAACTGTTTACCCGACGATGGCGAAGTAGTGCGTCGAGACGTTCAGAAATTTGAAATTCGATATTCTTTATGCCCTCTTTGTATCTCGTCAGGCTTGTACCGTTTTATTTGCAAGTACATTATCATACTTTAAAATTTTAAATACAATTTAAAATGTTCATACTTTATATACAATTTAAAATGTATTTAAAATACATAATATTGTATGCGGTAGAATCAAAAGTCGTTAGCTAGAAAAGTTGAGTCTTTTTTAATAAAATATTACTTCTCGATACATAAAATACAATTATAAACTTTTAGCAGCTTCCAGTCACAATCGTCAGTTCCATTATTTTTTTTAACAAATATTAACGTAAGTACTTTTTCAACGAGCTATAGTCGATATTAAAATCTAATAACCAAAACACAAAAAAATGTGTGTCTACTGTTCTTATTTAAGACCACTACTCTAATAGGTATAGCCTCACCAGCCCAGCCCTCACCAGAAATATTCATTAAGAGAGTTACTAGCTGGCTTCTATTCTCGATTGTATCTGCATCGCGAGCTAGTTGACAGACGACCTACAATTTGTTTATTCCAGTCACCTAAAACAAAGTACCTGTTACGGCGTCAGACAGCCCAGCAGTGCCCCAGAGGTCTGGGCCCATCAGAGACCCCCGGCGAGCTGTCTAACGTCGGGCACAAATTGCCGATGATATTAATCAGCTGCGCGAGCCGGTTTTAACTTATTGCAAATAATTACTCACCGTCAAAGGAGGAGCTCGGCTATCCGGTCAAGTACCGTCAGGGGTAGGTATGTGTAGGTAGTGGAATAGTGTGGTGACGTTGGTGTGTAATAAAGTGACCTGACAGCACTAGACAGCGCCGCGACTCGACGGCAAATCAGGAACGACGATCACTCCAGCACACTCGAACTCACGGTCACGGAATTAATAATCTTATATAAACAAAACGTCGGCAGAGAAAAATCCAAGGTTAAGGCACACAAATACCAACACGCACAATTAATCGTCAAAAGCAAATCCATATAACACGGAACAGTTACAGCAGGTTTCAAATACAAATACACCTTAATCTCACTAACACAATTCACCCGGCCAAACTTATCACTCAATACTCGTTAAATCAATTGCCCATACAATCGAAATAAACGCGCCGGCATACAACGAGATTAATACAATTAAGACAAATCATGCGTCAATCATAAAAAGACCCCAGCAAATTATAACTTCTCTAATCAAAATGGCGCTCATTTTCGGGGTTCACAAAAAGACACCGCGCCGTAAAGCATACACGAGGTCAAGCTAAATAGTTTCACTATGCACGAGTTATTCGCGCCGATATACAAGAAAGTTTATCGAAGTTCAATTGCAGAAATTATTACGAGTAATTAAATCGATAATTTATCTCGGTTCAACAGCAAATTTAGAATATACGCGTATGCAGTGAAATTTAGCTGCAAATCGCAGCGGGGCGGCCCAATACAGAGCGCGGCGTGCGCACCGCCCGCGTACTAGAAAGCGACTGACCGCCGGTCAAGGGGGGGGTCGCGGAGTCGACGCGAGTGCGCTCGCAACGGTCGTACGATATATCACGAACCACACCGAGACTGCCGCGAATTTCAAACTGTCGCCTATACCATGCTATCCAGCGCGAACAGTCCCCCGTCCCGGACAGAAGGGCATTATGTCCGCGAGAAAATCGTAACCGAGACAAATTTCAGAGACGAGTGGACGGGGTCGAGGAGCCGCGGGAGAAGAGCGGCTCCGGACAGCTCCAACTTAGGGATCGACAGGCGCGACACAATGGAGAGCCACTCTCGCAAGAGAGCACCGTTAAGAGGCTCGGGTCTCGCCTAACTACACACTAAGTCCCAGCGCGTCATTTAAGAGGACGTTAGGAAGAGAACCCCACTACATCATCAAGGAAATCCACTCAAACCAGCATGCGAAGACGATAGCTAACAGTGACAAACTACAGATGGCCCGACACTCAGAGGGCCCCGGCCGCGCTAGCCGGAACAGATAAGAGCCACTCTCGTACGAGAGCACCGATAAGAGGCTCGGATCTCGCCTAACTACACAATAAGTCCCAGCGCGTCATTTAAGAGGACGTTAGGAAGAGAGCCTACTATGTCATAGAGGACATGTACTCAAAAATAGTATGCGAAGGTAATCGCCAGCAGTGACAAACCAATGATGGGCCCGGCACTCAAAGGCCCCGGCCGCGCTAGCCGGAACAGATAAGAAGTTGCAGTGACCCTATAAGGTCGCCGACGCCGACTAAGAGGGGGAGGGCGGCGCTCCAGTCGCGGCCACTCAGCTAGCGGAGGGGGTCGCGTGAGAAGAGTGGCGAATTCTCGCTCAATCCGCGGAGGGGGGGGCAGACCCCCCCCCCCGCCCCTGGCAGGGTGACACCCCAACTGATCAGGGGAACGTCCCCTGTCCAGGCCCGGGGCGCAGGGGTTGGGGGGCGAGCCAGAAGCGTCACGCACCGGAAGGCGCTCACGAGCGCCCCCGCCCATGGCGGAGGCGCGGTCTGGAGGGACGCGAAGGGAAGCGCTGATCGAGCCCAGGCATCGTACACAGAAACAAACAAATTCAGTGATAGAACAAAAACATAACTTCAAAGATACATAAATTCAAGAATAGAACCAAATTCAGCCATACAACAAATGCATCAATACAAACTCAGCAACAGAAACAAACTCAGTAACACAACAAATGCAGTAACATAAATTCAACAATAGAACCAATTCAGTAATACAAACAAATGAAGTAACACAAATTCAGCAACAGAAGCAAACTCAGTAACATGAACAGATGCAGCAATATAAATTCAGTAATAGAAGCAAATTCAGTAATACAAACAAATGCAGTAACCCAAATTTAGCAATCGAAACAAATTCAGTAATACAAACAAATGCAGTAACAGAAATTCAGCAATAGACACAAATTCAGTAGATAAACAAGGCAGTAATACAATTCAGCAATAGATTCAGTAACAAAAATTCAGTAGGAGAGACAATTCAGTACATAATCAAATGCAGTAATAGAATCCAGCGACATAACAAACCCAGCAAATAACTTCAGTGGTAAAACAAAGACAAAAAACTGAGATGTCGCACACAGGCCAACCTTCCCCTACCTACCCTATCAAAAAAAACTCGCGCAGCTCAAGGCGCGGCAACCACGCTCTGCTACCAAATGTTACGGCGTCAGACAGCCCAGCAGTGCCCCAGAGGTCTGGGCCCATCAGAGACCCCCGGCGAGCTGTCTAACGTCGGGCACAAATTGCCGATGATATTAATCAGCTGCGCGAGCCGGTTTTAACTTATTGCAAATAATTACTCACCGTCAAAGGAGGAGCTCGGCTATCCGGTCAAGTACCGTCAGGGGTAGGTATGTGTAGGTAGTGGAATAGTGTGGTGACGTTGGTGTGTAATAAAGTGACCTGACAGCACTAGACAGCGCCGCGACTCGACGGCAAATCAGGAACGACGATCACTCCAGCACACTCGAACTCACGGTCACGGAATTAATAATCTTATATAAACAAAACGTCGGCAGAGAAAAATCCAAGGTTAAGGCACACAAATACCAACACGCACAATTAATCGTCAAAAGCAAATCCATATAACACGGAACAGTTACAGCAGGTTTCAAATACAAATACACCTTAATCTCACTAACACAATTCACCCGGCCAAACTTATCACTCAATACTCGTTAAATCAATTGCCCATACAATCGAAATAAACGCGCCGGCATACAACGAGATTAATACAATTAAGACAAATCATGCGTCAATCATAAAAAGACCCCAGCAAATTATAACTTCTCTAATCAAAATGGCGCTCATTTTCGGGGTTCACAAAAAGACACCGCGCCGTAAAGCATACACGAGGTCAAGCTAAATAGTTTCACTATGCACGAGTTATTCGCGCCGATATACAAGAAAGTTTATCGAAGTTCAATTGCAGAAATTATTACGAGTAATTAAATCGATAATTTATCTCGGTTCAACAGCAAATTTAGAATATACGCGTATGCAGTGAAATTTAGCTGCAAATCGCAGCGGGGCGGCCCAATACAGAGCGCGGCGTGCGCACCGCCCGCGTACTAGAAAGCGACTGACCGCCGGTCAAGGGGGGGGTCGCGGAGTCGACGCGAGTGCGCTCGCAACGGTCGTACGATATATCACGAACCACACCGAGACTGCCGCGAATTTCAAACTGTCGCCTATACCATGCTATCCAGCGCGAACAGTACCTATGTTTTAAATTTCAAAGCAATCTTATAAGAATACTTGTCCTTTAATACTCTTTTATAAGACTCCACAATCAACACAATCGCGCTTCATACCGCGCATATACTTCAAGGGACCTGTTAGCTAAAATCCTTTCCAAACAATGCACTGTCACTCATTAACTTAGCGGAGGCAGTGTGCGCAACAAAGCCAGTGTCGCTACATTGTTGCACGTTGGCTCAACACGAGACTGTAAACAAATTAGTTGCGACATCTTGCGAGGCTTGTTCACTAAATGGTTTTACATCTTACGCTAAGTTTCGTCTGAGACTCATTTACATATAAGAATTTTAATATCGCTTGTAAGACTTTATAATTGATGATGAAGTTAAAAATGTTTAAATTGTTTTCTTTGTTGCAATAAATAAAAATAAATTTATAACATATTATTTCAATGCGTCCTAGGGCTCTCATCACTTGACGTAGCCAAATAATGGTAAAACATTCATTACTGAGCGTAAATTAACTTCACACACATCAGCCTATCGCAGCCCACTGCTGGACATAGGCCTCTCTAAGTTCGCGTCAGATATGGCGCGAACTCATGTGTTTTGCCTATAGTCACCACGCTTGGTAGGCGTGAATACATAAAAAATAGGGTCGATAGTAATTTATACGACTGATTTAAAGCATTGTTATTATTTTAGACCCTTGGAACTTAAAAAGTCGACCGAGGCCGAAGATGAGCAGCAGCGTCGTCGGTGCGACAAAGCCAGCCCTGTCACCTACCCTGCCCTGCCCAGCGAGCCTGCCCAGCGAGGTGACTATGGGCAACACACAATGGTTTACGCCATTTTTGGCACGAACTTCTGGAGGCCTATGTCCAGCATTGGACTGCGATAGGCTGAAGTGATATTATTTTAGAAAGTGATATAAATGCGATTTTTTTTAGTAAATAAAATTGATTGATAGATTTACTCATTACTTAGATCTTTGAACTATAGTCATAAAGATTAAATTACAAAGGAATAAGAACAACAGAACATTGCATGATGTTATGATGTATTAAATAATGTACAGTCAATTGTTTCGACATGGCCGTTTAAAATGCTTCAGGCTTTCGCTTCCGCTGCTCTGCAAAATCAATATAAGGCCGGAATCGTTGATTCCAAACATCAATCATTCAAGTGGCGTCATTCGAAGCCTTATTGGAATGCAGTTACGAAACTTTAGGGTCTCCTTATTTCACGGTTGTTTTGTAGTTTTGGTCCCTCTGATCCTTTGTATTTCAATATGTTTCATATTTTTAGGAAGGCACCCAATAGATAATTATGTATGTGTATGTCGAAGAATTGCTATGAAAACCATATAGAATTTTTTGCTGGATTTTACCAAACGACTTGACTCAATTGAATATTTGGTTACATCGTGATTGAATTAAACGCATTCGTAAATACCGTGGCAAAACTTTTCAAGGTGAGAGAAACAAAATAATGTAAAAATATTTCTCACAGATAAAATTAAATTTCACTTTTTACATTTATTTATATTTGAAATAAAAAAAAATCAATTACAAAAGCTGACAACACTCATATTATAATTGCCTAAAGTTTATCTGTTACTAAATATATTTAATTTTTAATGGAATAGTTAACAGTATCTGTGGCATTGTAGAGTCTATTGCAGAAATGTATTTAGCAATTAGTGAGCGAACTGCAATTACATTGCTATCTAATACGATTTAACACTTTTTAAATATTGCAAAATTGTTTACTTTAGCCTCGGTAGATTGTTTTAGTAATTTATCTCTATAAATAAACATATATACTTATAATATAGTTTTCATAAGAACGTAGTGTTGTGTTATTCATTGTCAAAAAGTTCACGAGTTATATTAAATGCAAGGTGCGTGCGGCGCCGGACCGCGGCAGGGGAGAGGAGGTCTCCTCAGAACTCAGGAAATAGAAAAACTTCGCTCGTTTGCAATGAGCACCGGAGGATTATTTTTACGGTCTCCAACTACTTGTTCCACGTCCTATTGTTTGTTTCAAATGCGTCCGTTACGAGGAGAAATATGCGCGAACTTTGCTGAACTTCGTGCCTCTACGATATTTTTGAATTATTGTAGACTTAGTCTGTTCCAACTTGCTCACTATGAGTTATTTATAATGGAATTCTTACGTGGAAAACAGTTTCCAGCGAAGTATGGAATACTTTCAAGTCTAAACTTAAGCATCGCGAACATCGCTTGTACCGTCGACTACTTCTTATTAAACTTGTCGGTAGTAGGTATAAGTGTAAAGCTCGTCTAGTTTGAGGCATCGAATTGATACGACACCGCCCTTGAAGTATTTTATAATTAGACATGATATTATCGGCGAGTACATCAACGCTCGCGGCGCCATCTCGTGCAGAAAGTACTCGAATGTTTCAACAAAAAGTTGTCCGCCCTCGGCGTTTCTTCACTACCCTTTTCATATAATTTGTTTACACCAACCTCCCTCAACCCCCCGACATGTTTCAGCAGACATGTTACTTTGTAACTGTAAGTTTACGTCGATTCGTAATTTAACTCGCCCGCTAACATGATCTCGGAAATTTCGTTGTTAAATGTTAAAAAACATTCGCGAACTTAGCGTTTCGCGTTTATTTCTCGTGGAGTTTTATTACTCGGGTTCCGTTAAAAAGTAGCCTTGAATTTACTATTTATTATTTAATTTTTACCTGTGTTTGTGCAGAGCTCGAGGTTATCGTCGACTTGCAGATTAAAGACAATGCATACTGTGTTCTAGGAACGACTTTCAACATTTTGTAGTATTTTAATATGAACATTGATTGATATCTAAACTTATACTTTTTTTTTACGTAACTAGTTTGGCAAACAAGCGTGCGGCTCACCTGATGGTAATACCGTAGCCTATAGACGCCTGCAACACCAGAAGCATCGCAAGCGCGTTGCCGACCCTATACCTAATCCCCCCCAGGAGCTCTGGTCACCTTACTCACCAACAGGAACACAACACTGCTTGAAAACGGTATTATTTAGCTGTGGTCTTCTGTAAGGTCGAGGTACTTCCCCAGTCGGGCTGCTCCATATTTTGAGCAGGAAATTTCCTGCTGTGCCCTACCTTAGTTAAATATTTTATATCTGACGTAATTTTTAAAGTGTCTGTAACAATTAAGAAGTGCGTTTACTGTTAACATTTCCGACTCCCTTTCAGCTATTATCTATCATGTGACTTATAACAATCAACCCTTGAAATATATTATCATACAACTATTTTAACTTCTCGTTGAAAGATTCCTAGTATCATTGACCGTTAGGCATAATTATAATATCTTTTAGGATATCTAAAATCAAGTTATATATAGTTAGGAGTCAATTGAGTGTTACCGACCCCCCACCACCAAATCTCTATAAAAGCGATAGTCGTTCTAGAAAGGGGCTTGTTCCTTCTCGACTCTGGTGGTGTGCGGCGCGACTTGTGTAGTGTTTTATTAACGTAACTAAAAGTAGTTCGTGTAATAACTGTAAGTACATGTTTGTATAACATTCTGGTGATTTATTGTGTTATTGATCAATCTCTAAGTGAGGGTATTTTTGTTACTTAATTGTTAATAAATAGGTGATTGTGTTTTTGCCTCTTTTTTATATTTTCCACTTCTGGATCCTTAATTCAGAAGTGGGATTCTTACCGTTATTTCGCCCACGTATTAACGTACGTTTTGAGGTGTATTTCTTTTCCTCTCAACAATAATACAAAAGTACCCACACTAATACAAATAAAACACCAGTTCATTTGTCTTACGGATTTATTTGTTGCTATTGTTTCTTACTTGTGATTTTATTGTCGTTTTCGATATGTCTGATATCGGAGCGAGTTCGCGTGACAAGTCGCGTCGACACAAAACCAATAGTAGGTCAGATAGACGCATGTCTCGCTCTCGTTCGCATCCAATAGACAGGTCGGGCGAGCTTGTAGCGCGTTCTAGGTCTAGATCTAGAGAGAGGCATAGCACATCGCGTAGTAACGGTACGCCTCCGATAGCACGAGAGTGTTCGAGTTATTTCGGTCGTTATCGTGATAGTTCTAGAAGCAGACACGATCGTTCTCACGAACATGGTAGTGCGTTGGACCGAATACTTTCGTTGTCAAAGCAGTGACGGAGGGTAGGTCGCAAAAACAATATCGCGGACGAAAGACAAAATGTATCGAACGGAATTGTTGCGTAGCATCCGAGTTTTTAACAGTTTTTAAGAGTGAACAGTCATAGTGCTTATATTTCGCGATTCGATACGAATATTCACGATTTTGACTATGAGTGCGCAGAAGTAGCTTAAATAATTGGGGTGATCGTAAATGCTTAGATAGTGTTGGTAGTTGTTTACGGGGTGAAGCGCGGTCGTGGTAAAATGATTGAGTGATGCAGGATAGAACGTGGAGCAACTTTAATGTCGAGTTTAAGTCGTTGAGTCCCTGTTACATAGACTCAGCTGCCGTTTTATTCAACACTATGTGTACCGACTCTAGTAAGTTCTAAACGTATGCCGAATACGCTCGTAGGTCACTTCTACGTCTTAATATTATAAGCGATTTGCCAGACGAATTAAAGACTTCAATTATTATGTGTGGCATAGTCGATCCCCAAGCGGTCAACAAAGCGAAACTATCACACAATAATTTAGTCGAGTATCTTACCGCGTACGTTAGGACCGAATTACGTAACTTTATTTAACTGCGCTCGTCAGCATAGTCATTCGTGTCGCGAAAGCGTTTTAATAATGTAAATGCAGGTAGTAATACCAATACGTGCGTTATTTAAGAGAGTTATACAAAGTGGTATTGTCCTAAGAAGGTTAAGGTTTTTAATTCCACAAGTCTCTCTGAAAAAGCAAAGTCATACCTTTCGACTTCTACAGATAAGCGATCCACAATATTTTGTAGGTACCCTTTGTTGACGTAACGGTCATTTATTGACGCATGCTTTTTAAAGAAATTTCCGCTTATTACGGAATCGAATATTAATAGTAGCGAGGTTTTTTACAAAGATTTAGTTCCAAACGAAACAACCTAAGTTCTTCTGTAGCTCAAGGTCAGGTGAGGCCGAGCCCTAGTAAAATTGGGGCACTTATTCGATCACACGCGAGCCCACCAACGCAAGACAGGAAAAGGGGAACCTTTGCTGTCGAGGTGCTTAGCGTGCTCTCGCATCACCCATATAGCAGGCCTATGGAGGCCTAAGTAAATAGACGCAAGCCGCCTCTGAACACATGGTTCAGTGGCTCAACGAGTGGACGCCGGACCGTACTCCGCGTTCTACGATAGCGACTAGTATACACCACCATGGTAGCAGTACGGGTAAGCAAACGTGGAGTCTCTGCCAAAACGTAAGGACCTACCATGCGAACTATGACACGTTCTTAGTGTTGTTCATTCATCATTAACATTTGTTAATTGTTCTTAGTGTTGTTCATTCATCATTAACATTTGTTAATTGTTCTTAGTGTTGTTCATTCATCATTAACATTTGTTAATTAGCAAGCTAACGTGAAGCCTATGCTGTAATAGTAGCGCCTATGCTGTAATAGTAGCGCCTCTGCTGTAATGTTTTTCAGCAGAGCTGTAATGTTTTTCAGCAGAGCTGTAATGTTTTTCCACGTATGAGTGGCGTCGTACATTCGTAAATCAGCATAGAAATATGCCAAATACTACGGTATCTTTCATACAGTTTATTTAGTTTCACACTATCGTATATTGCGAGTGATGAGAGTCCGGAATCTTATCAATCGCATTTCATTGTTTAAATGATTAAATTTCATTTCTTTAAACATTTAATACCGAATCTCGTTTAGTTGACATGTAAAAATCGTTGCTTATGGACGCTTGAGTGCACGCTTGCGCCGGCAGCAATGATAACGCGAATTTTAAATTGACATTCTAAATTGATACTGTCCGACTTTTGTTATTTTTGTGTCTTTTGTGTGTTTAGAGTGCTTGTGCAGGTGACGCGGGTGGCGTACTGGCGCGAGTGGCGCCTGAAGTCACTCACCGAGACGCCTCAGTCGCCACTGACGTTTGTCATCAATTGCGTTTATCGCACAGTTTGGACGGTATATGTGCTTGCAATGTACACAGGCTAGATGCCTGGCGTGTGTCGCTATACCGAAGCGTGTGTCGCAAGGTATATGTGCTTGCAATGTACACAGGTGCTTTGACGCCTGGCGTGTGTCGCTATACCGATAAGCGTTTATCGCATGGTTTGTACGGTGTATGTGCTTGCAATGTACACAGGCTAGATGCCTGGCGTGTGTCGCTATACCGAAGCGTGTGTCGCAAGGTATATGTGCTTGCAATGTACACAGGTGCTTTGACGCCTGGCGTGTGTCGCTATACCGAAGCGTTTATCGCACAGTTTGAAGGGTAGGTACATGTGCTTGCAATGCACACAGGTTCGATTCCTGGCGTGTGTCGCTATACCACGGCGTTTGCCGCAAGGTGTATGTGCTTGCAATGTGCACAGGTGGTTTGAAACCTGGCGTGTGTCGCTGTACCGGCGTATGTCGCCATTTTATTTTTATTTATTTATTTATTGGTTTACCAGCAGTCATTACACTAAAACATTCATTACAAAACTAAACATACATTATGCTCAATCTAAGTGCACAACTCATGTAGGTAAACACCACATCCATCTTGCCATTGATGTTAGTCGTCATTTGCAGTAGGTAGTCGCACTGGCCTTTGTTGCCATTCTAACGATTTTTCGTTAATTGCGAGTTGTCGCACCGTCATTTTTCGCCATACTGGTTTATATAAAGAGACGTCTCAATCTTACTTTAGGGAATTACAAACGATGTGCGTGAATTATGTTTGGTGATCTGTGAATCAAATGACTGGTGAAGTTGTGATTGATCGAAAGGTTTTCTTAAAACTCTAACGTGTGTGAATAATTGAATGAGGGCCTTGAGAGCGAGAAGTATGAAAGAATAGACAGTACTTTACCAACTGTTTCTTAAATTCATATTTTGTTGGCGTTCATCGCCAGTGACGTTTTACGTTAATTGCGCTTGTCGGCGTTCATCGCCAGTGACGTTTTACGTTAATTGCGCTTGTCGGCGTTCATCGCCAGTGACGTTTTACGTTAATTGTGCTTGTCGGCGTTCATCGCCAGTGACGTTTTACGTTAATGGGCTGCCTGTCGTGTGGCCTAGGGCGTGCTGCCAACTGAAGAGTGCACATCGTGTGCCGTGGCGTTTGGACTTCTTCGGTCGGCGAGCGCCCCGGTCTGCACCTGGTTTGCGGGCTAATCTGCCTGCCAGTCGCAGGCCTCGGGCGCCGCTGAATCGGGTGACGCAGCTGCTGACCGCCTTCTGTCTGCGGGCTGCTCTGCCTGCCGGTCGCGGGCTGCTCTGCCTGCCGGTTGCGGGCTACTCTGCCTGCAAGTTGCGAGCCTCGGATGAATCAGCTGTGCGGGCTGCCCCGTTTACCAGTCGCGAGTCAGTGTTCTCTGGTACTGGCTGGGCGTGCCTGCAGTGAGGAGCTTCTGTCCGTATGGTTGTGTTGTTCCAACATGCCTACCGTAAGACACCTCTTTCCATTATAAAATCATAATAGACGGTAGGGGCACCTTCCGTCTGCTTAGTTTATTCACGGGAGGTTAAATTTGGTTGATACAAATATGTCGAGCTTTTGAACAGAAACGAAAACCCTGGTGGTAACATATTGGGGCTTTATAAGAGTTCTCCAAGTACCTAATTTTAACTTTTCCTAGTACATCGAATGCAAACTCGTGTCGCTTGCGCTTCCACCTGTAATATCCCACTGCTGGGAATGGGACCCTTTCTCCATGTAGGAGAGGGACCGCAGCTTGATCCATCTTGCTGCTTCAATGCGCGTTGCCGGGTATATCATGTTGCTTAAGTAAAGGCAACTTAAATTAATGTGTACTGTTGCTTTCAGAGGATGAACACATTTCTGAAACAGATAGGGAACCTTCACTAGTTTCTGAGGGTTCCACCCAGTGTCGAAGGGACTGACGCTGATGGTGCCGACAGGGAGAGTCTTTTGGTGTCAAGCGACGCCAACGCGGCAGGTCCAGCTACAGTTCCGGACGTTCACCTGGGATGAAGAAGGCGCGTCGAGGACGACGAATATTCAGGATGGCCGAGTTAGGAGTCAATTGAGTGTTACCGACCCCCCACCACCAAATCTCTATAAAAGCGATAGTCGTTCTAGAAAGGGGCTTGTTCCTTCTCGACTCTGGTGGTGTGCGGCGCGACTTGTGTAGTGTTTTATTAACGTAACTAAAAGTAGTTCGTGTAATAACTGTAAGTACATGTTTGTATAACATTCTGGTGATTTATTGTGTTATTGATCAATCTCTAAGTGAGGGTATTTTTGTTACTTAATTGTTAATAAATAGGTGATTGTGTTTTTGCCTCTTTTTTATATTTTCCACTTCTGGATCCTTAATATATTATATACCTGAAGGTCAAAGTACAAAAGCATCAAATCAAACTGTGAATATTGTTATGTTAATACTCAATCTAAACATATTACCCGCTGTTCCGCACAACGCTGAACCAACATCCGGCTCTGAACAGTATTGGAGATTATACCTTATTTACTGCCATTTACCTTCTTGTAAATTCAAATTTCGTTAATTTATGCTGATTTGTAAATGTACTGCTGTTGGTTGTATTTTTAAAAACAGTTCGGTTTATTATGAGACTTATTTGTGAAGCTACTTTTTAAACAGCTTTGTTGAGACGTAGAATAAGTTATCTGTCAAATTTCTTACGTTTCACCCTGTAATATGCCACTGTATATACCACTGTTGGGCATAGGCCGCTTTCCCCATGTAGGAGAAGGATCGGAGCTTAATCCACCACGCTGCTCCAATACAGGTTGGCGGATATATTCCCTGCGGATCTATAGTCAAATTTCTTATTGACCGTTAATTATATTAAGTTTCGGATATTTTGGTACTTATGCGAGCACTGAGATGGGGTGCAGCGGGAACTTGTCCAAAAATGGATACAGCTCAACTTCCTTCCTCGATCTTACAGAAGATCACGATCACGATCACACGATCACTATTCAGCCTGTAATATCCCACCGCTGGGCATAGGCCTCTTCTCCATGTAGGAGAAGGATCGGAGCTTAATCCACCACGCTGCTCCAATGCGGGTTGGCGGATATATTCCCTACTATGAACATCACTTACAGAAGATCACTGTCAAATAATACCTACTTCTCTCACAACAGACTGCTACCACAAGAAGACAAGATTACTTGACTTAATACCTTCTTGGAGTACATATAATACCTAAAGTATTACTTGACCAGAGCTCAAAAAGAGTAGGTAGTAAGGTCGGCAATACGCGTGTTGTAAGGGTCTATCAGCTGCAGTAAGCGTTTACCATCAGACAGAACGTACGCGTATTTTCCACCGTAATAAAAAAAATCCAATTTCAAGACTTAACATTCAGTTCAGCACATATCTGTGAACATAGTTGTTAGTATCAGGGTAAACGTGGTCTTAGTCAAGTGATTTGAATTACGAATTACTAATCGCCTGCGAGGAAAAATTCTGACTTCCGTTCAGATTGCGTCCGGAGAACTGCAAAACGGACAAGATTTTCTTCACGATTGTGTGCGGAGTTTACAAAATGTATGCGCAGAGAGCTTTCCGGTAAGCGTTATTATTCCAACAGAAATATCTTAAAACGTGCAGCAGGACTAACAGCTGCCATCTTAATACATATAGTAGTTTTATAACTTAAACATGATGTAAATACATTTTATTTTTAAACACAAACTTAACTATAATTTTTCTCTCATATTTCGTTTAAATATAATAATAAATGTGTAAGAGATATTTATTATAACGAATCATTCAACATATATATTAAAATTACGTATACATTGATTGGTTTCCACCATTAAGAGAAGCTTCAACATCTAGTCTCTAAAAATTTTCAAAAGATAAATTCGAACGCCGCTAAAAATAAGTAAATCGGTTAGCGCTCTCCAGTGTCGGTGACATTCCAGCGTTTTAGGTTCCCGACGGTCGTAAATTTTCGAAATATTTGCTAAAAAATTTAAAGTATTTAAAAAAGAACAATATCAAAGTGATACCCGGTTTTTACGCCCAATTGCCTCGAAACAATTTCGATCAAATCAATCCAGCCGTTCATTTAATAAAACATCGTAAAGAAGTATGTAAACTATTGAAACAAGGTGTGTAGAAAAACAAAAAGGTCATGTCATATTTAACGTCAGTACAACTGTGGCTCAAGTTATTTATTTACAACTTTTGAACACGTAAATTTTTCCTTTCCTGGCAAGCTTTTTACACAACAGAAAACTTTTGACTATTCTATTTTCAGACTGTTCTTAACACCCAAAATAATAAATGTATTAATATACATTTATATTAATTTAAATGTGCATAAGTATTATATATAATTACTAATTATTGCAACACCTACTAATGTATTTTTTTTTAATTTAATTCCTTTTAATTTTTTAATATTGTTTTAGATACGATTATATTTTTAACTTCACAAATCCATCGTTACTGATCATTGAAATTCGATCTTAACTTATATTCAGTATTTCGACACTAAACTATAACAGATTGACTTAAAAGAGACAGACAAAAACAATAACTAAACAATGAACATCACTTTAGTCATACGTTAGCGACCTAAAATAGACTCGAACCCTCGAACTCAATTTTCTCTGTTTTCGATCCATAGCTGCCAGGACCTGTATCTGCTGAGATATGGGCTCCAGTGGATACAGCGCTGTGGCTACAGATCAAATAGTTGCCGGTTTTACTGCAACTGATCCCGCCCGCCCATCGCCAACCCCCTATAACCCCTCCTTTCCCCCAAAGGACGCGCCAGTACACACCACTTAATACTTAAAGAACGAATATCGAACAAATACATGGTCGTTGATTTGTGATAAGTTTTCTGTAACGATTTACAAAAGTTTTTATATTTCATTTTATTTTCGTTTGTTTATATTCGGGAAACAAACGGTAAAATACTAAGTAATAACAAAAATACTAAATAATAACAAAATAGGCAGATAACTTAATCAATATTCTAACTAATACAAACCAGTAAATTTAGTTATATATAGTCTTAATTATAAAATGGCAGAATATTTTTTAGAATACAATATAGATTAAACTATTGAATCGTTATTTTCAAACTTTAAATGAGGTAGGGCACAGCAGGAAAATTCCTGCTCAAAATATGGAGCAGCACGACAAGGGGTAGTACCTCGACCTTACAGAAGACCACAGATAAATAATACTGTTTTCAAGCAGTATTGTATTCCTGTTGGTGAGTAAGGTGACCAGAGCTCCTGAGGGTTTGGAGATAGGGTCGGAAACGCGCTTGCGATGCTTCTTGTGTTGCAGGCGTCTATAAGCTACGGTAATCATCAGGTGAGCTGTACACTTGTTTGCTGACCTAGTTATATAAAAAAACAGTTCATGTACAAAAATAGATTTGGACACGAGGCTATCATTGAATACGAATATGAATTTAAATGTTGTCGACTCGTTCAATGGAGCGGGCTATGTTTGGGGTCACACTGAAAGATAGGATCAGAAATGAGATTATCCTCCAGCCCGCTAGACCGACGATCTACATAAGATTGCCGCTGGAGGCTGGATGAGGATTGAGTGAAACCGGAATGTTTACGCAATGGAACCGGAAACCGGAGGCTATGTCCAGCAATGGACTGCAATAGGCTGAGCTGAGTACTTTTTGAGTTATCTTTAATACTGCGTAATTACTTCTATTTTTTCGTTTATCTACATTGAATTACTGGCCTATATAGAGTTACAAGGGGCAAAAGCACGCAATTTTTTTTCCAAAGCTTATAAAATTGATATAGGTGTAATACTGCGTACGCCTTCTATTCCATGATTAAGCACACGCATTACACCTTATGTAAATCAAGAGTTTGGGACCATTTTGGTTCCCGTTAATCCATAATTAGCAATTTTATTTTTTTTTCTTCTGCGTACTTTTACCTCAACTTTTGGGTAAACGTACGCAGTCCTTTGGGGTACGAGTACGCGTTGCGGGTAAAAAAATGCACACAGATGCATCAAATAATTTGTAAACGTATTTTGTCTGAAAGCTCTATTTATTAAAATCAAACACAGACAAATCTATATCTGATTGATATTCAAGGTTCTGTTAAGGTGACTTCTTAAACTTTTTTCAAAATAATAGTAAGAGGGGTATAAGTACGCGCGTAATACTACCCCCGTCCTTTTACCCCCAAAGACCGACTTCGAAAAAACACTCAAATGCCTGGTACTCAATAAAGTTAGGTTATAACACAGCATTGTAACAAATTGTCTAATAATCATTAAAAACAAACGAAAACACTTATCTTCTATAATTGTCTTTATAATAATGTGACACACTTTTCCCTATCACAAAAAATGTTCGAAAAACTTACCGATTTATGTTTTTTTTTTCCGAACCACAACACGCACTGCGCAATAAATGACTGCTCAATATGGCGGCTCAAGCGCCGTTGTTTTTGTCGAGAAAGCCCCCCCACCCTCTCGCCCCTTACCGAGATATTGGTACTGCGTACTTTTACCCAGTGCGGCGTTTTACCCCAAATGCCTCTAATTGAAGTCATCCCGCTGGATCGAAAATTTTTGGTATGATTTTAATTTTTTTAATAATTGAAGTCAGTTTTCTTTTCGTTTGCGAGCAAACACAATTAAACAATTATTGAATAATCTTGAAAGAGCGTAACAAAGTCCAAATGTACGTCAAAGAGTAGATACAACCAGTGTTGCCAACCGTACGATTTAAATCGTATTTATACGATCTTTTTGGCTCTTGTACGATGTACGATCGAGTAATCGAAATCGTACGCAAAATATACGATCTTTTCACATCTTACACCACTTTTATCACTTTTGCAATTATTTATGTATAGTTTGTCTATAAAGTCGTGACATTAATGTTTGAGGAACTAACATTAATCATGTGTCTGGCAACACCAAACATAAGTACTTTCGCTGTCAATACTATCATCGAGTTAACAGTTTTCCTTTATTATTCTTTATTCATTTGATTAAACTGCAAAAAATTAAGACCAATCTTCGCAGAAGAGTTTCAAAAATGAGTAAAGTAAATCGTAGTGGCACGCGGGAAGTGATTTTTAAAGTTTTCCAGCGATGTTTGGCGGAGTTCGAAGCTGGACGAATTTTGTGGGATTTGGACGATGTTTATGGGCGAACAGCATCTATGACGGTATGTAATCGTGTTATTGTTTGTGTTTAACCTGCCTGAATTTAAAAATTTACATAATTTACGTTTTCGAGACCAAAAAAGGCATTGTTTACATTGTAAATTTTTAGGTTAGATGAGACAGAGTATATAGGTCACATTATAGTACGACGAATTTTTTGATACTTAAGGATATAATATAACTTAGTCTCAAGTTTTCCAATTTTAAATTTGAATCAATTGCTTCATGTCAGTGACTTATATTTCCATTCCATTAACATTTTTTAAACTTATCTTTTTCAGGAAAATCAAAGAGTACAGTTAGACGGATAGTCAACGAAGGCTTTAAAAATGATGGAAAGTTTGAAACTCCTGGGAAACATAGGAAAGGCCGGCCAAAGAAAGAAATGGATAATTTTAGATTTTAGAATCCGATGATAAGTGAAAGAAGTGCTGCTGTTGTCGCTTCTTACTTGAAATATTAATTCGTCTCTATATTTTTGTATAATGTTCTGTCTCGTTCATAATAATCCTTTTCTATTTTTTTTACAAGTTCGCAACAATTTTTCCAGTTTTCAACTGTGATGTTATTAAATGCTTCTTCTGTCAATTGTTTCACGTCACGAGACCCAATATTACTTGCAGCTACCTTTTTTTTGTGCCCAAATTAGCTCTATTGGGTTAAGATCACAGTGGTATGGTGGAAGCCGAACTACTGTATGCCCATGTTCTCCCAAAATAGTATTTATTTTATATATAGTATTTGGTTTTTTATTTTTTCCTCAAGTTAATACATTCCTTAGCTATGAATCAAATGGAATATTATTTTCTAATAACCATAATTTTATATCATCGACACGAGTACTGGTGTTTGGTGTTTTGTTTGTAATTACTGAATGGTAAGGACCATTGTCAAAAACAATAAAATAGATGGCTCGTGTAGGTTGGGAATAAGTTTTTCCGTAATCCTTTTAGTGAATTTATTCGCATTCATTTCAGAGTGATAATCTTCTATTTCATTTTTTCCACTAAATAAGAGTAGACAGTTTAGTACAAAGCCTTTTTCACTTCCAGCATGTACAGTATGAGTCGTGAATATAACTCTCATCAATATAACTAATATTTTTTTGCAATTCTTCTTTTAAATTTCTGTTTTATACGATAATATTTAGATAATCCTCTCTTTTTGCTGTAATGTGTACTTTTTCATTCAAAGCAGATCTATTTCATTGATATTTCTTTATAAATAAAACAAACAAAATATGACCCCATTATACGTGACACCCATCATACGTGAGTCTCCATGACAAATTTATTATTTAAGTTTTGTACGTATAATAAATTGTTAAATAAATAAAAATAAATATGATATGTGTCTTATTTATTTACTCATTTTACCTAAACGAACTGACATTTTCGCATCTATTCACACTCAGACTCATGTTTTTAATAGTAGGTAAATAAAATATTGCAAGTATCAAAGTCATTTATGTCATACTATACAGTGTTGCTATGTGTTTGCTACGTGTTATTAACAACGCCCTCATTAATTTTCACGACTTTATAGACAGACTATACGATTTGACAATTTCATTTACTAGCCACAAATTATAGATACATTACCTACTATAGAAATGGATTATTGTTAGTGTTGGACTGTTGGAAGCAACTAAAAGTACTGAAACTGTCAAATTATACATACTTAATCGGAAAAGATACGATTTCAATATAAACTAAACTCGAGAATTGTTCAAATTGTTGGCATTAGAGGAGAGGACAACTTTTATCCGTATACAAATTCGAGATTTTAAATAGTCCTGTCAAATTACGAAATAAAAAAAACATCAAATACCGCAGTTTGGGGATTAAAATGAAGGATCGATAGGGGGTTGTATTCTGAGCATAAATTCCAATTCGAGGGGTTCTCTGAAGGTCAGCTCAAGGTAATTTCGATGAAAACGCGTTTAATTCGATATATCGAGGACGGTTAGTGTTAGGCAAAAAATTATAGAGACCTTTTCTCTTATAAATTTAATTTACTAAATTTTTATCTGATTTTTTTTTATCATCAATACCTACTTTTTAATTTATTAAGGGCCTAAGGGCAAAAATTTTATTTATTTTTTCTCCCCATTTTTCATTTTTCGCCATTTTCTCCCCGATCGATCTGTATCGACCCTTCATAATGCCCAAACTGCGGTATTTTATGTTTTTTTTAACCATTTTCAGCCGTAATTTGGCTGGACTAATCTATATCTAGGGAAATGACACCTAATCATGGTTTCATCTGAGTTTGAGAATATACCTATAAGTAACTTTTCTCATATCTAAAAATATAAAAATTCTTAATATTAAATGTTCCTTGAATGATAAATATTAAATCAAAATTATAATAGCATTCCGTTTTAAAATTATTTACGTTGTTTTATTGAAATTTCATAACGTACGATTTTTTCCTTGAAATATAGGCAAAATACGATCTTTTCTAGGATATGGTACGATCTTCTGAAAAATAAAGTTGGCAACACTGGATACAACTAGCACAACAATATTAGCAAAGAAAACAACTTACTGTAACCACAGTTACTGTCTAAATAACATTAAAAACTCAACAATAATGGTATATATCCTCACACAGATTGTAATTACCATCCAACATGGTTGTACTAGAGGAATATATACATTAATGTTGCAAATAGTCGTAACTAACAACAGTTATGGCGCATTATTTAAAATTATTGTTCTTACAAAACTGACTGTGTTTATACATATAAGCTATTGTTGTGACACTCCTAATTGTTGTTTATTTTCTTCGTTTTGCTCCACCAGCGCTATTAACAATGCGTAACATTATTGTGTTAACTCACAAACGAAAAAAACACGATATCATTTTACAACGACAAGTAGTATAACGTACTAGCTTCTGCGCGCGACTTCGTCGCCGTGGACTCCGCTCCTATTGGTCTTAGCGTGATGATACATAGCCTATAGCCTTCCTCGATAAATGGGCTATCTAACACTAAAAGAATTTTTCAAATCGGCCCAGTAGTTCCAGAGATTACCGCGTTCAAACAAATAAACAAACAAACAAACAACCAAACAAACAAACAACCAAACAAACAAACTCTTCAGCTTTTTATATTAGTATAGATGTATCCGAAAAAATAATCAATTATATATTGTATACGCATTATTAGAGATAATGTAAAAAGAAAATGTGAGCCCTCACGTGACGGCTGGCAGATGTGAAACATTTGATAAACCTTTATTTTCTACTAGCTTCTGCACGCGACTTCGTCCCCGTGGAATAGGACCAATTCTGTCATACATGATTTGTGCGAAACTTTAACCGTTTACGCAGCGGAAGCTCTCAAAAGGAAAAAAACCCCGATTTTGAAACATTCTTCATTGGTGCTACGCTCCTATTGGTCTTATCGTGATAATATATAGCCTATAGCCTTCCTCGATAAATGGGCTATCTAACACTGAAAAAAAATTTCAAATCGGACCACTTACACACTTACCTGCAGGCAGCCAGTAACCTCAGTCAGCAGTAACCTGGCTGCAGGTAAGTATAACAATCATAGAGATAGGTGCCCACTACAGTCAGGTATATAATGTAAAATATTAACGGTTTGAGCTTACTACATGTAATTAGCATGAGAGGGAAAAGATAAAAAAAAAATTTGCAGCAGCCTTATGGTGGCAGAGATTGTTTTTATAAATCCACAATATTGAAATCAGCCTATAAAAAATTGTTTCATCTAATTAACAAATGAGGGAAGATTTTGTCTAATCCCGGATCTTAGACCATTAAAAGAGATAGAATTTTAAGACAAACGTCACAGCAAAGTCGATCTAAACCGAGCTGATAATAGAATGAAACATACTTTATAAGCAATTTAGTATTTTAGATAAAACGAGTATATTAAAAATGGATTGCCTAAAAAATCATGGACTGACTATTTTTAATTATTAAAAAAAAAAGGTACATATCTCTTCTCTCTATATATAAAAATGAATCGCTGAATGTGTTTCTAAGCGCAAATCTCGAGAGCGGCTGAACCGATTTCGCTAATTCTTTTTTTATAATATTCCTTGAAGTACGAGGATGGTTCCTAAGGAGAGAAAAAAATGAAAAAAAATCCTGAAAAAGTCTAAAAACAACACTTTTCTATATTCCCATACAAAAGTTAAGACAGGACAACGTCTGTCGTGTCAGCTAGTATTTAATAGAAAATTGCCACATCAAGATAATAAGAAAATTTAATCCGACTTTAATAGTATGAAACGTATAGAATGTGCAGCCGTTGGGTTGCATATTATTTACTTACCTGGAAGAACTACTGGGTTAATAGGTATCTCGATGCCAGTCTCAGTCAGATTTTCTACATTTTATCTTAATCTGAAATATTTAAGTTTTTTTGTAAATATTCCTTTTAGAGGCAAACGTGAAGGCATATACCTACGTTTAAATGCATCAGTATACGGAAGCTATACAATAAATCTCGCCCGTCGCCGCTCGCTTGCGGTTCGACACGGCGCCGCGTTGACCGACTGGGGCCACTGGACAAGGGTGATGTATGGCGATGGCTGCGACACAAATAAAGTACCGCCTATGCGTCTGCTGTAGGGTGAACACCTTCAGGTAACAACAACCAGGATACGAAGAATAATATTAACACGTTTTTCTGTTTAGCTTTAACTAATATTTGTTTTTTGTTGGGTTGTTTGGTTTGATAGATATATTTTTTCATGGTATTTTTTTTTTTTTTTTTAAGAGTGTGTGTCTTAGAGTGCTTATTACAATATTCTGATAAAATGGCTATTTCTTCCCTGTTTCTATGTTTTTAAATCCTGTATACCTGTACCATCACATAATGTACCGTTTTCTCTACTCTAAGGTTGCCTGGTAGAGATTGCCCTTTAGAGATAAGGCCGCTTTTTGTACTTATATTCTATTTTTTCTCTTGTTATGGTAATTCGTATTATTTTTATTTTCGTGTTTCCCACATATGAGGAAATTCGAAAATGTTGTTTATTATCATATCAAAATTTTGATCCAGTGGGATGCGGACCCGCACCCCCGACATACTGTGTCGGTGCTCTAGCCAATTAAGCTATGGACCGATGTACCTTCTGAATCGATTTTTTGATATGATTTTATTCGGTTTTAAGCAACCGTAGAGCCGTCAATAGCGAGTCCCTTACAGCACCCAACTACTCAAAGTTTCATATTACAATGATGATCTTGTTATGTTGTTTATCTTGGTGTACAATAAAGAATCATAAATTTTTTGTCATCATTATTTTTATTAAAAGGGAATATTTATTATTATTACCAGCCATTTTAACAATTCTGATTCATCCTAAGAACCTAGAGACTCAGTCACCCTACCACTGCTAACTGACAATCTAGACGCGAGAATAGTCTCGTTGTATTTTAAGTGATTTTCAATTTATTATCCGATCGACAGAGCTCGGCTTTGCGCAGGTGCTACAAAAAAATAATTTTCATAAAATCGACACGCTAAAAAAATTTCGTTCTTTGATTCAAATATAACTTAAAAGCACACTTTACACAAGAGATGTTTATGAAACAAATTAAAATAATTTGGTAATTTTTAGCTTTTGAGGAATTAAATTTATATACCTAAGTTAATATTTTTATAGTTTTCTTAAAATAAATTGAACATTTGACAATTTTTTTAAATAAGATTGTGAACATTTTATTATTATTAATTACATTTTGATTTTCATATTTCCTTAAAAGATCATAAAATTAATAAAAATAAACTCAAATAGTTTTCCTTTTCTTCTTTATATTCACCCCGTTATCTACGTTTTAATTCAGAAAAAGATATTTATCTAGTTTTAAAAACTTCCGACAAAATCCTACGATAAATTACAAAAGAAACTGTAACAAATTAAAAAACGATCATAAATCCAATGGTCTAAGGACTTATCACGATCACGATCACGATTTAGCCTGTAATATCCCACTGCTGGGCATAGGCCTCTTCCCCATGTAGGAGAAGGATCGGAGCTTAATCCACCACGCTGCTGCAATGTGGGTTGGCGGATATATTCCCTATAGTGATTCCCTACTATGAGTAACGATCGCTATCAGGTGTACCTACATGATAACAACCGGGACCAACGGCTTAACGTGCTCTCCGAGGCACGGTGGGGAGACCCACAAGGACTGCACAAACACCCAGACTACGGCAAACATCTGTATGGCCAATACAAATATTGTCGTGTGCGGGTATCGAACCCGCAACCGCCCGCGCAACAGCCAATCGCAATCCAGTGCTGTAACGGCTGCGCCAACGCGGCGTCAAGGACTTATGCGTCATTTAAATTCTTATAATGATTTCTCGGGAAACGTTAGACGATCACAAATACAAAATTTTGTCAAAGAAAATCACTGGTATAATACCAGTCAGCAAATAATATTACAAGTGTTTGTGTACTATAACTGTACTACTGTTGGCTAGCTAACTTCACATTGCTAACCTCTTCTTCGTTGACTAGCTAACTTCAGGGTGTCGGTTTTTTGAGACGGTGTGCGCGCGCATCGTAAAAATTTACTCTCAACATTTTTCCCTAACGCGCCAAAAGAAGTATAATTTTAAAAAACAGCTACAATTTACAAAAATAATACATATTCATATAAATAAAAATATTCTTAATACGCTATAAAATAAAAATATGGCTGACATGAACACAGCCATCAGTCGCGAGCGATCCGGCAGATGATATGATTTTTATCATGTCTTAGATATCAGATAGGAGGCAATCTAGCGGAGTGCTCGGAGAAGGCACTGTTTAATATGTGAGATACGGGCGAGTGTACTTTTATGTAGCTACTGACACGAGTGTAAACGTCAAACGTATGTATGAAATCTTAATTAACCCAGGTTTTTTATTTATGACTAGCTGTGCCCGCGACTTCGTCCACGTGGAATTTAACAAAAAAGTTATTGTTTAGTTCGCAGAGCTATAAAATAAATAAATTTCTAAAACAAAAGTAGCCCAAGTTACTCCTCACTACATCAGATCCCATCAAAATCGGTCTAGCTGTTTCCGAGATTAGTCAGAACAAACAAACAGACAGCGTATAATATTGCGTATTGCGTACGCGTCAAGTAAATACGCAATATTAGATACAACTCACAAAGTACTATAGTCAAATATCAATTATATTTAAATGGGACCATACGACAAGCATCCCCTTTCGATTAAAAAAAGAATCATTGAAATCGGTCCTCCCAGTAAAAAGTTATGAAGTATAAATACAACGTAGGGTGACGAAAATACCGTCAAGTTACGCAATATTAGATAATAATTAAATAGAAAATAATTAAAAAATTGAGATCGCACAAAATATTTTGTTTTAATATTTTTCTATATACTATTAAAAACAGATTTTCAAAGTTTACATAAATATTCATTGACTGGCCCTGGATTCCGAGATTTTACAATTTTCATGCCTTACGGCACTCAGATACAACTTCAAATTGACGCAGAATCTAAATATGCAATTATAATTATGTATATGACTTTATACAATATTATAAACTGAGTTATCGAATAACGACACTCGGCATGTGACATAGAACCGTAGTTCATCTAGACCAGCCTTTCCCAGTGGGCGATAACGGCCCCTTGCGGGCGCTGCAGGCCTAAAGGGGCGGTAAGAAACCCAGAAAAAAATGGGTGCTGTTCACTACCTACTGCGCTCAGGTTTCAAGTTAATTCTTGCGGGTTATAGTAAAAGTCTCGTTTAGAATGAATGTTTAATCTCCGCTAATATAGCTCACAATAATAAAGTAATTTCATTTTAAGTTATAGTGGTTTTTAAGTAGGTTAAAATGGGAGCATTAAAAAATAATTTATTCTCAAAGTGGGCAGTAGACAAAACAAGTTTGGGAACCCCTGATCTAGACCAAGTGGAAACTACGTGTTAATTGGTCTTCTGTCAGCATCGCACTCTCCAGTCGATAGCAATCGCTTAGAGTACTGAGCAAACACGCTACACATGTATCAATAATCTTCAACTAGTGATGGAGCGCATGTACATGTTACTTGGAACTATTGTAGCTGCGTTCTGGAAACATATTTCAAATTCAGGAATTCTTTGTTCGTATTATTGTGGTTAATTCCCAGTATCACGATTCTTTTTATTGCTATCTACTATCCTAGAAAGAATATATGAAAATAAAGAAAACGTTATCAAAGATAAAAATATTTTATCAATTTTGAGTCTTTTAAATTACATTTTTAGATTTTTTATAAAAAAGTAGGAAGAGGTAGAAGTAGGTAACAGGTTAATAAACATTGATGTAATTAAATGAAAAATATATAGTGTGTTCGAATCCTAACTGTGTTCCTTCAAATGAACAGAACCCCCCATTTGAAGGTATGCAGTTAGGAGTTGAACATCCTGCACCTATATCTTTTTTTTTAAATAAATTATTCAGTTTGTTATGTATCCTACACGTTTGTATAGGTACATAAAAAATCCACAATAACAAAGTCACAGACAAACACATATGTAGAATATAATATTGTGTACATACTAAGTTCATAATCGAAGTGAAGTAAGATCAAATAAACTTCCTGCAGTAGTGAACTGTAGCGCTAGTGCGAGTGTATGCACAATGCGCTCCGTAAACACGGCATATGTATGCATAGTGGGACCTCAAGGGATCGAACTAAACAAGCAAGATGTCCTCTGAGCAAACTGAGATAGTTGTAGCTAAGCTGCGGCGTGGAGTCTCGCATAACGCTAACTAGATCTTATCTCTGCAACTACATACACCTACAGCTACGCCTAGTTTGTTGAGCCGTCTCGGGGAGCTACCTTAATGACGCGATACAAACGCGATGCAAACGCGCGTATGTCGCGATACAAACGCGCGATCGACGCGCGTTTGAATCGATACAAACGCCAACAAACTGCTCTGTAGGATAAAAACGCGCCGTCGACGCGCGTGTCACGCGATACAGACGCGATGCAAACGCGCGTATGTCGCGATACAAACGCGCCGTCGACGCGCGTTTGAATCGATACAAACGCCAACAAACTGCTCTGTAGGATAAAAACGCACCGTCGACGCGCGTGTCACGCGATACAGACGCGATGCAAACGCGCGTATGTCGCGATACAAACGCGCTGTCGCGACGTTTAAAAAACGTGGTTTGCATAGGCCCTAAGACTTCGCGTTGTGTGTTTAAGATTGTGTAATAACAGAACACTACTTACGTACTTTTTTGAATTGGCGTATGATACGGAGAAATAAAAAGACGAAATGGACAACTGTGCTACATCTGCTTACGTCGACGTTATGTTAAGTGATACCTTAACATAGTTCGTTACATAAATGTAAATCTTTTATTGATCTATAAAAGATTACGAAAACTTTTTCAAAAAACAATTTCAAAAAAGGTCAATTACCGACATTATTATTAAGTACGTATGATATATACCTAAATCCTTTAGAATTTAGATAAAGAAGTTGCTTTACTATCAACATCGTTTATAAATTTTAGGAAATGGATGTTCACTTCAATAATAATCTATAAACTCGGAATTCACAGTAAAAACGTTTCACACCTAGTAAAGTGGACATGTATTCACCATCACCTTGAAAGCGAATACAACTATCGGTCCTACATGAATCGTAACAGCTCGTAGCACCGGCGTAGAACACTGAATGCCGTGAATGCTACAAGGTCAAGACCTCGTAGTAATAAAATATTAATTAAAAACAACTTTTTTTTATTCTTCATAAGACAATAGTGCCTCATCTTTGTGAGTCGTCAGCTAAACCAGACACCTTGACCGGTTCAATCAAAGTAAATTAGAATACCGTGTTCAAATTGAGCAACTAAAAAGACAGGCGTTCTAATTTTACCGCAATTTTATTGGTCAATTGACGTAGCTTAGTTGACTGACAATATCTAATGAGTTACCGTGTTACGCTACGCTTCAGCTGTAATATCCCACTTCTGGGCATAGGCCTCTTTCCCCATATAGGAGAAGGATCAGAGCTAAACTCTCACTTTTTTAGTTTAATTTTTAACCTTGCTACTGTTCGTTGTGACGGTTCCAAAAATTTTATTATTATCTATTTGAACTATTCCACGGAATGAAGAAATCCATATAAATTGAGTTTCGGAGATCAATCAGGTTTAATTTAATGTGAGTCGCTTGTATCGAGGATAACAAATCTCAGAAATCACACGCTAACATGGCGAATTTTGTTTCAGTGGAAATAGTACAAAATGATTGCAAGATTTCAAAAACAACTTGTTAATATATTCAGATTTAGAAGGGAAAGTATAAGGGTAGGTATATGGGTCAAGGTACAGTAAACCATCTTAGAACTGAATTCAGAATTAATATTAGGTATAAATTAAAAAAAATGTGTATAAAAAGTTAATACGATACGAGAAGCACTCACCGTTCCTTCGTAATTAGATCTCGCTATTCGCCTTCCGTTTATTAATTAAACTAATTACACCGGGTCCAGGCTGTAATGCACTCTTTTGTGCCGCTAAAAATCCAACGAGAATCATTTTTACCGTCGCCTACGTTTCTTTGAAAATTTTATTTTTTATTACATTATCTCAATATCTCTTTAGGAGTCCGCAGACGGACATGATGTTCTTATAATTAAGCAGAAGAAACGTTTAGTGAAACTTTAATAATTGAGTAGTAAAAAGTTCACGAGAATACGCACACCGCGCACACGGCATAGGTACTATTTCTCAGACTTTTTTTAAATGTATGTTAACTTTGTTTAAACAAGAAAACATTATTGATGAAACCTGCGTGTATCGAAAACAATTATACCTACTTATAACATGCTTAGTTACAAATGTAAATCATATTAATAGCGAAAAATCACTTCAGCCTATCGTTGGACATAGGCCTCAACAAGCTCGCGCCAAAAATGGCGTAAACTCATTCGTTTTGCCCAGTCACCAGTCACCACGCTGGGCAGGCGGGTTGGTGACCGCAGGGCTTTGTTGCACCGAAAACGCTACTGCCTGCCTTCGTACTGTGTATTTCAAAGCCAGCAGTTGGATGGTTATCCCGCCATCGATCGGCTTTTGAAGTTCCAAGGTTGCAGTGGAACTGTGTTATACCTTAGTCGCCTCTTACGACACCCAAGAAAAGAGAAGGGGTGGCTATATTCTCTACTGCTGTAACCGCATGGCGAAAAATGCATATCCTCAACTTGTTAAAATATTGCCTTGCAATTAATTCGTTTAGTATTTAATAGAGATTGTGTGTACACATAAGGATAAGACGAACAAAATACCTAATTATGTAATCTAAATAAATAATATATATTTTTAATAATTGATTACGTGTACCTATCTTATGAAATTACAAGAGCACTTCAATATTAAAAATTATATGATTACTCGTACATCTTTGACGTCAAAAGAAAGATTACTTCAAATAAAACAAAACTACTAACGCTAAAGGACTGAATATAAAACATTGACACAGCCAGCTTGTTCAAGGACAGGCACCCACCCCACTACTTAGAGAAAACTCTTTATGGAATAATATAATTATTCATTATTTACGATAACTTAAAATAATATACTATCATATTTTTTTTTCTTTTGGTTTAGCCAACCGAAGTTTTTAATATTATGTTAATTAATATTTATTAAATAAGGTACCATTCTATGGTAATGTGACTAATGCCGAAGCGAACCAATTTGGCGCATACCTGAGGCACACGTTAGTTTAATAAGTGTAAGAGACAAGAGTAATATTTGTATGTTGCTTTCATAGTCAATTTAAACTAATTGTTGTTGTCTCTTTTGTATTTGTGTTCAAATAAATGTTTTTTCTTTCTTTCTTTCTAATTGTTTTGTATTTTTTATGTTCTATATTGTCCTAAAATATTTTTGAAGTGAAACTTCTTTAGGCGCATGACGGGTAAAATTTGAGCGACCGGTAACGCGGGAGCGTCAGGGACGGTCAGTACTTGGATGGGTGACCGCCTGGGAGCACTGCGTGACGTTGGCTTTTTGTTTTTTTTTTTTTGAAGTGAAACTTCTTTAGAATCGTTGATTTCAAACCGGATGCAACGGAAAAACGTCAGGGAAAGGCGCGCCGTGCTTGCGCCGTGTATTGTACGCTTGCGCTGCATCTATCTCTCTTCCACTCGATTGGTATATGCTATATATATTCATCTCATTCTTTTGTCGATTTACTGAAGTTTCACTTCTATCGTGTGTGAATCGCACACACACCTTTTTTTTTCAATTACTTTCTTTTTGTATTTTAAATTAGTTTTTTTTAATTAGTTTTTTTGAAGTAGTCTTTTTTTAATCACTACTTGTCGGATCTCGAAAAAAAAGTTATCAAATTGAGAACCTCCTCTTTTTGGAGTCGGTTAAGAAACAATTTTGTCGGCGTGGTTCAAAACATGAAAAGCAGTAAGGCAGAATCAATATATAAATTAGTAAAGCAAGAAAACACAAAAAAATAAAACGAATGCTTGTATAAAATCCATTTATTAAGTAAATAATTGAACAGTTTGATATAATTTAACTTGATATACAGGTCGCAGTATCTATACATTACATAGTAGTCGTAAACATTAAACCGGAACACTCATTACAGGCCGTTTATAAAAATATAAACTACATAAGGTACTTGCGCCCAAGATAGCCTTGTTCCTAAGATGGCCCACTTTCAATATTTTATATTTTATAGGTTCGAATGAGTTCAAATTTCGCTCCACTGCTCGGTTAATACTATTGACAACTGCAAATTAATGTCAAAAGAAAAGAGGCGCCATCTTTAGTGGTTGACAGTTAAAAAGAAATTATAACAAATGTGTTGATTGTTGTATGTTGATTGTATTTACAAATAAATGAATAATATTATGATAAAATTTGTTTTTGTTAATTATTTCGATGTTATTATTTATACAAATACTGTAAAAAAATGGGCCTTACAGGGCACGCCTACCTTACATTTAATTTGTAAAAGTTTAAACCTCTGATATATCAATAAACGACGTTTTACATAGGTTTTAAAAACCAAAATTTTTCCTTAAAATCTCTAAGGTTTAAATTTTTACAAATGGCAACACTATCCCATAGATATGACCGGCTTTTCCGGTTGTGGGTAAATTTGATCCTGCTCATAAGTTTCGAAGACTTTAACAACAGGAGCTTGCATAAGCCACTAGGAACTGCTTCTCCACAATTAACTACAAGTTTCATATTCACATTTCCAAATAGAAATATCTAATAAATACAGCAGAATTCGATGTTAAAAAACGAATAATATACCAAAAATGTTGAAACAGGTATAGGTATGTGACATAGTAATATGTTCTACACATATGACGGATAAAGTACTCACGATAGCGGTTAACCGCACACTTTTTATATAAAGTTCGACAATGTAGAGTACAGTACACCAGCGAGCTAATGTAATTTTAATATAAAAAAACATACATATTTGTAATGCTGAAAATTTATTTACTTAAATACCTATTAAATATTACATAGTTTGTCACATCAACGTGTTTGATGATTACTAGTCTAGACGAAATGTTTTAGCGATTTTTATATGTAGTCACGAACTAATGTCGCAGTCACTAAACGCAGTCAATAAATAGTGACACAGCAAAAACTACTCAAAGAGTCGGTACTCTAATCTACCCATGGCTAAAAGATACTTACTCAATCTTCTTTTAAAAGTATAAAAATGTATGAAATTGTACAATTTTATAACATTATTTAGTTTACAGAAGAATTCGTCAATCGTAAAAACATTTCTCTAGCCCATTATTTCCTAAATACAAAATATATACCAGTAGACATTAAGCCGTCATCTCATTATCACGTAAAGTCACGTCTTATGTACAGCCACGTTTTTCTCACTTTATATACTAACTATACCCCGTCCGCTCATTTATTATCTTTTTGACACTTCAAGAAATTTTGACGTTAGTGACTACCTCACACGTTATTGATTCGATTTGAAATAATAATTGATTTTATTTAAGAAGAACTTGATTTAATGAAATACATTTAGTTAAAAATTATAAATGAAATATATAAATAATAAATAAATGAATGAACAGAGTTATTGCTCTTTACTCTTGGTTTGAAATTAAATTTCAAGATTTCGACTTAATTCCTTGCAAATAATCAATCTTCGAGTCATAGATACCATTTTTATTTTCATTTTTTATTAAATTTATAGAAACAATAATCACATATTTTTTTTTTTTCATATGATCGATTTATTATCGATTTATTATTTCAAGAACTGTTTCATAGTCTGTGGTTGTTTGTTATGCACAGGGTACTTCACTCAATCAATCAAATCGTCAATAAAGTATGCCATTATTGTAGAATTTTAGTGCGTTATTCCGAAAAAAAAATCTGTAATCTAAAGGCGTGAGCTGTCAAAAAGATAATAAATGGGCGGACTGGGTATAGTTGCGATAAGTCGATTTACATAATAATAGTCATAATATATAAGAATATATTTAGAAAATACATAGGATAGTTCACTAAGACTCTAAATAAGTCTAAATCAATAAAAGATTTTTTTAATCATAGTTTTGAAGCTAAATAACCTTCTTAGTGGACAACACTATAATAATCAAACCATTTATCAATTTCATCATGAACTAATCATATTCATCTCAAACGTTATTATATGCTCTTAATATGTTAACAAACTTATCGAGTGAACACCCCCTACAAAAAAATCCTTCAGTGACGGCTTGAGCAGTTTTTATAATAAAAATATTATATATATAAAATATACATGTACATATATAATATATTTTCTAGCTACGATAAAGCTGAGTATCACCGACCAACGTCATCTCTACGTCACTTCTACGTCACACGCGCCTCTTTAGCTTACGACTATCGTTATACAGGCTTACAGGAAGGTTTGAACAGGTATGAGTGATATTATACAGGTTTTGTAAATATTGTTTAATTATATATTTTTATGTAAAAATTATGTAACAAGATCCTAATACCAAGTTTCTTTTGGTATCAAATATACATTGCATTGATTTCTTTTTTAACTAAAAATAAGTAATTTTTTAAAATATCTCATACCCATCACGCCTGTACAAGTTTATTAAAAAGAAAAATAAATTTTCTCACTGATAAATATTTCTTATTAAAACATTTAAATATCGTTACAAATAAAAAAGGTTACAAATTAAGAATAAAGAAACTTACAAATCACTTAAAATTATAAAAATTACGAAATAAAAATATATCAATTCCTACATTTAAAAATATACTGATTACATTCTGCGAGGCCATGGCGTACAAGAATAATCATTTATACGTAAAAGTTTCACATTTATATAGTTTATCTATTAAAATGTTTGACATATAATTGAGCACATAGTATTCTACACATTTCTCTGATCGAAATCACTTCATTAATTAGTACAATACTTTCAATAAAACCATTTAACTTCTTATTATACAACAGACAAATCGATCGACTGTATAATTATTGACCATTATACAATTCATTACATAGCACTAAAACACGTGTATATTTAAAAATCTTAGCTACAAATACAAACTAAGTTAGATGAATTTATTTAATATAAGCACCAGAAGTGTCGGAAATATTAGCTTATACAATTTAACTAACATTATATTCCGTCGTAATATTTGCCGTATACTTTTACAACAATATTAATTTGTATTATACAATAAGTAAAAATACAGTATTTTACCTACGTTCAATAAATTGATTAATTACAAACTTATAATTAAAAAAAATGTTACCTAAGTTTTGCTAAACGTATTTGCGTTATTTATGCATTGTAGATTGTATAATAGCAACATAGATACAAAATTGAGCAAATTTATAGCGTGTATATTAAGAGTAATTTATAAATTTAAAAGCCAGCTTATCATAGCGTTTTTGTCTGTTACGAATAAACTCTGCAAATAGTAAATTTTTTTTTTTAGTAATTTTTACATTTTTTGTAAGCAGAAGCATTCAATAAGAAGCAAAATTTTAACATTTTTAATAATAATATGTCGAAATACGTATCCGACATCGTGATCGTAACTAATATTTGGTTTAAATTATCTAGAACGATATAATTTTTAATGTAAATAAAATCCTACTCTATATCCTTGTACAATGCCGGACGTATGCTTTCAATTGCACCAATTCTCCAGTCGTACTTGTGTCAAAAACGATAATATTAAAATACTTAATAAACGAACAACTCCGTACGAGAAAAATCAATTTCTTGGAGTTTGTGACACAAACGGTCACAAATTCCGAACTAAATATACACGAACCGTCTCGGAAATGAATATAACAATATGTACTGGAGTTTATTTTTACTGACACACATTACCATTATTTCAATCTTATTTTATATTTGAAAATTTTTAAAACGTAAATTTTTATGACTTGTATAATAAAGATTTAAAATGTATATGTTTATAAATAAATGTATTAAAAAGTACAGTCTGTATAAATAATTTTACAAATGAAATAGTCGTAATTTATTTTGATAAATAATGTATAATTACGAATAAAAGGCGCCTATTGCCAACTTAGCGAATCGAAATAATTACTTTAGCTCTTTGCATGCGATTATAATTAACTAAAAACAATCAAATAAGTCAACGTACATATTCAATTTTATATTTATCGAATACATGCAGTATTTTATATATATATATATACGCAAAAATGTACGTTATCATACAAATCCTTTCCTTTTCATTAAAAAATACTTTAGTTCATAGTTTAAATTCTTAAAATATTTTCATACGACGGTATTTGACACAACAGCAAAGTTGATAAGTTTCATTTAAACTACAAGTATATTTTATTATTTACTACATAAGTTCAATGGATATATAATACTCTGTTATAGCTTTGATACAAATTTACAATAACAACCCCTAAATACATCGATATACATAGCACGGGTCTCCTTAAATATATTCAAAATTAAATTGGCACGTATGTTTATTAATATTACAAGAATTTCCCTCTTTTATTTATTTACACTACGTTCAACATTGAGTAAAAGGTTGATTATACAAACGTCAAATAAAATGTATATTTACAACCTTCAAGTCAGACTTTTAGTGTTTATACAAGGGATGACAATTTAACAAAACTCTTCTCCGAGGATTTTGTTGTAACAAACTTGTTCAAGGTTTTTTATTTAAAAATTGAGAACTGTTATTATTTTAAAATAGAAAAATAAAGCAGTGTACATACTCGTTGTTAAAAAAAATAAAAATATTTTACAAATATACAAGGGGAAGACATTTGATTTACAGAGTTTTTTTCTTATAACAATTGTAGGACTCCGAGTGAGGTTATAAAATTACCCCAATTAGTGAGGTCATAGCTTTATTATATTTAGGATTATGAAGGGGTAACGATAACATTCAAACTCATTTATTTTTATTTCTAAAGTTTCTGTTTAACTTCCATTATTGAAAAAACTGATTTTATTATAATATGTTGAAGTAGACCTTTTCAACCAATTAATATTAATTGATATTTTCATAGTAAAAACATTATTTACATATAGGTATATAATATATAACTATGTAATATAATCATTATATAATTTGAAATATAACGCCTATGCGTATGTTTATATCAGGGGATCATAACGATTCGAGAGCTCATTGAAATTGAACGATGATTGACAATTAAATCAATTTTGCCATTGAACTTATATCCTTTCAACTAGATTGTACCAGGGTACTATGACAGCTGAGGAGGTGTATTTAAATCATTTTGATGAAAAAACGCTGCATTGAGTCATTTTATTGTTCGTTCAACTCATTGGTCGTGTACTAAAATGTGTAGCGATATGAGTCCATCAACATCAATTTAAACTTTTTTACATTTTCATGCTGAAATTAAGTTGTAAAAAATCTGCTAATTCATTGTTACTCTTCTCGCTTGCAATTATCATCAAGATAACTTGAAACACTAAAATTCTTGTTATTTCTTTTGCTATAAAGATTAACATTTTTATATTAGAACTTCACAAGGTGACCTATACGTTATCTAGATCTATTTTTAAACATTTTTTAGTAATTTTAGCCTTGAGCATGGCGTTGAAAAATTTCTGACAGCCTAAAAGAGTGCGTGACCTTATAGCATTCATTTTCTATTTGTATTTGAAGTTCCAATAAGTTCGTGTTAGTAATTCGAAAACCTTTCATAGAATGAGAGATAAATTGTCCAGCAAGAGTACTATTTACCGATAAAACGCAAACTCACGTCCAGCTTTCGCCCCGATTTTGCGAGCGCGAGTACCAGGGCGCCATGAGCGTGTAGGAGGCTTGTGTGGCGGGGGCGGGGTTTGTGCTGCGGGGGCGGGGCTTGAGCGGAGGGGGCGGGGCGTCAGTCTCGCGGGCGCGGGGGGCGGGACAGCGAGTACGTCTCCGGTTGGAAGGTGGGCGGGCACTGCAAGTGCGGGTATTGCGCCGACGGTTCCGAGCGGTTGCTCTCCTGGAACGGAACATTATAAACGTTCTCAAATTTTATTTGATATTTATTATTTTCTTCATAGTAATGATATTTGTGGTTCGTTGTGATGGTAAATGTTTATTACTATTTTTCGCAACAAAATAAAAGTCAATGTACTTTCCATGTGAAACTCATTATTTGAAACGAAATGAAATGAAAAAATCTGATTTGAAAGAAAAAAGGTCAGAGGCTTCTTCTTTCCGTACTGGTACTGGAGACTTATGACGTTCAGTAAGAAATTGTTATAATTTTATGCTGAATAAAATATTTTGAATTTGAATGAAAATGATTACTTCGTCGTAAGTTTATACACACTTAACGAACGTCAAAAAGAAATTCTATTTAAACAAAAAAAAAAAAAGTCAATCATGACAACAAATAAACTAACTATTTCCAAATTGCTACAAATTAACAACTTAACATTAGGTAATAACAATATTTATTAATTTGTAGGTACAGGTAGGTCAAAGGTAAGGTATATCATATATAGTAACAGGTCTGAGGTAGGGCACAGCAGGAAATTTTCTGCTCAAAATATGGAGTAATCCGACTGGGGTAGTACCTCGACCTTACACAAGATCACAGCTAAATAATACTGTTTTCAAGCAGTATTGTGTTCCTGTTGGTGAGTAAGGTGACCAGAGCTCCTGGGGGGGATTGGGGATAGGGTCAGCAACGCGCTTTCGACGCTTCTGGTGTTGCAGGCGTCTACAAGCTACGGTAATCGCTTACAATCAGGTGAGCCGTACGTTTGTTTGCCGACCAAGTTGTATAATATAAACAGTCACCTGTCTCGCGAGGTCCCGCCTCGCTCCGAACATCAGTCGCAGTCTGGACACGCCCCCCGCTCCGCTGTCGACATGTTATTACTTGTTATGACTTGTTACACCGAGCTCTCTATATTATTATTATTAAGAGTATTTTACATTACTGCTAAATCAAATCTTAATATATATAAATCTCGTGTCACAATGTTTGTCCTCAATGGACTCCTAAACCACTTAACCGATTTTAATCAAATTTGCACACCGTGTGCAGTTTGATCCAACTTGAAAGATAGGCTATATTTTATTTTGGTATATGTAATTATTATATTTAAGAAAGAAAAAAGGCGGTACGAAGTTCGCCAGGTCAACTAGTATAATATATATTTTTTTAATATCATATCAATAATCGACCATTCCAGCGGAGATCGAACCTGCATCTCCGACTGACGTTACGGGTTCTGTAAAAGAACTCACTATAGACGGCGCCACGGTCTCGTAGAACCGAATATGAAATCATCATATCAAAATTTCGACCTAACGGGTACATCGTTCCATAGCTTAATTGCCTAGAACACTGACACAGTGAGTCGGAGATGCAGGTTCGATCCCCGCTGGAACGGTCGAGTTCTTGATATGATATTTAAAAAAACGTTTAGAATTCCCTAATAATGTAAGTAATACAAAAATAAATAATAAATATAATATATTTAAATGAAAACTTGATCTAACCTTTCGCTTGGTGTTTGCGTCGGTGGCGTCTGAGGCGACTCGGCCTGCGTCTGTCAACAACAACAATATGAACATGTACGACAACAACATTAAAAGACACACAACACACAGGTTTCTGCTTTCTACATATAACTAGAGCTATACTCAACCATCAAACAAAACCGATAAATTAGTACTTTTATACTGATTGCCGCACATCTACAACCATTTTGGTGTAGTGGTGCGAGTTGTCGTCTAAAATACCGACGGTTTGCGAGTTCGATTCCTGCTCGGGATGGATGTTTGTATTTGTACAAATATTTCTTTTCGGCCTGGATGTCTGTCCTTGTGGGTCTTCACACCGTGCCTCGAAAGCAGTTAAGCCGTCTTTCCCAGTTGTTATTATAAATACCTGATAGCGATCGTTACTCATAATAGAGAACATATCCGCCAACTTGCAATGGAGCAGCGTGGTGGATTTAGCTCTAATCCTTCTCTTACATGGAGAGAGACTTATGCCCAACAGTGGGATGTTACAGGCGGAAAGTAAACACTGATCGCCGAATGTAACTATTGAACGGTGTTAGTGTAGCGACTATTTTTCTCATATAATTGATATATTCAATGTAAAAGTAAGGTCGAGAATGTGTGCTAATGGACTCAATAGAATGACACATAAATAATGTAGTGTAAAACAGCGCAGTAAAAAGTCTAGGCTATGAAATTTTTATAATACCCAGTTCCTCGTAATTTGACTATTCTATTTTTTTTACAGCAGTACTGGTGTGCTGATTAAATGGGTAACACTGTGATAGTACAAGCGCGCCGACCAATCGGCAGCTGAGCCTACTAGACGTTCAAGTAAATGAATCGAAAGCATTCATTGTCTCAGTTTGGTGCGGTAACCGACCACCTGCTTCAAGAACATGTGTTAAAAGTACGTGCAATATGAGCACCATACATAAGAATGACAAACTCCCACTACCCACACCAACCCCCCACATCCCCCCGGCCCCCCGGACCCCACTACCCACACCAATCCCCACATCCCGCCCCCCCCCCCCCCCCCCCCGACCCCACTACCCACACCTAACCGCCCCCCCCCCCCCCCGACCCCACTACCCACACCAAACCAACCCCCCCCCACTACTCACGTGTCTGGGCGTGTGTCTCCGCTCGCCCCCCGGCGCGCTCTCCACTTGCTCGTAGCTGTGAAACGATACGCTCTTTACTTCTCACGTGCCACTGGTGTATTATACTAGTTTATAGTAATAGTTGTTCAACTTTTAATTTAATTTGCATTGAATTAGTCAAACGTTTAACAAATAGCAGGTCTATGAACTAAAAAAGTGTATGTTATGTACGAACGTAAGAAGTTATACTTCATTGGCCAGCTAACTTCACGTTGCTAACCTCTTCTTCGTTGACTAGCTAACTTCAGGTGTCGGTTTTTTTCATGACGATCTGCGCGCGCATCATAAAAATTAACTCTCATAATTTTTTCTCCTGCGCCAAAAGAAGTATAACTTCAAAATACAATCGAATTGAAAACCTCCTCCTTTTTGGAAGTCGGCATGAAAATAGCCTAAGAGATATACTCATTGCCCAATATTATTAAACACCTCTTCTCTCAAACAAAACTAACAAAAAGAAATCAAATACTATTCATGAACATATGAGACATAGTCTTCCTTCACTCATCACTACAGCATGTTATAATACTACACCTACGGTTTAAAACCACTCTCAAGACTCACCCCTCGTCCCCCCTCCCCTCCCCTATGCCCACGTCGGGCACCACCCTGGCCTTGCGGCGCTCCATCACGCGCCGCTCCTCCGCCTGCTTCAGCAGCATGAACTGCTCCAACGTCACGAAGACTACTGTCAACTCACCCCTCGTCCCCCCTCCCCTCCCTCCTCTCCCCTATGCCCACGTCGGGCACTACCCTGGCCTTGCGGCGCTCCATCACGCGCCGCTCCTCCGCCTGCTTCTGCAGCATGAACTGCTCCAACGTCACGAAGACTACTGTCAACTCACCCCTCGTCCCCCCTCCCCTCCCTCCCCTCCCCTATGCCCACGTCGGGCACCACCCTGGCCTTGCGGCGCTCCATCACGCGCCGCTCCTCCGCCTGCTTCTGCAGCATGAACTGCTCCAACGTCACGAAGACTACTGTCAACTCACCCCTCGTCCCCCCTCCCCTCCCTCCCCTCCCCTATGCCCACGTCGGGCACCACCCTGGCCTTGCGGCGCTCCATCACGCGCCGCTCCTCCGCCTGCTTCAGCAGCATGAACTGCTCCAACGTCACGAAGACTACTGTCAACTCACCCCTCGTCCCCCCTCCCCTCCCTCCCCTCCCCTATGCCCACGTCGGGCACCACCCTGGCCTTGCGGCGCTCCATCACGCGCCGCTCCTCCGCCTGCTTCTGCAGCATGAACTGCTCCAACGTCACGAAGACTACTGTCAACTCACCCCTCGTCCCCCCTCCCCTCCCTCCCCTCCCCTATGCCCACGTCGGGCACCACCCTGGCCTTGCGGCGCTCCATCACGCGCCGCTCCTCCGCCTGCTTCAGCAGCATGAACTGCTCCAACGTCACGAAGACTACTGTCAACTCACCCCTCGTCCCCCCTCCCCTCCCTCCCCTCCCCTATGCCCACGTCGGGCACCACCCTGGCCTTGCGGCGCTCCATCACGCGCCGCTCCTCCACCTGCTTCTGCAGCATGAACTGCTCCAACGTCACGAAGACTACTGTCAACTCACCCCTCGTCCCCCCTCCCCTCCCTCCCCTCCCCTATGCCCACGTCGGGCACCACCCTGGCCTTGCGGCGCTCCATCACGCGCCGCTCCTCCACCTGCTTCTGCAGCATGAACTGCTCCAACGTCACGAAGACTACTGTCAACTCACCCCTCGTCCCCCCTCCCCTCCCTCCCCTCCCCTATGCCCACGTCGGGCACCACCCTGGCCTTGCGGCGCTCCATCACGCGCCGCTCCTCCGCCTGCTTCTGCAGCATGAACTGCTCCAACGTCACGAAGACTACTGTCAACTCACCCCTCGTCCCCCCTCCCCTCCCTCCCCTCCCCTATGCCCACGTCGGGCACCACCCTGGCCTTGCGGCGCTCCATCACGCGCCGCTCCTCCGCCTGCTTCTGCAGCATGAACTGCTCCAACGTCACGAAGACTACTGTCAACTCACCCCTCGTCCCCCCTCCCCTCCCTCCCCTCCCCTATGCCCACGTCGGGCACCACCCTGGCCTTGCGGCGCTCCATCACGCGCCGCTCCTCCGCCTGCTTCTGCAGCATGAACTGCTCCAACGTCACGAAGACTACTGTCAACTCACCCCTCGTCCCCCCTCCCCTCCCTCCCCTCCCCTATGCCCACGTCGGGCACCACCCTGGCCTTGCGGCGCTCCATCACGCGCCGCTCCTCCGCCTGCTTCTGCAGCATGAACTGCTCCAACGTCACGAAGACTACTGTCAACTCACCCCTCGTCCCCCCTCCCCTCCCTCCCCTCCCCTATGCCCACGTCGGGCACCACCCTGGCCTTGCGGCGCTCCATCACGCGCCGCTCCTCCGCCTGCTTCTGCAGCATGAACTGCTCCAACGTCACGAAGCCCACGGGCTTCTCTGTGTGCGGGGGCTTCGGGATCTGAGGACGTGTTACATTACATGTCATTATATTTGAAGTTAAACTACGCACGCTTGACTTGGGAAGAAGCTGGTGAATGTGTGACGAGAGCGTTACGAAATGTGTGATTGACGAGGCAAACGGAGCAAGAGAGAGGTGGGAGACACTTTCTCTTTCTCTCATAGCCGATTACGTTTCGTATATCTAAGACACAGTGCAGAAGTTTTACTTCAGTCGTGTGGTCCGATTTTGACGATTCTTTTTAACCCCGAAGCAAAAAGAGGGGTCTTATAAGTTTTTTTTTTTTATCCGATAGGTTGCTTGAGAAGACTTCCTTTGATTACATTTACATTTGAAAAAAAATGTAAATTATTCCAAATTATAAACATTTATCCATTTTATTACAAGTCGATGAAAATCGAAGTCTGTTTTTTTTTTTTTTTTGGTAAGAAACACAATTATTCTTTTGCCTTTTTTGAACAGAAAGTTGCAAGAAATTAAAACTAAAAAACGTTCAACAGCGATTGGCCACCCTCACTAAAGTTTACCTGTATAGCGGGCTTAGTAACAAAGTCGCTCTTCTCAAAGTCGAGCAGGTTAGGGTTGGAGGCGTGGATGTAGTTGATGGGCGTGGGCTTCGTGGGCTTAGTGGGCTTGCTGGGCTTAGTGGGGTTAGAGACCTCGCGTCGATAGCTGCGGTAGTGTTCCGTGGGTACCGGCGCGCCCACTGGCTTGCTCTACAAACAGTCAACTAACGATTGCAACAATTTTTACATTAAATCTTAAAACTATTGCCCATAAATGATCTACTCTTTTAACTGGTTTGGTTTAATGCTTAATATAAAAACATTTTGGAATTTACTTCATAACAATATGGTATGAAAAAATATGAGTAGAGAAACTGTGTGAAACACTTGACAGAGATAGGCCACAGCAGGAAATTTCCTGCTCAAAATATGGAGCAGTATAACTGGGGTAGTACCGCGACCTTACAGAAGATCACAGATAAATAATACGGCTTTCAAGCAGTGTTGTGTTCCTGTTGATGAGTAAGGTGACCAGAGCTCATGGGGGGAATTGGGGATAGGGTCGGTAAGGTTTTCTGGTGTTGCAGACGTCTATAAGCTACGGTAATCGCTTACCATCAGATGATCCATACGTTTGTTTGCCGACCTAGTTGTATAAAAAAAAACAACGGTGAGCAGTAAAACTGAAAGTGACCACATAATGTCTCTTGCGAGAGAGATAGAAATATATTTTTAAATATCACGGTAACTGTTCTTAAAGAATGAACTGTAACCGCGTGTCAAAGCTGACAATAGGAATATTTGAAATCGGATTGCCTAATGTTATGATGATTCACAATAGTAGGGAAACAATTCGACAATTAATTATCGATTTTATTTATTATTACAACAAAAGCACATACCTTAACATTCTTCGCGTCATCTTTAGGTCTAGCTCTCGAGAAGAACCTAAGATATTTCCTGTCCAGGCTGGTAGCGGTCGCCTGGTTCACATTCTCCTGTGATTCGCTCCGTCCACTGCGGTGTGTCAACTTCTTTAATGAACCAAACTTCGATTTCTCTTTTTCCCTCTCTTTTTCTCTTTCCCTATCCTTTTCGTTTCTCCTCTCGGTGCTTTCATTGTCAGATTCTGTTTCTGAATAATCAGTCTCCGAGAATTGTTTTGATAATTCCATCTGAAATGTTATTTAAAAATATATGTATATCAAACTCGTTTATATAAGTACATAGGTAGAAAAACTAAAAGAGCTCTTACACTCAACAGCTAGCAGGCTTTTAAAATGCAGCCAGTAGTTTGAAAATAGACAAGTTGAAAGAGTGACTTAAAATTATATTTAATATTGGATATTGTGGATTTCCCCACCGTGCCTCGGAGAGCACGTTAAGCCGTCGTGTCGGTTCCGGTTGTTATCGTGTACACCTGATAGCGATTATTACTCATAATAGGGAATAACCAACCCGCATTGGAGCAGCGTGGTGGATTAAGCTCTGATCCTTCTCCTACATGGGAAAAGAGGCCTATGTCCAGTAGTGGGATATTACAGGCTGAAGCAACATTTCTTTCATTACACGTTGCAAGCAAAGACCTTCCGTGCGCGATTGAACGGGTAGTTTGCTATTAATCAAAATAAAATCAAAAATAACTTTATTGAAATGGGCCCCACGAGCACGTAGACGATAACTAACTAACTAATCTGGCTCAGTGGCCCGAAGTGAGTCTTGGCCTCCGAAACAAGATGCCTCCACTTCGCACGATCTTGCGCGATATCCCGCCAACTGTGGGCTTGGATCTGACGCAAGTGCCTCACCCACGTGCCTCCAGCGGTATCCGGGGCGACCCACCGCTCTACGTCCAGTTGGTCGACCCAGATAAGCTCTCTTAACTGCACGTACATAATAATAGATAATAATTATTATTCTTTAGCGTAACAAACGATCGACTAACTGTTGTTTGGATAATGCAAAGTGCGTTTATGTATGCGTAATGATGTGTAAGTATGGTCTATTTTAATTAACCATTGGGTGTGCCGAAGAAAATCGGTGGGTGTGTGTGTGTTTGTGTTTGTGTGTGTGTACGTGTGTGTGTGTGTGCGTGTGTGTGTGTGTGTGTGTGTGTGCGTGTGTGTGTGTGCGTGCGTGTGTGTGCGTGCGTGTGTGTGTGTGTGTGTGTGTTGTGTCCTATGTGCGTGCGCGTGTGTACGTGTGCGAGTGTGTGTGAGTGTGTGTGTGTCTTTGAGTGTTTGTGTGTGTGTGTGTGTGTACGGACCGCCTCGGACAGCAGCGATGGCAGTAGCGTGGCACGGTGTATGAGCTGGATCCACGCCTGCATCGCCTCGCGGGACTCGCACGCGAAGTAGAACGCTGTACCGGTGTGGTACACCTGGAACCGAGAGGTAGAACAACTTTTATTATATTTACTATTTTGTTGCACGATGTCAAATATAAACCCTGAACTGCTTCAGCTGCTATGGCTACCTTATCCACCACGATAACACAACGCTTAGCCGTGATCTTTGTAAGGTTCATGTACTACCCCAGGCGACTTGATGTTTTTGTCTGATTATCATTTTCTACAAGAACAAAGTCACCTATTTAACATTTAGGCCCTTCGTACATTAGGCTAGGCAAATCTTCGATACTCAACGATTTCAGTCTTCACGCGACTATCGCCATACAAATCCATTGAGGTTCGTACACTAGTCGCGTTGTCGATATTCTTCTTCTTCCTCGTTCCCTCAATGATGAGGATCGCGACCACCAATGACTTCTCTCCATTTAATGCGATCGTATGCAGCGTGTGTTGCCCGGTGCAAGCTGCCCCCCACTGAATTCCCGATGACGTCGGACCATCTTGTTGGTGTTCTCCCTATGGCGCGTTTCCCTTCGACTTGACCGATATTAGTTGCGCGCTATCTGTCTGTCAAGATCGTCGCTACATAAGTCGCAGCGATTTCCAAGATGGCAGAACAAATTTTGAATATTAAATTTGTTTCTGAGGTAGAGAAATGTCCTTGTTTTGTATAATTATGACTTAAAATAATATTCTAAAAAGAAGATTACAGAAAAAGCTTGTTGTAATTCTTTTGCAGCTACAAACAGTCTGCACTTTATGTTGCTCTCTATATACGGATGAACCCAGTATCTTTTGTTACGACGATTTCTTTGTTTCCGATAAAGATAGTACAAAATTATACATCATCATAGCCGGTATACTACTGAATAGGCAATTCGCGTCTTGCGATTCAATGTCGTGTGCGTTCGACTGTGCGTTACTCGATACTCGCGACTTGATACTAATGTAAAAAGATTTGCGTAGCCTAGTAAACGAAGGGCATTACGAGTATTAACAGTACGCACACACACACATCAGCCTATCGCAGTCCATTGCTTGACATAGGCCTCCCCAAGTTCGCGCCAGACATCCGCAATCCTCATCCAGCCTACGCCGGCAATCTTACGTAGATCATCGGTTCAACGGGCCGGAGGACGTCCCACACTGCGTTTCCCAAGACGCGGTCTCCACTCCAGGACACGTCTGCTCCAACGGCCATCGGTCCTGCGACACAGATGACCAGCCCACTGTCACTTCAATTTGCTAATTCTGTGGGCTATGTCGGTTACTTTCGTTCTCTCTCGGATAGCCTCATTTGTAATTCTATCCTTGAGAGACACCCCAAGCATAGCCCGTTCCATTGCACGTTGAGCGACTTTAAACTTGTGTTCACGTCTCGGCTCCGTATGTTAACACAGGCAGGACGCATTGTTCGAAGACTTTCGTTTTCAAGGATTGCGGAATCTTCGAAGTGAAGACTCGACGAAGCCTGCCAAATGCTGCCCAGCCCAACCGGATCCTCCTATCGGCCTTCTTCTCGAAGTTGTTGCAGCCTAGTTGGATTGTATGGCCTAGGTAAACATAATCCTGAAAAACTTCGAGAAGGGTACCATCGACCGATAACGGTCTCGGTATGACTTGGTTGTTAAGCATAACTTTCGTTTTGTCCAAGTTCATACCGAGACCGACTCGTCGGGAGGACTCGTTTAGGTCGGACAGCATCCGTCCTAGCTCATCCAACGTCTCCGCAAAGATGACGATATCGTCGGCAAAACGAAGGTGAGATATGTATTCGCCGTTGACGTTGATGCCTCGTTGCCCCCAATCCAAGGTCTTAAAGACATCCTCAAGCGCAGTGGTAAACAGTTTCGGTGATATTACATCTCCCTGTCTTACCCCACGCCGGAGGAAAATGGGTCTTGTTCTCTGGTCTTGGATATGAACGGTCATCTTCGCCGCGTCGTACATACATCTCAGTACCTCGATATATCGCCAGTCGATATGACATCTCTGCAGAGAGTCCAGGACAGCCCAGGTTTCGACAGAGTCGAAGGCTTTCTCGTAGTCCACAAATGCCATACACAGCGGCTGATTATATTCTTCTCTCTTTTGTATAATCTGCCGAACAGTATGGATGTGGTCTACGGTGCTGTAGCCTTTTCGAAACCCAGCCTGCTCCGGTGGTTGGAATTCGTCGAGTCTTCTGGCGAGACGATTCGTAACGACCCTCGAAAACAGCTTATAGACGTGGCTCAGAAGTGAGATCGGTCTGTAATTATTTAACAGAGACTTGTCGCCTCTCTTAAAGAACAGTACCACCACACTCCTGGACCACGCCTCCGGCGTTAAAGAGTCTCGCCAAGGCTTTTAGGGCAGGTCGCCCTGCGGCTTGAAGTAGCTCAGTTGTAAGTCTGTCATCCCCCGGGGCCCTCCCGTTTTTAGGCTGCGCGAGCGCCGCACTAATCTCGTCTACTTCGAAGTCCGGGACACACTCCGAATAATGGCGCGACAATGGTGCACGTGGATCTTCGGTGTCTCAAGTCTCAGGCTTGCGTGCGCTCGACGAGTACAGCTGTCCATAAAACTTCTCGACCTCTTCTCGAATCTGATGGCGAGAGCAGACGGTTCTGCCATCTGCTGTTTTGAGCTTCGCAAGAAGGCTTCTCCCTAATGGTCTTTGGAAAACTTTGGAAACTTTTTTTTACCAGTGCGCGGCGTACCTTGAAGGCGTGCGCGCGCGACTTGACCTCGGGCGCGGCGCTGGCGGTGAACCCCTCCAGGTAGATCATGCAGGCGGCGCGCGGCGCGTCCGGCGAGCGGAAGGCGTACAGCAGGCTGTGCGACAGCAGCAGGTGGCGCGCCGCCCACCGCGCCGCCCCGCCGCGCGCGCGCACGCGCTGCCACGCGCCGCCCGCCGCGCCGCCCGCCTCCAGCGCGCGCGCCGCCACGCCGCGCCGCTTGCCCAGCATGGAGTTCTTCTTTTTGAGGCCGCGCTTGGCCGACAGCATGGCGCGCACGGTGGTCGCGTCGCCCGGGCTGCCGACCACGATGTCCGGCCGCTCCGCCCCGCTGAGCGCCGGCAGCTCGCGGCGCGGGGACGGCACCAGCTGGATGTCGCGCTTCGATATCGGTCGCGTTGGGGACTGCGGACATACGATTGTTTTTGTAGCGTAAAAGTTGAATCTCATAAATGTGACCAAGTGTGACGGACACGCTCTGGTGTCGGCGGCCTCGAAACACCGACGGTAGCTGGTTCGATCCCGCCTCGGAAGTGATATTTGTGTTTATTCAAATATTTACTCTGGTATGTCGATCCCAGTTGTTATCATGTACACCTGATAGCGATCGTTACTTATGTAGAAAATATACCCGCCAACTAGGGTTGCCACCCGTACTTTATAATAAAGTATTGTACGTTATTTTAGGTAAATGTACTCTATACTTTATGAGAGCAATAAAGTACACGAAAATACTTTATTATGCATGATTTGATTTCTTTAGGATTTTAAAAAATTTTGCTGTCGTAGATGTCGCTACTCACCAGCGCCACATCACCTAAACACTCATTTTTAACAATTTCTGATCATATCTGATGATATGATTGAAATTTATTAGCATTTTTGTAGTCACTTATTAATTTTCTATACGAATACTACAAAGAGGTAAAGTTTCTAACTTTGTTTGTTTGTAGGAGGTATTCTTCGCAAATACTGATCCAATCATGAAAATTATTTCACTAATTGAAAGCTATACTATTCAGGAGTGACATAAGCTATACTTTATTGTTATTGAACAAAAAATTCAGTGAAGAATAATAGTATATGTAAATCAAGTCGGAGAAATGCGAGCGAGATGAAAACTTTACTATAGGTATATGCATCACAAAAATAATTAACGCCCAATGAAGTGGGCACAGATCGGCTAGTATTTAATAAAGCTGTTAAATGTCTAGAAGGCAACTGCATAACAATTTTAGATATTTATGGGATTATGGTTAGTCTTAGAGAAAATATTGATAACATAATTGAAAAATTTAATCTGCGAAAATTTAATGTAAATATCGATGATCTTTATGGAGAAATTGCTTTACATTAATATTATATATGTACTTCTAAGGGTTCTGCAGAACTATCAACTGCACAAAAATGGCAGCAAGTATTTAATTCGAGTGATGACAATTTAATAAACTTGTATAAAGTAATTTCATTCTTATTATCTATTCCCACTACGTCAGCATTCAAAGATTTTTTGCTGTGATGAATAACAAATGTCGAGACGAACGAAACAAAGCGTCTCTGAATTTGATAAAAAATGAGTTACTTATTTAATTTAAATATAGACAGACTGTAAAGATATGGTGTGGGCTGCTGTGCTGGCTTTGAAATACACAGGCCGAAGACGGCCAGCACCGTCTTCGGTACGACAAAGCCAGCCCTGCGGTCACCAACCTGCCTGCCCAGCATGGTGACTATGAGCGAAACACACGAGTGTGTGACAAAGCCAGCCCTGCGGTCACCAACCTGCCTGCCCAGCATGGTGAATTGGTGACTATGGGCGAAACACATGAGTGTGTGACTTGTGGAGACCTATGTCCAGCAGTGGACTGCGATAAGCTGAAGTGTGTGTAAAGATGTTGTGCGATTGTTAAGTAGAGATACTAATTTGATACAAGCTGCAAGAAGCAATAAAAAATATGTTTTTAAATTTAATAAAAAATAAAAATAAAAATATGTACTTTATGTTGATGCTATGTACTTTTTTTTCTTACCTATAATACCCAATGTACTTTAATTGAGAAAAATAAAGGTGGCAACCCTACCGCCAACCCACATTGAAGCAACGTCATGAATTTAGCTCTGATCCTTATCCTACATAGCGAAAGAGACTTATGCCCAACAGTGAAATATTACAGGCTAAAGCGTATATATCGGGAGCCAGATTCAAATTCGGTCAATCATTTCCTCTCGCTCCTTCCTATACGTCAGCTGGCTGCTTGAACATGAAAAAAAAATTTTTTTTTTCAGTGTATTCCTCTCAACTAAAAATTTACCTGGTGATAGTTTACATGCTACTGTGAATGAAAATTAACGTCAGCTGGCTATATCTCGGTGGAAAGTTTGTCAGCTGGTACCTTGAAGGTGTAACGCAGCAGCTAACATAATAATCCACCATGTTATGGTCACCTGACTTTATTTTTCCTTCAAGATATTAGGTAAACTATAATCCGACAAATTTTGAAGTGAGAGGAAATGACTAAAAAAATTATTTTTTCTCGGTGTTTGGAAGGCTGCCACTGCCCAACCCAACCACGAAGTGGCAGCTGACGAAAGACGAAAATTCATTAAAAAAAACCCTTATTCATGTTACGAAGTTTCGTTTAAGAGGTTATTGATCATGTCAACCTGTCACTGGCTCCCGGTCCAGTAGCGTAGTGTGACAGACGGAGGAAGAGTAAAAAAATCATGAAACATCATGTCACGTAATTTATGTATGGCTCCTAAAGCCTTCACACCAGCAACTAATTAAAGAAAATTATGTACTATTATATGCTTCTTTCGTGCTCACCTGCGCGTTGTCCCCCACTCGCGCCCACAGCACGTCGCGCACGTGCGGCGGGGGGCCGGCCAGCGCGGAGGGCCGGGGCTCGCGGGGGGCCGCGCGGGGGGTCGCCTGCGCGGAGGGGCTCAGCTCGCGGGGGGGCACGCGCGCTGTGGGGGGGCTGACCTCGCGGGGGGTCGCGTGCTCTCGAGCTTCCCTAGAGATCGATTCCCTCGGTGGAGGTATGGGGGGGTCGCGTGTAAGTGTGTATGGGCGTGGAGGGGGCTCGGGCGGGATATCAGCCGGTCGGTAGCGTTCGGTTATCCGGGGTCTAGGGTACCTACGACAAAGTTATGTCTTAGAAATTAAACGCGTATTTGATTAGGGGATGACGTTATTAATCCTTATTATATGGATGTTAATGTTTTATTCTAGTCTAGAAATTCACAAAATTTGATTTCTTATCATAATTATCTTCAAAATGTCTACCTTCAAAATTATAAGCCTATAAAAAAGAGCTTCGGGATATTCAAATAATTTATAAGTTATAAATATTTTACTATTTATTTTTTTATTACGCCCGTAAAATCACTTAAAAATCGAGCTTATAGACTAAAATAAGTTGCGGATCAGATTTCTTAGTACAGTGGACCCCCGGTAATCCGGCCCCCGGCTAATCGGGCACCCCCTGTAATCCGACATGGTCTGTTTGAATATTTTGCTAATGCATGATTGAACGAGTTATAACTTGTACGCACTAGTAGGTACTATTGTGCTCGACGCGTAGGGTATTCATTTGTTTGTACACAATTATTTCCTATTTTAAGTTATTGCATATTTTTTGTAAGTTCTATAGCTGATTATTATTAATTTTTACTATTATGCTAATGGAAGAGCGGAGTATCCTGGTACAGGCAACAACATGCTTAAAAGGAGGCTCCAATCACTAGTGGATTTTTGTAAGAAACTTTTTAATAAACAAAATTATTATTATTATTATTATTATAGCATTAATGACGTTAGTTTTATAATAAAACGTAAGCTCTCTGAGTTGATTGAGTTGTTTGATGTACTAAAGACATACATAATGAAGTATCATTTTTACTCCTGAATACATATATAATCCTATCATTGAACCTGTAATTTGTCGGATTACAAGGTACTCTTTTAAAAAAAAATCCGGACTATAGGGGGTCTTAGGCAGGGTACTCTATAATCCGACAAATTCGGTAATCCGACACTGCCCTGCAAAACGTTTGTTCGATTACTGTGGGTCCACTGTATATATATTACACTATACTTTACTCCGTGTTGGGATGAGATGGCTACATAAAAATGAATAAATGAATAAATTAATCTACCAGATCTAGATTTGAAGTATTTTTTAAAACCTCGAAAAATACTAGTTACACGAAAAAATGAACTTCAAAATCTTACTTGACAGGGATCGGTATTTGGTCGTCACTACTCGTGTCATCCGCGGAATACTTTGGCGACGACTTTCTTTCCACTTTCGTGATCCTCCTGACCTCCTCGACTGTACTCCTCTCAGTGACTCTGACACTCTCACTCAAGACTACGTTGACAGTCTCCACGATTTCTAGTTTAGAGTCCTCGTCAATGGGACGGACGTCCTCATCGCTGAATATGTCCACTTTATCGTCATCAGCGTGTCCCCGGCGACTCCTCAACTGTATGGCCTCCTCGATCTGCGAGCTCGACTTCTTGAAGTCAAGTATCTGCCCCGCCTTCTCCTTCCACGGGTAGTGAGGGGGCGTGGCCGGGGCGGTGGGCGTGGTCGGGGACTCGGGTATCGTTTGAGAGGTGAGCACGCCGGGCTCGGAAGGCTCGAAATCGTAGGCGGGAGTGGAGTGGCTCTTGTCCAGCTTGCCGCGGCTGTGGGCGGGCGCGGGGGCGGGGGCAATGGCGGGAGCGGGGGGCGGGGCGGGGGCGGGGGCGGGGCGCTGGTTATCTCGGGGGCGGGGCGCGCCCAGGCACGTGCGCGGTCGCGGGGACAGCTGGAGCCCCGTGCTGCACGACACTGCCTGCGGGCAGGTTGACACACTTTACTAACAAATCTATACAAAGGGCACGTTTATCACTAATTGGTCATCCATTAATCACGAGGAATGAGGTGAGGAATTCGAAAAAAACTGACGAATCTGTAATATCACAAGAAAGAGGGAGGCAAATGTCAAATTGCCTCCCCACTTATATTTATTCTTCTAAATCCAAAAAAAAACAAGCAACAAACACACTGCACCCCCTTGATGCCTGTTTAAAAATTTGTATTTAAAAAAAATATTCTGAAAATATCAATTTACTTTGCAGGAAAAAAACATACACGTCATCTTTGGGCATGGGGGGGAGGGGCGTACTCTAAAACCTCATAAAATATTACAAAGGGTATGTATGGGGTTAAAAAGTTGCTAAAAATCATCTCCTAGTTAATGGATAACCTCTAAGCAGCTTTCTTTACAGCTTCACTTTTAAATGTTAATGTTAAACCCTGTTTGTTTGTTTAATATTTTAAATGTTCAATTTTTTTAATTGTTAGTAAAAGTTTACAAAATATGCTGACGCGTACAATCAAATAAACAGAACAGATTTTAATAAGCAATCGCAGTAGAAAGAGTGTGAAAAAGATATGAAATAAATATTATACAGCTCAAAAAAAAAAAAAAACAATATATCGACATGTCCTATGTATAAGGGCCAAAGCAACAATTTAAGCATTTTCACTTTTTTGTTTTAAATGCTTCCTTTTAGTCTAGTTTACAAGTTGCATTAAAAAAAATAGACATTTATGGGTGCAAATACTATTTTTTCTGCAGTATAAGGGCTTATTTGACATAATTTTTGACGTATAAAGGCCAAACAGTTATTTCGAGACTTGTACGCGGGGGAATCCCGCGTCTAACGGTCTCCCGGATGACGTATAAGTGTCAATGTGAAATAATATGTCATATAAAAATTATATTATTATCATTTATTTAAGTTATTTATTTACGTTAAATATTTGTTATAAAACAAATGTTCTTTTAAAATTAGTTTTGCAGAGTTTATTGACCAAAATGACTCATTGGCATTTTTATTATTATTTTTTCAATATAATCAAAGTGAAAAAGTCGCGTATATAGGCATATCTACATTAGGTAAAAAACTAATAATATACAAATAAGTCAATATAGCTAGAAAAATTAACATTAGGTGTCATAGTAACTATGCAAAATTTCAATAACATAAGTTGAAGCATGTAAAAATTATAGCAAATTGAAACTTTGAGAGCCTCTACTGAAAAGTTGTCATTTTTCACATTGGCCCTTATACATAGGACATGTCGATATTTACATTCATTTGAATAAATATTTTTAGCCAACAATATTACCTTGTCCCGTCGATACAGTGTGAAGTCGTCCGGTTCCGGGCTGCCTCCGTGAACCCAGCGCTGTTGCTGTAATTCTTGCCAGAACTGTAATCATCAATTAAAAATTTATTATTTATATCGTAAATTCAAAATATTTAACGTGTACGCGTGTGCATGTCTGTGAGCGTTTGAATGCATGCATGCGTGTGCATGTATGCATTCGTGCGTGTCTGTGTGTGCGTGTGCATGCATTCGTGGGTAAGTCTTTAGATTAAGAACGGTTGACTGTTTATCGGCATATTTTTGTCATAGAAACAAAAAAAAATAACCCTAACCTATCTAATTTCAATATTAGACTGTTTATCGGCATATTTTTGTCATAGAAACGAAAAAAATAACCCTAACCTATCTAATTTCAATATTAGACTGTTTATCGGCATATTTTTGTCATAGAAACGAAAAAAAATAACCCTAACCTATCTAATTTCAATATTAGACTGTTTATCGGCATATTTTTGTAACAGAAACAAAAAAAATTAACCCTAACCTATCTAATTTCCGACCGACCGACCGACGCCGTTCTTAATCTAAAGACTAGCCCATTCGTGTGTGCAATATGTGTTTGTGTGCGTGTGCATTTTTGTGTAAGTGTGTATTCTTGTGGGAGTATGCGTGTACTACGTAGGTGTACTCACGCGTTCCACAGCGAGCGGAGGGCGCGTGTGTCGCGGCGAGCCGCCGCACACGGAGTGGCGCCGCGCGCGCGCCGCCGCCGGCTTGGGCGGGTACAGCCTGGGGGGGGAGGGGGGGGTCAGTGTAGGTGGTGTGTGAGCTCGGTGGGCTGCTGGGGTTGCAGGCGTCTATGGGCTATGGTGATCGCTTACCGTCAGGAGGATTATACGCTCGTTTGCCACTCCAATAGAATTAAAAATCCAATAGAAAAAAAAGAATATAACTGTCAGTCAACTAGTACAGGTACTTTGTTGGACTTACCGTGCTGTGTCCAGGTGTAGAGTGGGCGAGGCGGGCGGAGAGAGCGCCTCACTGTCGTCGGAGGAGGGCGCGGGGGAGGGGGGCGCGGGCGCGGGCGGCGGCGGGGGGCGCGGCTCGTACCTACTGAGTGGCGAGGTGCTGTGGATGTAGGTCGGTGTGGTTACACTTAGGTGAAGTAGATTATATTATATTTTATTTTTACTAATTTTAATACATTTATACTCTAATGGCACCACGGTCGCTTAAAACCGAATAAAAATCATATCGTGAATTTCGATACGGCTAGACATAGATCCATAGCTTAACAGCTAGAGCACCGGACACGGTATGTGGGTGCAGGTTTGAATCCCGCTGGATCGAAAAATTTTGATACCATAATAAAAAACATTTTTGAATTCGCTTCGTGTGTGGGAAACACAAAAACAAAAATAAGATTAATGAACAAAATTATAATTGTATGTACAGAAAGTGATTAGAACACGTTTCGTTTTGAAAACAATCACGTTACGTGTTACATACACGGCGATGCCGACCGAGGTGAGAGTATGTATGAGAGGATGTCGTTTTGTGCGTGACTCACCTGTGCAGCCCCAGGTGTGCGGGGCACATGTGTGTGTCACATGTGCATGGCTGTGCGCGGCACATGCGCGTGTGTGTCACCTGTGCATGGCTGTGCGGGGCACATGCGTGTGTGTGTGTCACCTGTGCATGGCTTTGCGGGGCACATGCGTGTGTTTGTGAGTCACCTGTGCAGCCCCAGGTGCGCGGGGCACGTGTGTATGTGTCACCTGTGCAGCCCCAGGTGCGTGGGTTACGAGTGTGTGTGTGTCACCTGTGCAGCCCCAGGTGCTTGTGCAGCGGCACCGCGCGCGGCGGCCTGAGCGGCGCGGCGGGTAAGGCGCGCGCTCCGTGTGTGTATGTGTTGTGTGCGTGTCACCTGTGCAGCCCCAGGTGCTTGTGCAGCGGCGCCGCGCCGCTCAGGCCTGAGCGGCGCGGCGGGTAAGGCGCGCGCTCCGTGTGTGTATGTGTTGTGTGCGTGTCACCTGTGCAGCCCCAGGTGCTTGTGCAGCGGCGCCGCGCGCGGCGGCCTGAGCGGCGCGGCGGGTAAGGCGCGCGCTCCGTGTGTGTATGTGTTGTGTGCGTGTCACCTGTGCAGCCCCAGGTGCTTGTGCAGCGGCGCCGCGCCGCTCAGGCCTGAGCGGCGCGGCGGGTAAGGCGCGCGCTCCGTGTGTGTATGTGTTGTGTGCGTGTCACCTGTGCAGCCCCAGGTGCTTGTGCAGCGGCGCCGCGCGCGGCGGCCTGAGCGGCGCGGCGGGTAAGGCGCGCGCTCCGTGTGTGTATGTGTTGTGTGCGTGTCACCTGTGCAGCCCCAGGTGCTTGTGCAGCGGCGCCGCGCGCGGCGGCCTGAGCGGCGCGGCGGGTAAGGCGCGCGCTCCGTGTGTGTATGTGTTGTGTGCGTGTCACCTGTGCAGCCCCAGGTGCTTGTGCAGCGGCGCCGCGCGCGGCGGCCTGAGCGGCGCGGCGGGTAAGGCGCGCGCTCCGTGTGTGTATGTGTTGTGTGTGTGTCACCTGTGCAGCCCCAGGTGCTTGTGCAGCGGCGCCGCGCGCGGCGGCCTGAGCGGCGCGGCGGGTAAGGCGCGCGCTCCGTGTGTGTATGTGTTGTGTGTGTGTCACCTGTGCAGCCCCAGGTGCTTGTGCAGCGGCGCCGCGCGCGGCGGCCTGAGCGGCGCGGCGGGTAAGGCGCGCGCTCCGTGTGTGTATGTGTTGTGTGCGTGTCACCTGTGCAGCCCCAGGTGCTTGTGCAGCGGCGCCGCGCGCGGCGGCCTGAGCGGCGCGGCGGGTAAGGCGCGCGCTCCGTGTGTGTATGTGTTGTGTGTGTGTCACCTGTGCAGCCCCAGGTGCTTGTGCAGCGGCGCCGCGCGCGGCGGCCTGAGCGGCGCGGCGGGTAAGGCGCGCGCTCCGTGTGTGTATGTGTTGTGTGTGTGTCACCTGTGCAGCCCCAGGTGCTTGTGCAGCGGCGCCGCGCGCGGCGGCCTGAGCGGCGCGGCGGGTAAGGCGCGCGCTCCGTGTGTGTATGTGTTGTGTGTGTGTCACCTGTGCAGCCCCAGGTGCTTGTGCAGCGGCGCCGCGCGCGGCGGCCTGAGCGGCGCGGCGGGTAAGGCGCGCGCTCCGTGTGTGTATGTGTTGTGTGTGTGTCACCTGTGCAGCCCCAGGTGCTTGTGCAGCGGCGCCGCGCGCGGCGGCCTGAGCGGCGCGGCGGGTAAGGCGCGCGCTCCGTGTGTGTATGTGTTGTGTGCGTGTCACCTGTGCAGCCCCAGGTGCTTGTGCAGCGGCGCCGCGCGCGGCGGCCTGAGCGGCGCGGCGGGTAAGGCGCGCGCTCCGTGTGTGTATGTGTTGTGTGTGTGTCACCTGTGCAGCCCCAGGTGCTTGTGCAGCGGCGCCGCGCGCGGCGGCCTGAGCGGCGCGGCGGGTAAGGCGCGCGCTCCGTGTGTGTATGTGTTGTGTGTGTGTCACCTGTGCAGCCCCAGGTGCTTGTGCAGCGGCGCCGCGCGCGGCGGCCTGAGCGGCGCGGCGGGTAAGGCGCGCGCTCCGTGTGTGTATGTGTTGTGTGTGTGTCACCTGTGCAGCCCCAGGTGCTTGTGCAGCGGCGCCGCGCGCGGCGGCCTGAGCGGCGCGGCGGGTAAGGCGCGCGCTCCGTGTGTGTATGTGTTGTGTGCGTGTCACCTGTGCAGCCCCAGGTGCTTGTGCAGCGGCGCCGCGCGCGGCGGCCTGAGCGGCGCGGCGGGTAAGGCGCGCGCTCCGTGTGTGTATGTGTTGTGTGTGTGTCACCTGTGCAGCCCCAGGTGCTTGTGCAGCGGCGCCGCGCGCGGCGGCCTGAGCGGCGCGGCGGGTAAGGCGCGCGCTCCGTGTGTGTATGTGTTGTGTGTGTGTCACCTGTGCAGCCCCAGGTGCTTGTGCAGCGGCGCCGCGCGCGGCGGCCTGAGCGGCGCGGCGGGTAAGGCGCGCGCTCCGTGTGTGTATGTGTTGTGTGTGTGTCACCTGTGCAGCCCCAGGTGCTTGTGCAGCGGCGCCGCGCGCGGCGGCCTGAGCGGCGCGGCGGGTAAGGCGCGCGCTCCGTGTGTGTATGTGTTGTGTGTGTGTCACCTGTGCAGCCCCAGGTGCTTGTGCAGCGGCGCCGCGCGCGGCGGCCTGAGCGGCGCGGCGGGTAAGGCGCGCGCTCCGTGTGTGTATGTGTTGTGTGTGTGTCACCTGTGCAGCCCCAGGTGCTTGTGCAGCGGCGCCGCGCGCGGCGGCCTGAGCGGCGCGGCGGGTAAGGCGCGCGCTCCGTGTGTGTATGTGTTGTGTGTGTGTCACCTGTGCAGCCCCAGGTGCTTGTGCAGCGGCGCCGCGCGCGGCGGCCTGAGCGGCGCGGCGGGTAAGGCGCGCGCTCCGTGTGTGTATGTGTTGTGTGTGTGTCACCTGTGCAGCCCCAGGTGCTTGTGCAGCGGCGCCGCGCGCGGCGGCCTGAGCGGCGCGGCGGGTAAGGCGCGCGCTCCGTGTGTGTATGTGTTGTGTGTGTGTCACCTGTGCAGCCCCAGGTGCTTGTGCAGCGGCGCCGCGCGCGGCGGCCTGAGCGGCGCGGCGGGTAAGGCGCGCGCTCCCCGCCGCCGCAGCCGCAGCTGCAGCTCGCCCGCGCCGCGCGCCGCCTCCGCGCAGGCGCGCTCCACCGCCTCGCCGCCCCAGCCGATGACGCAGCGCCCGCCCACCTGCACATTGCCCGTGTCAGTCACTGTCACTGTGTCTGTGTGCTGTGTGGAGCGGCGCGCACCTGCACGATCTCGTCCGCCTCCCGCACCAGGCCGGACGCGTGCGCGGGCGAGGCGAAGCGCAGGTGCGCCAGCTGGTGGTGCCCGCACAGCGAGCGCAGCACCTCGAAGCCCAGCGCGCGCTCGCCCTGCCGCAGCGACACGGCGTCCAGCGACGCGGGCTGCAGGATCGTGGGGTCCGACACGTCCTGCCACAGTCACATACGACATATGTATTTAAAACTGATTGTACACAATGCCAACTTAACTAAAATATATTTATAGAAATTTAAACAATTATGAGTGTATATTTCATGTATTTGCATATTCAGAATGACCATTTCTAACTCTTACCTACATAACTAATTATTTTATATCTTTACTACCAACCCCCTGGCATCGCACAGTTGCAAAAACTAACAGTGTTCCTCTATATTATGCATGTATCATATAAACCTTTCTCTGAAATCACTTTATTTACTAAAGAAAACCACATCAAAATCCGTTGCATAGTTTTAAAGATCTTAGCATACAGACAGCGGGAAGCAACTTTGTTTTATACTATGTAATAATAATGATATTAAAGATCTTAGCATACAGACAGCGGGAAGCAACTTTGTTTTATACTATGTAATAATAATGATATAATACATCTATCTTAAGGATTGAGAATTTTTTTTTTACATTCCATTATGTATTCAACATTAAACCACCTGTATGATATAATCAGCGACGGCTGCGACTGCAGCGGCGGCAGCAGCGACTGCCCTGGCGGGCTGCTCAGCAAACCTGTCCCTCTGAGCACACGTGGCCGCTTCCAGAGACAACTTCAATAACGCTGTCTTGCGCTCCGCTAGGGGAGACCCGGAGCATAGCGGCCAGCTGGAGTTGAATGTTTTTATATTAGTTAGTTTTTTTGGCATGACGAAAGATTTTGAAAACTTGTTCCGTAATGTGGGTACACATTTACTATTTACGAAAATACCTATATTTCGGTAATAAACTTAAGTTTAAGGAAGATTAAAACTATTTTTCTAATATGTTTTCAAAGTGCACGTCAAAACGGCAGCAGATGTCATGGCGTCGGCTCTGACGTCATGGCATGACACACTTCAGACGCGTTCAACCTAAGACCAGCATGAAATTAAAATTATAAATAATGGAGATAGAGTTCCAGGAGCTGCAAGTTTTTTTATTGGAAATTTCCTCCTCTTTCAGAATCTATTTTTGAAATTTCTTTAATATTAATAGTTTATGTTATTGGCAAAAAACGGAAGGCCATTTTTTCCTTTTTTTTAATTGTTTATAACTTTTGCAATTTTTGATGTGCAAAACACACTTATAGAACATTTTTCTAGGCGATTCCGAATCCAATGAGCTATTACACATAATTTTAAGAACAGTATCTCTATTTTCGACCTTTTTCAACTTGTCGACTAAAGTGAGTTGTAGGTGAACACTCCTGACGTATTATATTGATGTTATAGCGTGACGTCATGCGCTGTAATTTGTGTTTCAATCAAAATGGCCGATTGCAGTATTTTAATGTTTTATTTTATTGAAAATCACAATAATCTTATTATTTTACATAAAACTAAACCAGTATTTTGAATCTTTTTAATATGAGTGTTCAGTGAATTTTTTGATACTGTCGTCATGCCCACTCTTAAGTTTTGGCATAATAAATAATTATATTCTTATTTTTAGTTATATAACAATGATAAATAGAACATGTAAATGCTTTGCAAATCATAAGCAATAATGCTATGTACAATTAGTAATCCAGAGCTTTTGCTAAAAAATTCTTTTATTTTTTTAAGATATTAATATTTGAAAGAAAGAAACACATTTATAATTTAATACTTGCATATGTTGATCCTTTACAAATATATCATTCTTTATGTTAAATTCATACCCTTTATAAATAAACTAATATAAACAAAAGTGGAATAGGGTTGATTTTGAGACTACAATATTAATCAAATAAACACTACAATCATGAAATTCAAAGTTACCTGTCCAACCAACAAACTAGAGGTTTAACAGCATGTACTGTTCTTGCAACGTCGGCCAGAGATTGGGTCTCAAGGCGAGCGTCCACGTGGTGACGTAAAGCTCGAGCCAGAGAAGACGCCGCTGACGATACTCGCAACGCTAACTGCTGCACGCATTCTCTTGATATCTCATAATGCTATAATTTAATTAAATGAACATTGATATCAATAAAAAAAATTATACTAGGTATATAATAATAATAGTACCTAATTCATCTTTATTTTAACATTAAGCCACGTTACGCCATCGGTCCCTGTTGTTATCATGTACACCTGATATCGATTGTTACTCATAGTAGGGAATATATTCACCAACCCGCATTGGCGCAGTGTGTCGTATTAAGCTCTGATCCTTCTCCTAAATGGGGAAAGAGGCCTATGCCCCGCAGTGGAATATTACAGACTGAATCATATTAATCTTTATTTCGGTAGTATAGTATAGATATAGTGTTAGTAACAATAAATAATGTTAGGAACTTTCGTCAACGTCACTGTTCACAAACACAAGTTAATGAATCTTTGAACACTTTATTTTACCGGACTTACTGCAATTATTATTTAGAAACAGCTTTCGATGACTTTGCAGGCATCATGGTATCGGAAGACTGAACTGATGTAGGATCAAAAGTGTACATAGCGACGGTTAAAGTTTAAAAACTGATGATATAAAGGAATCTACAAACAGGCTAATATTGATTAAATCGTTTATATGTAATGTATTATTTATTATGATTAATGTTATTAGACATTTTGTGAGAACTATCGCATGCACTATGCCTGTAACCACCGTGTTACATATCTGTTTTACAAATCATAGTTTTAGAGACTGTGAAAGTTTAAAAACATAATATTTTATAATATTACAAGTCAAAGTAAATCATAAATCTGTTAATAAATGTTATCTAAGTATGTTGTGTAAGTATGTATTACATAAAAAAGAGTCATATAGATAATTAATTGTACGCTTATGTATTAACAAGATGTATACAATGTTATTGTTTTATGTGTGCAGTTACAACATGAGAACATAATTGTGAATGAGTTATACAATCAATACGTACGAAGTTTCGTAAATGTTCTACTGCCTCTAATAAGAGTTCCTGATGACCGATTATGTGTATTCCGAGATACTCCAAGTCATCACAACGCAGGGTTAGCAGCTTCGAGCCATTTAAGCCTTGTTTATGCAGCTCGGGAACATACTGCGCAACTTTAGGCCCCAGCCCTACAACAACAAAACACCGCTCGTGACTCACTCTCAGAGGCCTAGCTCACACAACACCCAATACAGACCTGACATCCACTCAGCGACTTGGTCCGGGGTCCATTCTGCTATATTTAAGCTTCCCATTGTGCTACCTCAATTTTAAGACTATTTTGTTACATTTAATAAACATTTTTTTTATTAAAAACTAAAAAATCAGCCAGTCGACCAATGTTTATTGTCAAGTCTCGACCTGCTAACAAAATGTCAAAATCTAATGTCAAATGACATAAATTAGTTACTTACAGATTAAATATCGTAAATTTTTTTATACTTAAACTTACTCCAAATTATATTTTTCATAATTTTACAAATATAAATGTAAATAAAAAATCAAATTTGATTTCTTTGTTCATAAATGTTTATTTTGTGTTCCAGTATTTTTCAATCGCAACACCTAGATGTCGCTACGGACAACAAGTTTAATTCTTATGACTTTAAGACTTAATTATGTTCATGTAATTTTTTAGATAAAAATGCTCATTATGCTTTTCTTATTTGTGAATTATGTACGTAATAAATCGCTGTTCGTTAGTTTTGCTAAAAGTCGAAAACATCTTTTTCAAATATTTGAATGTTTATAAGTAATAAATAAGTTATTACCTAAATTTTAGCATCGATATGAACCTCAAAGTTTCTAACAATTTACTTAGTAGGTAGAGTTAATGTGGCAAAGTGCGCCTACCGGGCAAGTGCACCTACCACAAATATCTCGAAAACTACCGATTGGATACTAGTAGTGACACTATATATCGATGCTACAAACTAAATCATAGTTCTTGGTGAAAGTCACAGATGGCTCTAGTCATGTGAGTTTGAGATACGCGCCATTTTATTTTCACTGATATTCAAAGTGGTGAGCAGAGATGACTATGGGTTGATCATCTTCGTAAATCTCAAGAAATCTAGTTTTTACCAACATACGAGTGAGGTAAATGCACAATTTAAATATTTTTCTTTAAGTTTCTGACTATATCTCACTCCTATCTAGTAAAATTTATATATTTTTTTGCAGTTAAATATTCTAACTTAAAATTTATATAGTTGGGGAAGTGCGCCATACTGACTTTTTATATGGCGCACTTCGCCGCAATCCAGAGGTTACAAACTTTTTAAAATGTGTCTTTTACAAGTCTTTATTTAACTTGCAATGTTTCTTTGCTTGTTTGTATGGTCGGGTCAAATCTTGCAAATTAAGAGGAAAGGATACCAGCTCTTTCTCCATACAAACGTATTCGACTGTTTTCTCCCTGGATAATGACACTAGATCAAATATTTTTGTAAAATAAAACTTTTACCTGCCATGACCATGCCCCTACGTTTTGTTTTTTTTCATATTCTTATTATATTAGGTAGTAGGAGTCTTCAAAAACTAGAAATATTGCCTAATTTTTTGTACATTTTCAGACACTCATAAAAAAATAATAATTCATATTTACAAAAAAAAGAAAACGGAGCGGCATAGCTGAAGGCTTTGTTTATTTACCTAAAAAAAAATAAAAAAAAAGTTGGCATGTTTCGAGGAGAAAACAGGCGACTACGAAATGATGTTTTGGTCAATAATTATCTACCTAAAACGGTCTGAGCTGCAGTTGTCCCTTTCTTGCTGTTTGTGGGATAGGTCTGGGGGAGGGAAGGGTCAAAGCAGTACGTATACACGCCAGCGAAGTGATGCCTCATAGTCGATAATTATATAGATACACTAGTGATGTATTATTTTGTCGATATTTTCAAAAAATCGTATTAACAAAATTAAATAATCTCTCTTTTCATAAACTACAATAAAACCTTATTTGGATGCGGTTTTCATTGTAACATTGTGCAAACCTGGGCTAAGGGTAGGGGTAGGGTAGGGCTAGGGTTTCTCTAACAAATAAAAATGATAATTATGGTAAATAGTTTAAATAATTATGTTGTTTATGTTTTTGCTTTGACTATAATTTTGGCTAACGGTAGTCTTATTACTGAGGCAAAGGAAGGATACTGTAGAACGACTGACGGACAGACACTAGGAAGAGTAGGTTAACTAAATAAAGCTACAAAATTTCAAAATAAGAAGCATTATTTTATTCAGTTCAAGTAGGTAAAGAGTTATTTAATTATTTCCTTTCCTTTCCTTTAAGGCAATCATAGTAAAATTTTTCTAATATTGGTTCTATTAAATTCCAGAAAGCATCTTTCTGTTTAACCGACTTTTAAAAAAGGAGGAGGTTCTCAATTTGACTGTATTTTTTTTAATGTATGTTCTCAGAACTTTTGACTGGGTGGACCGATTTCAATCAATTTTGTTTTAATTGAAAGGTGTTGCGTGTCATATGGTCCCATTTTAATTTAATTGAGATCTCACAAGTACTTTTAGAGTTATCTATACATATAATAAAATGGTAGGAAAGTCAAAACTGTACATTGAATATTTTTTTAAAAGAATACTTGGAGTGTGATCTACAATCGATACCGAAGCCAAAAATATAGTTTTTAGAATTTTTGTCTGTTTGTCTGTTTGTCTGTATGTATGTCCGGGATAAACTCAAAAAGTACTGCATGGATTTACTTCAAATTTGGCACGAATATTATTAAGAAGTCGGGTCAGAACATAGGCTACATATTATCACGCTATCACCTACGGGGAACGAGCAGTGAACGCACGCAGACGACGTCGCGAGCAGCAGCTAGTATCTAATAATGCGTATTTACTTGACTACTTTTTTGTCGACCTACGTTGTATTATATCGCATAACTTTTTACTCGGTGTACCGATTTTGATGATTCTTATTTTAATCGAAAGCTAATACTTGTCATTTAGTCTTGTTTAAATTAGATCGAGATCTGATTACAACTTTTTGAGTAATCTTTAATAGCGCGTATTTACTTGACTATTGTTTCGTCTTATAACGTTCTATTACTTGTCGATGTAATTGAAGTCGGTTTTGTTTCGTTTGCGAGCAAACACAATTACCAATTTTTTGGTAAATGATTCCTTTAGGGCTCCACAAAATAAAATAGCAGTAACTTCGTTATAGCCTTTCCAATATTTTTTTAAATTAAATTCGGACTACTCTGTAATGAGTTATGCATGGTCAAACATATAAAAAAATATACGTGGCGACTTTAGAACCTCCTCTGTTTTTCTTCATCGGTTAAAAATTCTTTATCAACCACAAAATAATTAAATAAAAAATGAATAGGTGGTCCTGAAAATCTGTGTTAGGGTTTATCCCTAACTGAAGCCAAGGACTTATCTTTTTGTGAGACACACTGCCACCTTTATTAGTGACTATTATTTTTAATGTCTTTATTGCTAGTTCTGAGTTCAGTTAGTTTGATGTTTTTTTTTTGTAATAAGTATATTAATTTTTATCTTATGTTCATCATTTGTATTTCAGTGTGTTTCGCAAATAAAGCGCTTATTATTAGGTATTATTACGTAATTTGCCTAACTAAAAAGACATCAATAAAATAATCTATACTAATATAATAAAGTGGAAGAGTTTGTTTGTTTGTTTGTTTGTTTGTTTGAACGCGCTAATCTCAGGATCTACTGGTCCGATTTGAAAAATTCTTTCAGTGTTAGATAGCCCATTTATCGAGGAAGGCTATAGGCTATGTATCATCATGCTTAGACCAATAGAAGCGGAGTCCACGCCGACGAAGTCGTGCGCAGAAGCTAGTAATTTATAATATGTATATGTCACCAGCATCTCATTTGTTTTTTTTTATTACTATTTTTAAACATTTTTATATCGTCCCAATGCATGTGTTACGTATAACCGCGACAAACATGAGACATTACAACTTATATGTATACTATTATTATTATTATACTTATTTTGTTGCGTACGTATGTGTGTATGTACCTATGTATGATTGTTATGTATTCTTTTTTTGCTTATGTATTTATATTTATATACCACCTGCCCATCTGAAAAGCGATATCCATTTCATTATCAGGTTGTCTGGAAGAGATTGCTTTTTAGCAATAAGATCGCCTGGTTGTACAATTTGTGACTATAATTGCTTGTAATGTAAATTTTGTTCTTTATCTAAATGTACAACAAAGTATATCTTATACTATTAAACGAGCAATTCTTGTATATATATATATTTTCTGAATCTCGGAATCGGCTCCAACGATTTTCGTGAAATTTAGTATGCAGGGGATTTCGGAGGCGAAAAATTGATCTAGCTAGGATTCATTTAAAAAAAATGTCGTTTTATCCCTGTTTTTAAGCAATGAAAAAATATCATTAGAATACGAAGCTTAATTTCACTACGCGTCAACATAGCTTTATTGGCGTAATTAGGAAATCAGCGGGTGTCAAATCGTGTTGACCCGGGTTCGAATCTCAGTCTCCAGACAAATTTTTTTTCTTTTTTTTTTTTTTAATTTCACTCGTGATTTATTATTTAAATAAAATTAAAATATAAAAATACCGAGAAAAAAAAAAACAAAAAATAAAATGAAAATACCGAGCTAGGCTCGGTCACCCAGGTACTTATTATTATTATACTAAGACAAACATATTAATTACTATGTATGTATGGCTACAATACATTTATCATGTACACTATATGTATGTATCTCAACACCCATTCTTACATACACCTCAACCATGTAATTACATACCTAATTCATAAATAAAATACCTAAGTATTTCAATAATTACTTACCAAAATACAGTTATGTAGATAACAATCCAATGAATTAACAAACAATAATTCAAAATAATAGGTACTAAGTAGTTTACGAAATCCAATAAAAGTAAGCCGAGTAACAGAAGAACGAAGCAGAAAAAATTAAATAAATAAAAATAAATAAATATGTAAAAATGCGGTCGTCTGTTCCTATGGTAAGCAACTTAATGCTTGTGTTACAGGTAATAGCCGACTGTTATAACTATATGTATATATGTATATTTTTATAAATATACATAGAAATAATACACATAAATGTGTATATAAATACAAATATTACACCCAGACTCGGGCAGGAAACGAACCCGCAACCCGCGGAACAGAAAGCAGGGCCACCACAAACTGCGCCAACGGGCTAATCAAATGAAACAAGTAAAATACAGAAAAATAGCATGACGCGAAGCGCGGGTGAAATGCACACGCACACTAAGTGAGGCCGCACACCACAGCTACATTTGTATTACGATAATTGTAGCGCCACATTTGAAACGCGATACATTTATCGACCCCCTATATTTGTATGTAAACCCGCACATCAAGGACACATTTGTAGTAGGTGCAGTTTGTGGCAAGATGGCTGCCACGCCACACGAATTCAAGATCGAACACGTTCGTTTTATGTGGCGCGAATATAGAATAAAAACGCGCGAAAATGAAAGAATGTTGAATTTTATGTTGAATTTATTGCAGAGATTGAAAAAAATCCCGTTTAAATAAATTTATTGAACTGATTAATTGAACAATTTATAATTTATTGAACAATTTGATTTGATTGTACTAAATTTAATAATAATTGACATGTGTTTTCAGACATTCTATAATATAAACGGAACTTTTCTTCGTCGGATCGTAATTCTTGCTAAATTTTGAAATTTCCGTAAACTGTACAATTTTGATTAAACGGGTGAACCCAATAACGTCTATTTTTTCTCATTATTCGCCACATCAAAAAATCGTTATCGTCAGACGATGATGTCGATATTCTGACTTCTGTTGTTAGTGCCACGCTACAATTGTGCTTCCAATGTGCGCATACACGACACATTTGTGGCCGCTTAAATTGTATCGCAGTAATTGTGGCGCCGTAAATGTATGTTGAGTGTAGCGTGTGGCGGCGGTGTGCGGCCTCACTTACACCACGCCACTCACACATAGACAAAGCAGTGCGGGGCTTGCGGGAGGCGCGGTAGCGGCTAACAGCAATAGTCAGTGAAACAGGAATATTTTATTCAAATACCTATTTTTCAAAAGTCTATTCAGTATCCTTTCCTCTTAATTTGAAAAAGAAATCTTGAATGAACACGTTGGTCCATTTATGGTCAATTTGGGTGAGAATGCTATTTTTATGCATGATAATGCCCGACCTCATACATATTGGATTGTGAGTGACTACCTTCAAGAAATGAACATTACTCGTATGGAGTGGCCAGCACGCAGCCCAGATGTCAATCCGATCGAGCATGCTTGGGACCAGCTAGGGAGATGCGTAAAAAAATTACGCTTCGTGAGCTCAAAATTGCTCTCACAGAGGAATGGGAGAATATTCCCCAAAATCGTACAAAAAACTTGGTGTACAGCATGCCAAACTGGGTAAACGCAGGAATGGAAGCACGAGGAGGCAATACGAAATATTAAAATTCGAGAAAATCGTAATGTTGTTCAAAAATGTCATGTTTCCCATTTTTGTTTTAAGGCGAGAAAATAAATATTACACTTAACAACTAATTTCAATGACTAACTTCTTATTTCAGTCCGTTTATAATACCAAATAAGTAGTTCCATTTACGATGGGAATACCATGGGGTATTCCCATCGTAAATAAAAGAAAAAATATACTTGACACTCGATTATCAATATTTGGAAAAAAGGTTCATAGCCTCTGACTTAAGATTGTATGGCGCATTTAGCCGAAATTTGGTTTTAAATGCATAGATTCTTATAGAATGTGGCTATGAAAAAAAAATAAATATCATTCGTTTTGTTTCTTGTTTTCCTATAATAATATAAGGCTGTTTTTATTCTAATGCTATAATATTACGTTTTATTAATACAAGGCGCACTTACCCGATTTGTCGCAAAGTGCGCCTGGTAAGACTGTTTTCAAATTTTTTGCTAAAATTCATTAATTTGCTGTCAGATTCTAATGAAACGACATTGGTTGTTGTTGCAAAACATCACAGATCCTTATGGTACTATGACTTAGTATCACTCGTGAACTTAAACACAAGAAATATTGCACCAAAGTCAACTATGAAAAAAGTATGGCGCACTTTGCCCCCCTGACTCTACCTACTATATAGTAGGTACGTGATTTTTTTTCACGTTGCTATTACAGCGGATACTCTGTAGAGGCGGTGACAAGGCTTTATTTTGCAATCTCAAGTTGTTTGATAAAAATATTATCATTTTTAATGGATTGTAAAAAGGTGTCTGACGCCGCGTTGACGCAGCGGTGACAGTAGGTACGTATTGGTTTGCGGCTGTTGCGCTGGCGGTTGCGGGTTCGATCCCTGCACACGACAACATTTTTATTGGCCATACAGATGTTTGCCGTGATCTGAGTGTTTGTGTAGTGCTTGTGGGTCTCCCCATCGTGCCTCGGAGAGCACGTTAAGCCGTCGGTCCCGGTTGTTATCATGTCCACCTGATACTGATAGCGATCGTTACTCATAGTATTGAATATATCCCCCAACCCGCATTGGAGCAGCGTGGTGGGTTAAACTCCGATCCTTCTCCTACATGGGGAAAGAGGTCTATGACCAACAATGGGTTACAAGCTGAAGCGATAAAGGTGTCCTAGGACTATCCAAATACGAACCTTAACATGAAACCAGGGTATTGCAAAATGTATAGGTAGACATAATACTATTGATAGAGGTCATTTTTAGAGCGCGACACAGATATAGGTAAAGGTGCCTAAACGTATTACCTACCTACAGACGCCTATACCTACCTATAGGGATGGTCTTTTACACGAGAAACCGTGCCTATTTTCTATAATTATAAGTGTATTGTTTGCTTTTTTTTTTACTTTAATGCCTTTTATATCTAAAACTAAATTGTGAAGGAATCAAAGGCACAGATAATGATACGGCAGACACAACGTGACTCGGCAATTATCGCGCCTTTACAGCTATTTACGTTAAACATCTCACGAGCGAGCTTGATGGCGACAAAATAATCGCATACCGCACAAGAAGATAATCTTCTCGTCGTCGGCTACATTTAGATAAACGTCAAAGAATTCGTGTGACGGCCCACGTGTACATCCATTGAGAGAGAGTATTGACTAGGCTCGCCCATAAAACTGTTATTTAATAGCCGCTACTGCGGGTTTGGCACCTCCGTTATCGGTACATTCTACAAGGGTGTGGAGGCACAGCCTGCCTCGACCAGCTCCGACCTTATCAGATGTTATCTCCCATATTTATTGGAGCATCAAAGCGCGGGTCGGGCGGCGGTGTAGCGCGGTAGCTCTCTTAAGACCGACAATTTAATACTTCTCATAAAAGCGGCCACTAACCGACCGACCGACGATAATTTCTCTTATTGTCTCGATAAATTAGCTTAATTAGGGTGTAAAAAAAGTCGAGCGAGGAATCTAGTCCGTCCTCGTGGGTGGGCTGTGACCGTACGGCGGGTAGATTCGTCTAATTAGTTCTAACGAGCTCCGCGCCCGCTGCGTCGCCCGCTGTATCGTAGAACGGCGATGGTAAAGGTGCTGATAAGATTTTAAAAGATCTATAAGCAATACTTATTGCTACTGGAATTTAGTCGGCCACCCGTTAAATTACGTTTTCGACAACAAAAAGAAAAACAATATTAATAATTCGTTAATTACCTATTATGTTCTGTCCGGCGGTGTTGCGACTGATGTTGTTTGAAAATGTCTGTTATAAAAAGAAACTTTTTTTTATGAGGTAATTTAAATTATAGCCAAAATAAAACAATTAAAATAGATTAAAGGTAATCCACCACCACCACCACCACCACCACCACTTCAGCCTATCACAGTCCACTGTTGGACACAGGCCTCCACAAGTTCGCGCCCGACATTACGACGCGAACTCATATGTTTTGCCCATAGTCACCACGCTGGGCAGGCGGGTTGGTGACCGCAGGGCTGGCTTTGTCGCACCGAAGACGCTGCTGCCCGTCTTTGGCCTGTGTACTTCAAAGCCAGCATGGATGGTTATCCCGCCATCCGTCGGCTTTTTAAGTTCCAAGGTGGTAGTAGAACTGTGTTATCCCTTAGTCGCCTCTTACGACACCCACGGGAAGAGAGGGGGTGGCTACATTCTTTAGTGCCGTAACCACACAGCAAGGCAAAGGTAATAAAAAAGTAATAAAATACTTTAACTTACTTGAACATTTCAAGTTTAAATCTACTAGCTAGGTCCCACAACGTCGTACTTTCACGCACTGAAAGTAGGTACCTACCTATCTTATTTAAATTAAAAACAAAACTCTCGACGAGTAGATCCGATAAGTATAAACGATAGACATTAAAACGGTACGTTTTGACGAAGGTCTCCTACCTGACGCTTGTAATAAAGGCTCTAAGTTTTAAATTAGCGATGTTATCTTGTACCTCGCGAGGGATATAGGCATAAATTGTCATCGATGTCTCGATGATGTCATGTTGAAATGTTAAGAGTTTTCAATTGACTACATTCTTTGTTCTCTCTTTTATGTAATAGATACTTGCATACTACCTACTGAGGACTGTAGAACTTAATTATTAGGAACTACCTATACAAGTTTAAAAATTTGATAACTAAATTCAATCTTGGTGTTGTAAATGATACTTAACAACACAAGCTAATAGCTTTGAATATTAGGTAGGTGCCTATATTGAATAATTTGAGATTTTCTTGACTAAAGATTTATCTACTTGATCCTCCACAATGTTTCTGATGAAAAGTAAAGCGACCACACAAACCAAATTAGTCACTGCCTATATATACAAAAAAATAGATAGGTAGGTACCTACATTGGTTTATTGGTAGTATTTAGGTAGTCTAGATAGTCACCAAATATTAATTTGGTATCGATCTAAAGCCTTTAACCTACCTAGACCCTATTAGATTTACACAATTAAAAGCCTATATTTTTTTAAAGTTTCATAAATGTAGGTACCTATGTGTACCTACATATTTTTTATTATGTTTCAAATTCAATATAGGTATAGTAAGCAGTTAACCTCCGAATTCGGGTAATTTTTTCAAGATCTATAGTTTATACAAAGACTTTATCATCAGCGTTATCGTCGTCAGCTTCAGATTTTAAAACGCACATCATTTTAATGAGTATAATTTCCTCTGCGGTTTCTGCAAACAACCTTTAATTCGTAGCCTTATTGAAACTTCTATACCTAAATAAATTCCCAAAGTAGAGACAATATAGGTACCCAACACTTATGACACATTATAAACGCGTACCTAAAGGATATCCATGCATTTAGATTTACCTAACATTTTAGACGGCGTTCTACAGTGGTCAGTTAACTAGAAAATTGATCAAGTAGAAGATGCATCATGACGTTCAGAATCTAGGTCCCATCCGACGTTATATTTAGCTCTGATTGAGTTGACGATTAATTCATCGCGACATGCGCTATTGTCTGAGAGTCTGACGATCACATGCAGCTGAAATATGCAGAGCGATGCAGTGCTCAAAATATGTGTAATAGAGATTATTATTAAATAAATAAATAAATATCTACAATACACACACGTGGTCGTCTGTTCCTAAAGTAAGCAACTCAATACTTGTGTTATAGGTAACAGTCAGCTGTTATAGCTACATATTTTACTTGTTTTTTCTATAAATATACATATAAATACTATTATATAAATAAATATATATAACACCCAGATTCGGGGTGGGAATTGAACCCACAACCCCCGGGGCCGAAAGTAGGGTAACTACAAACTGCTCCAACGGGCTAGTCAGTCAGTAGTAGAGTGGTTTTCGACGTGTTTTATCGATGTTTTTTTTTCTCAATAACTCTATTCATTAATTCATATGTTGCAGTTCAAAAATGATTCTGTCCACACCATGATTCGAAAGATGGAGAAGACAAACGAAGAACGTACCTAATTATGGTAAAGATATAGGTAATATGTGTCTATCTAGCAATGTTAGTGAAAATTGAAAAAGATTTTTACTAAGATTGTCCTAGCTTATTGAATAAAATTCAATTGCTTTACTCAACAAACCACTAAACAAGTAGGTACATATCCGACCTTATTCTAGTATTTGCCTGCAGTCGTAACCCAGTCCAAGTGCGTTAACGTCGAGAACGCAGTCGCATCAATCATACCGACGTCGTCAGCCCACATAAAGCATCACGCGGCTCGTAAAAGCGACAGCCGGCCTCTATCTCTTCCTTATCACAGATAACGTGATTTAACGCGCTAATTGAGTGATTTATAGGCCCGAGTCATATTCATTCCGTGCGCTGATTAGCTCGACATTTACGAATATCGGCCGGATGGTATTTAGTGCACTGTTTTACAAGCTCGTTAAGATAGTGAAATGCACAGAAATAGTAATAATACCATGGGGTATTACTATTTCTGTGGTGAAATGGGTTTTTTATAGTTTTGGAATGTTTGAGGTCGACGCGAAATTGATTCGAAATTAAAATAATTCGTAAACAGTTTTATTATTAGCGACTCATATTTGAATATTTAAATATTTTCATTTGCATAGCATTAACTTAGGTACCTACCTACCTAGGTAATTATGAATCTAAATAGGTACCTACGTAAAATTATAAGTAAGATGAGTTAAGTAATAATCTAGAAATGGCGTCCTCCTTACTTTTTGACTTACCTAATTTTATTTTTAATACGTCTCCTTATAACCGGTATAATAATATAGGTTCCTACACTTTGAAAATAATTCAAGTGTTTATGTTTAACGAAAACGACTCCAAAAGTTAATGAGAAGTGAGAAGTCTTTATCTTAATTTAGAAATAACAAGTTAGATATAATTTTAGACCCTTATTCATAATTAAAACAATGTGACATATTCCTTCTAAATGACATGAACCGATTCTGCGTGAGATAATAAAATTTATTGCTCAGAATATTTGATAAAAATGTAATTTAAAGATCCGCCAACTCGCAGTGGAACAGCGTGGTGGATTAAGCTCTGATCCTTCTCCTACATGGGGAAAGATGCCTATGCCCAGCTTGGGATATTGCAGGGTGAATAATAATCTGAAACAGAGCCTGCTTATAATGATTTTACAAACAAAAAGAAGTAGGTACTTAATACCCACGGCCAGCCAATTGCTCAGCGTAGTTTTTACAACAATTCATTTAAGTACATCATTTAAATTAATAAATTCAACTTTGTCCATATTTGTGCATTAGGTATTAGTAATTGTAAGTGCCTAATAGTAATTTTATTTTACATAATGATTGATGACAGCCATCAGCCTAGGTTATATATTTACATACTATCATTTAATATTGTAATATAATTGTGTTTTAGAAGTCTTTGAGTCAATAAACATTTTTACTTTTTACTGCGTCTATATTTTTTGTAAGCGCTTTATATATAGGTAGGTACTTATAAGGTTGTCTTACCTAATTAATGTTAAACATATTCATGGATTGTTGAATTTATAAATAATACTTTTCGATATGAGAATTTTTATTATTTCGTATGTTCTATAAATAAACATCCAAGTGAAATATTTCAATTAAGTTTCAAGTTATCAGCAGACACAGGTGACTGTTACAGATTGTTATCATACGTCAAAAACTTCAAAATATCTATCACTCTATCAGTATTTATAATTGCCGTTTTATAAGAATAAATATTGTTGATAAAATAAGTTTAATTCAGCCACTTGTAAAGTGACAAATTAGATAAAATATTTTAGATTCATGTTTACAAGAAAGAGTGGTGTGTCCTACCTATCTGTTACTTTAATCTTGTATGGTACAGTTATAGTTGAGTGAGAGATGACGTATGTGAGGGAAGGTTATGAGGTAAACCAAACCCAATGAAAGTCGATCCAACACTAAGTTTATTATGATAAATTTACAGTATATATAGGCAGAAGTACAGACGTCATACGTTTCATACAAATAACAATTTCATTAGAAATCTGTATTAGGCAAATAATTATGTTGTGAAAAATAAGCTAATTTAAGTAGGTGATTACTTTGCATCCGTTTTAGTCAATAACAATTTCGTAATAAATAAGCTAAATTAAAGAGGTTGCAAGACAATCATATTGCTCAATGTCCGTTGACCCGTACATCCTGCCGACTCAAAGAAATGTGCGTTAACCCGTACATCCTGCCGACTCAAATAAGGAAGATAACCTATATTAAAGTTTACAATAATAAAATACAATTAAGACTGAAGTAAGTAGATTTAAATAACTTCTAACTATGTATATACTAATCATCACTGCACTACACTTTTAGTGGAATGTCCAGTCGAACGAATCGCGGTCGCGCTCTCGGGGGAGCAGGGGCCTCCTGGGCTTCGTCCGTATCTGCTGCCACTGGAACTGAGGTCGAGGAGGCATCTGTCACAGCCGTACTCCGTATATTTTGGTTTCTGCGACATCGCATGGTTCCGTACAGACATCCCGCAACAATGATAAATCCCAAAATTATGTACAAAACAGAGTACTGGTGTATATCGTGTATGCTAAGTGATGCGGTTTCCTGATCTTTGAGGTTAATGATTTGTGACTTCATCCGCTGCCACAAGTCTTCATGATCCTCGGGTGTGAACAGTTGGAAATCTGAAGTATTTATTATAGAATTTAATATTGAAAAATCTGTTGGAATTGGTATGTTTTCTTCGACCTTAACTTGGCTCATGTAGCTATTTTGCCCGAATATAGAAAACATGTCGCCTTTTATTGTACAACCTTGACCTATTTGTAAAAGGCCATTCCCGGTCAGTGTCGTCATTATAACTCCAGTATCAATGCAAAATATGCGCACTGTGCATTTCCCACAGCAAGAATAAAGCCACATGTTATTGTTATGTAATTTAACCCAGCGCACGCGACACGGAGTCTCCTTTGTCTTGCATATGGTTGTATTATGTATACTCAAATTACAAATTCCGCTGGTTAATTGTAATTCGTATATCGGTTTATCGAGAGCGCATAATATTTTGTTTGTTTGTATATGGACACAACTTTCTACGTCGGAGTCTGTCAGGACGAGTAGTAGATCCTTTTGTAGGTTGAATGCAATGTATGGTGCGATAAATTCAATGTTATAATGCTGTTGAGGAAGCGTTATTACTCTATCCAGTTCAAAATTTTCTTTAATAACCAAAGGTCTGTGCTTGAGTTTCGGCACTTTCTTCTCTTACGGGTAGCACTGACAGTTTTAAAATGGGTCTTTGTATGACGCCATTCTTCGTTCTGACGGATACAACTCGTACGTATCCATCCTTGCCTGGGTGAACTTTAACCACTCTACCCATGGACCACTTGCCGGGACTCAAGTTCTCGTCCTTGATTAGAACAATATCGTCAACCTCGATGTTTTTAGAGGGTGTTCTCCACTTGGTACGAACTTGTAATTGTTGTAAGTAGTCAGACGACCACCTTTTCCAGAACTGTTTGTTCATGGCTTGTATAGTCTGCCATCTTGTTCGTAAGTCCATGTGGTTAGGGTCGGTTTGTGGTCTTGCTATTAGTGATCCTCCAACCAAGAAATGCCCAGGCGTTAGGTACTCGTCTTCTGGATTTTCAGTTAAGGCGACTAAAGGTCTAGAGTTAAGACATGCTTCGATCTGGTACAAGAGCGTGGTGAATTCTTCATAAGTTAACTTTTGCTCACCTATTACACGACGCAAGTGATGTTTGAAACTTTTGACGGCAGCTTCCCATAGCCCGCCGGCTGAGGGATAGGCCGGTGCATTGAAATGCCATTGAATGTCATACTCATTGATCATGTTCATCACGTCCGTGTTCATAGCAACGAGAATGTTATACTCCTTCTTCAGTTCTTTGGACGCCCCAATAAAGTTCCTTCCTTGATCGCTATACATGTGTTTCGGGGTGCATCTTCTTGCGCAAAAACGTCGAAATGCTGCCAAAAATCCTGGTGTACTTATATCCGACACTAGTTCCAGATGAACGGCCTTCGTCGAGAGACAAACGAAGACTGCAACATAGCCCTTCTGTGTTCGGATTCCACGGCCTTTGTTTGATTTGATGTCAAAGGATCCAGTGAAATCAACGCCACAATGATAAAACGCGCGTGAAGGAGTAACTCGAGGCTCGGGTAAATCGGCCATAATCTGCGTTATCTTCTCTGCTTTGAAACGGCGACATTTTACACACATGCGAAGTTCTCTCTTTACGGTTCTAAGCCCACTGATGACCCAATAGTTTTCTCGTACATAAGACAAAGTCAAGCTAGGTCCACCGTGAAGCGTGGTGTAGTGAGCGTGTCGTATAACAAGCTCAGTGAGTTTGCCATGACTGGGTAGTATTGCGGGGTGCTTAGCTGACTGACTAAGAAAGGAGTTATTTAATCTCCCCCCAACTCTAAGTAGCCCATCACTGGGGTCTAGATACGGAAGTAAGCTTAGCAGCTTACTAGATTTATTTAAACCTTGTTGTTTTTGTAGTCGTTCAATTTCATCCTCAAATTCAATTGTTTGTATTGTTTTAATAATTAAGTTCATTGCGTTTTTCCTTTCTGATGACGAAAGATAATTTTGTTGAGGAATTTGTTTACGTTGCAGCCATTGTGTATAACGTGTGAGCCAGCCGATTGTAGTGGTTAAGCGCTCTATTGAGCTACATTCATTCAATAATTGCAATACTAAATCATTTTTATAAGATAAAGCTGCAGTCACACTGAATGCTTTTATTTCTAAACGTGGCGGTTGATATTTTTCTTCTTTCAAAGTACTTGAATCAAATGTTAACAGCCACTGCGGGCCTTGCCACCATAAATGGTGTTCTAATAACTGCTGTGTCGACAGTCCTCTCGAGGCGCAGTCTGCAGGGTTATCTTCAGATTTAACATGATGCCAAGACGATGACGGAATTATATTGAGTATCGTACGAACTCGGTTAGCCACGAACTGTTTCCATCTATTGACATCTCCATGTAACCAACCAAGAACCACCATGGAGTCGGTCCAGGCATATACCTGTAGGTTCTCAGGCATAGTTTGGGTTACCTTTTTTATGAGCTGTGATAGAAGTAGTGCTCCACATAGCTCAAGCTTTGGCAAAGATAGTTTTTTCTTCAAGGGCGCTAATTTTGTCTTAGCAGTCACAAGCGTCGATGTGAACTTGCCCTTAGAATTTATCGTGACGGCATAAATAGCGCAAGCGTATGCTTTTTCGGATGCGTCACAAAATCCGTGAATTGTATAATGATTTTTATCGCCTATATATCTAGGGATTTTAAACTGGTCTATTTTTTGATAGTCATGCTTCAGCTTTATCCATTCATTTGTTATGGATTTTGATAAGTGTGTATCCCAATCAGTGGTTTCTTCAGACCAAGTTCGTTGGAATAAAAGCTTTGATCGAACAGAAAGAGGACTGAGAAATCCCATGGGATCATATACCTTTGAGATGTTCGAAAGGAGTTGTCTTTTAGTTATGACGTCATCACTGTTCTCATTTTCGAATATATTTTTGAATACAAATATATCTGACGACGGGATCCAGCGTAAGCCTAAGGTTTTTCGGTTTTCTAGACCCTTAAAATCCAACGGAGTGTCTAGTTGATTAGCGGATAACCTTTCAATCAGTTCCCTTGTGTTGCTGGACCACTTCCGAATATTCATGCCGGCTCCCTTCAGGATATCGATGACCTCTCTTTGTAACTGTTTAGCTTGAGCGATATTATCACAACCTTCGAGTAGGTCATCCATGTATAGTGACGTCATTAGCGCCTTAGCTGCCAGGGGAAACTTGTGCGCGTCATCCATAGCTAGCTGCCTTATAGTACGCATAGCGAGATAGGGGGCCGCCTTTGTACCATACGTGACCGTAGTTAACTGGTACTCTCTTAAGGGGGCCTCTTGTACGTCTCTCCAGACAATACGTTGAAGATGTTGATCGGGTTCTCGAATCATAATTTGACGAAACATTTTCTCTATGTCAGCGGTAACGACGTACTTGTGTTGTCGCCATACTAAGATGAGATGCTGTAAGTCCTTTTGCAAATTTGGACCACGCTCCATTAAGTCATTTAAGCTGAATCCACTCGATGTTTTTGATGATCCATTGAATACTGTTCGTAGTTTAGTTGTTGTAGAGTCGGTTTTTTGTACACCGTGATGAGGAAGATAGTGTACTATCGAATTACGTTTTGTAACTGGAGACATGTGACCACTTTGTTCGTATTCTTGCATAAAATTTTTGTAGCTTTCCGAGAAGCAATCATTTTTATTCATCCTTTTTTCTAAGTTGTAGAACTGAGCAATTGCCTTTGTTTTTGATTCACCGAGGTTTTGTTCAAATCCCGGTTTCATTGGGAGGGCAACTTCATATCGTCCGTTTGATAAACGTTTCGTTGTGGACTGATAGAATTGCTCACAATACTCTTCGTCTGGTGTCATTTCGATAGAAGAATCATTGACTTCCTCTAGTTCCCAATATTGAGAAATCGCTGATAAGTCTGTAGTAATCACGTGACATTTAAACGTTTTCACGCTACCCGATAGTATCCAGCCTAATTTCGTTTGTTGAGCTATTGGAGCCATGTTCGGGCCCTTGATCAGGCCGCTCATTATAATCTCAGAATATATACTTGCGTCTAGTAATAGATCGATAGGCCTAGATACATTGTATTCCGGGTCGGCTAGTTTTATGTGTTGTATATGAGGCCACGATTCTTTCTTGAAAGATATGTTGGGTAAATTGTTGATGACGTGATTGATGACTAATGCTTGCGTCGTAAACGCGTAGTCTTGGTAAATAGATTGACATTCGAGCTTGACGACTCCTTTGCTATGTTTCGATCCGTTACCAATACCAGATACCGAAGCGTGGTATCGTTGTCGAGGCAAGCCCAGCATCTGGGCGGCGTTTTCCGATATCAGGGAAATCTGAGAGCCTTGGTCGAGTAGACATCTCAATGTCATATATGTTCCATCAAAGGCCTTAACTCGGATAGACAGGGTAGTCAGTAAAATCTCTTCTTCATCCGTAGCGACGTGATTAACGCTATGTTGCTTAGTATTTTGTTGCATCGAAACTTGATATTTTTGCGGAGTTTCAATATTCGTCTGGGTTGATGACCCACTGGATATGTCAGTCAGCGTATTTGTAGACTGTTTATTAAAGTTCATTGTATAGGCGTCATGTAACATTGTATTATGACTCCTTTTACAAACTTTGCATTTTTTAGTTGACGCGCATAAATTCTTGTTATGTGCGCACAAACAATTATTACAGTAGTGAAGATCTTCGATAATTCGTAAACGCTCGCCCGGTGTATATTTGATAAACTTGGCGCACTTGTATAAGGGATGTTTCTCGTCACAAATCGGACAACTTGACATGTATGTCGCAACACTATGGAATTCCTTATTTATTAATTTGCCATAGCGAGGTTCCTTTTGATATTGAGGCTTGTAAGTCTTGTTATTCAATGATTTTTGTTGATTATATTTTTGCTATCCTTTTTATTGCTTCGACAATTTCTTGTTGTCGTTGCAGTATACTCTCCATATTATTATATATGGTTTTATGATTATGCTGATATAATTGATAGGACCGGCTTCAGTGGTCCGGGCCAGTCTGTCAGTGGATAGTGCGACCTTGTATGCGCCTTCTCAATTGAACTGGTGGAACCCGCTTCTGGGAAGCCAGTCAACCGATTCGCAGTCACACAATTTCCACGTGAGCGTTATGGCCGCTGTATCTGGATTCTCCAAACGTCGCTTCGTTGGAAATCCTTTTGAGTTGATAGTCTTGATTGACTTGCTGTCTTCTTTTTTCTTGAGTGATTTTTCTCGAAGAAAATTTTTTCTCGAAAGACCAAAATAACTGGTCTATGTATCCTCGAAGAAAGACTGCGTGCAGCAGCAAGGCTGTATTCTCGAAGGACCAAAATAACTGTGCAGCAGCAAGGCTGTATTCTCGAAGGACCAAAATAACTGGTCTATGTATCCTCGAAGAAAGACTGCGTGCAGCAGCAAGGCTGTATTCTCGAAGGACCAAAGTAACTGTATGTATCCTCGAAGAAAGACTGCGTGCAGCAGCAAGGCTGTAATTAATTGTAATATTTTCATCATTAATTTTATTTACTCACTAGCTGTGCCCGCGGTATCAACCGCATTAATTTGAGGAAACAACGTAGGTACTAAGCAATAAGCATTTATAAGCCTATAGCCCTTCTTTGGTACTTACCTACCTATATGGATTGTCTAACACAAAACGAAATATTATTATTTTCTTTAATAGATTTTATTGGATTACTTATATAAATTGATTTGCATTTAAATTGTTAAAATGTAATGTTTTGTATATACAAAAATACTGTGGAATTATTATAATAATGTAATGTTTTTGGCAATCAATTTAACTAACGCATATGTGGTTCCCCGTAATGTTAGATAGGTACCTATAAATTTTATGCATTAAATAAATGAACATAAATGTAAAATGTTTCAATACTAACCTTTTTTTAAACCGTCAGCGTCGGACCACGTCCTAGTTTTACTACGCAGTCACAGGACTGTCGATCTGTAGTTTTAATGTAAAATTGCCTGTGGTAATGATAATAATGCATGCATGTTTAACAAAAGGCATGGGCACTTTGAGCCCGTGGATGTTTATTTAAATTTAAAAAAAAAATACTAACCATTTGATCCTGAGTTTAGCGCGATTAAACAAACAAACGAACAAACTCTTTAGCTTTCGATTCAGCCTGTAACATCCCATTGCATAGCACAGGCCTCTTTCTATAGGTAGGTACCTACGTAGGAGAAAGATTGCAGCTTATAATTCCACCACGCAGCTCCACTGCGGGTTGCGAATATGTAAGTACCTATCTATACCTACCTATATATATTTCCTACTATGAGTGACGATCACTATCAGGTATTTATGATAACACCCGGGACCGACGACTTAACGTGCTCTCCGAGATTCAGTGGGGAGACATACAAGGACAGACATCCAAACCTGAAAGAAATATTTGTACAAATGCAAATATCCATCCCGAGGGGGAATCCATGGGAAATCGAACCCACAAACCGTAGCTGTTTTAGGTGACTACACGCATCACTACACCAGAGCCACTTATTAATATTGGTATATATAATTATGTACTAGGTACCCAAGTACCTATATGAAGCATTTTCCTATAGGTAGGTATACCTACTTGCCTATGTCAGTGTTTCCTTATCAGCTTATCACACATAGGTAGCTGTGCATACAAACTAGGAAATGGTCGCAGTTCGCCTTCCATATCTGCTAGTCGATAGACGACCATGTATTAAAAGATAAATAATTATAACAATTAGGTGTATTTATAAGTTTGTAATTATGTCGCCTTCGCCACTGAATGGCTCAGTGGTTATAGGTACCTAGATGTGGGTGTTTTTGACTTTTTAGGCTTTTCTTTTGAAACATTTGAATTGAAGGTGTTTTTCGAATTCATAAAGGAAATTCATAAACTAATAAAACTAGGGCCCTCCTCGTCCCTACCTACTCTATATTTTCTAACACTGTAGAAGTGAATATAGGTACTTATAAGTACTTATAGAATGTACTTATAGTTATAAGCTTGTGTGGATATACATAGGTAATTCATTGTACCTACCAGATTTTTAATTTCCACGATTATTTCTATATAATACGTGTATATACATTAACTTTATAATTAGGTACCTGCTTGTTATGTAATGCACGACCGTTAGTTATTACAGCCTGTATCGCAGTAGTTGATATAAGTTGGCCTCTTATGTGTTTCTCAGTAACCACTCAGCGATGGCGTTTAAGGTTTGCGTGTCTAACACTAATAAGCTGTTGGAGCGGCTTCGAGCCTTGTGTTTACTTGTCTTGCGGCTGTGTGTCGTGTGTCTGTGTGCGTGGGGCGTGGCGCGGTGAGATCAAAGCGGCCCCGCCCTGCGCGCGCGCAGGAATGTCCCGCGGCTAAGTTAACCGCGCCTGGACTACTGCGATGTAAAGTTTAACTGGGTATTTTCGTGTAAATAACACGCATTGTAAACAAAACGCTTTGAAGTTATAGTTTTTAATTACATTAGGTAATCATTTAACTATCACATATTGTTTTCCATAAATAGTATTTACCACATCTTAGCGTTCTAATTACCAGTTACCGCAAATTGTAGTAGGGATATTTCTATGACATAAAAAATAGTAGGCAAGTTAGCCTTAAAACCTAAATAAAAAGCCTTTTCCCATTTTTAATTAGGTACCTACCCATGCCTAAAATCGTTAACACCAATTCATTTGCAATATCAAATATAGATATACCTATATACTTTCTTAAAATATTCAACATTGTTGTCCTGAAATAAAACCACACAACAGACAATTAGCGACAGCACCAAGTTAACAGTAGGCCCAATTAAGTCGCATTATCAAACTCCTATAAAATTCCGCTCGGCTGGCAGAGACAACTTTCCTTCCCAGGTGATAATTCAATAGCAACAATGCTTGAATAACGCCAGTATGAACTCATTGTACGTCTCCGTCTCGGTAATAGGCGTATCTCTATTGTCTTTAAGTTAAAACCGCGGGATTTTCCTAACAAAAACTTAGCTTGGCGACATTTTTGTGCTGTATATATTTCTTGATGGCTCGTTATGACGAACAAAAAGATAAATGCGGTGACAATTTAGCTGTCAAAGGCAATTAATTTTTAAAATGTTTTTACTTACGACTTACGTAATTAGATAGATTAGATATCTCGAAGCCGCGTTGGCGCAGCGGTCACAGCAATGGATTGCGATTGGCTGTTGCGCGAGCGGTTGCGGGTTCGATCCCCGCACACGACAACATTTGTATTGGCTATACAGATGTTTGCCGTGGTCTGGGTTTTTGTGCAGTCCTTGTGGGTCTCCCCACCGTGCCTCGGAGAGCACGTTAAGCCGTCGGTCCTGGTTGTTATCATGTAGGTACACCTGATAGCAATCGTTACTCAAAGTAGGAAATATATATTTGGGTTGTCTGGAAGAAATGGCTAAATAGCCATAAGTCCGCCCATTGTACTTCACAGTCTGTAAATGATATTTGTAGTTGTGATGTAGGTACAATAAAGTGTAAATAAATATATCTCCATAGATATCCAACTAAGTAATTGTGTATGGAGGTTTCTCAATTCGACTGTATTTTTTATGTTTGGTAGGTATGTTACCTTAGATTAGAACTTTTTACTGGCTGGATCGAATTCGATGATTCTTTTTAATAGCGAGGTTGAGCTTGTCATGTGATCCAATGTAAATTTAATCGAGATCTGCCGAGTAGGTACCTACTTGTTGAATTATCTCTAATAATGCGTATTTACTTGACTATAGTTTTTCGTCGACCTATTTACGCTGTATTAGGTAGGTATATACCTATACCTACTTACTCGTACCTCATAGCTTTATAACATTTCTTAGTTAAATAATATTTAACTCCATCTAATAAACACTTACGCACACACACACACAATACAGCATATCACAGTCCACTGTTGGACATAGGCCTCCACAAGCCCTGCGGTCACCACGCTGGGCAGGCGGGTTGGTGACCGCAGGGCTGGCTTTGTCGCACCGAAGACGCTGCTGCCCGTCTTTGGCCTGTGTACTTCAAAGCCAGCATGGATGGTTATCCCGCCATCCATCGGCTTTTTAAGTTCCAAGGTGGTAGTGGAACTGTGTTAATCTTATAAAACAATCTAATAAAACAATAAATAAAATAAAATGCATATAATATTCTCATTATTATTAAAATAGTGTCTAGTAAAACGTTAAGAATTCATTAATTAAAACACTGAATGCAATGCCATCATCCCCTAAACGTTAATATTTTCGTCGTGAGGCCAATTAAGACGAGCTCCCCTTACGCACACAGACAGAAACAAATTAATATTTATATAAAAAAGTTCTCGTACGTCGCTTTTCATTTCAATCGTGCAAATATATTGATATTGTTTCTTTTTACTTGTAAGTGGACCGTCGGGATCGAGCACGCGAGCTCTACAATTCCAGATGTTTACAATTCACCCTTCTCCTACAAGAAAAAAGAGGCCTACCTATGTCCAGCAGTGGGATTTTACAGGCTGAATCGCAATTGTCATCTATCTATTACCAGTAAAATTATATGTTTATATTTTAAAAATAAAGAACAAATAGATTTAGGTAAGCTTGTTGTTAATTTTAACTTTAATTTTGTTTCCTAGGTACCTATATGTATGTATGAATACACTCAGTTCATTACCTACCATTTATCTTAATACTTGATACCTAAGGTTCTGTTCCACCGATTACGGTTAATGCTATTTGATGTATAACGAACGGTATCCAACAGACGGTTATGATATTATTATTTTTCATCATCGAATTCCATCTTCTTTATTGAATAATTATATTCGCCATTGTGAATCTAATAGTTATACCTACTTATTTAGTTTATTATTTGTAGAGTAACACGTCTTGAAGGCCTATTGTACCGCCTGATGTTAAAGTCTATTCGGAACTTATCTGCAGGATAAACTTTAAACATGTCCATGTGAAACATGTCCTTAATTTAGCAACTGAGTTATTATTTTCGATAAGTCTAAACTTAGAAAAAAATAAATACCATTCGTAAATATCGAGTTTTGAATCTTACTCAACAATAGTTATGCAATTTTACACGTAGGTACGTACGTAAACCTATATCTATGATTAATAATGTCCGCCCTACAGGTGCTCTATGTGATAGTCTCCAGTAGGTACAGCACAATTCATTATGCACTCGATATTTGCACGCAGTGCTGCCGTCGGCCGCCAGTTTTTATTCGCGCTCATGAAACGTCTTTCAATTAAAATATATTTCGTTTTTGTCGTTACTATTTTTAGTATTATAGATTTTTTTCCTGCTTACATTACTCGCCATATCTACGTAATTAAATAAATAAATAATTATTCTCTCGCCTAAAAATACAAAGATATGTAAAATAACAATAAAATAAAATGCTATACCTACCTTTTGTTAGCAACCGTAGACAGGTAGGTACTTACCTATTTCTTTTGAACATTTTAAACTTCATTTTTAAACCTATATGTAGTTTACATAATAACTTATATATATAAATATTACCTTGTTCTGGTAGTCTTTATGAGTTGAAGTACCTACACTTTTCTTATATTAAAACACATTTAATATACCTAATTTAATATACCTAATTTAATAGACAAAGCTGAGGGCGTCACTCGCTAAAACATATTAATCAGTACCTATAACGCTATATTAATTAGATACATAATTATGATTAGGTACCCGTCGACGTTCTCGCTGATTCTTCTCGGGACCTAAGTACGTAGTAGGTACCTACTATTTACTAATCTGTGCCTAAGCTCTGAAACCGGTGGTAGCTTCTCATTAACATAATACATTGTACAACAACGCTGGCCTACCTACTTCTATAAAGTGTATCTTCCAACTTCTATGTATTGTTGTGTACAACTGCGAATCATTTTATATTAGGTAAGTATATATGTATATTATTGTGCATATGTAACTGCCTATAGCTAATTAGCTATAGCTTTAGACTTACTGCTTTAATCTTCAATAAAATGCGTTTATTATTATTGTTACTACCTGATCTGAACAGTTAGAAAAGCTTTCTTTTTTTTACTTCTGTAAGAAAATGCCCGACCAAATTGTGTATTAGTTCGTTCTTCTTCTTCTTCTTCTTCTGGTTAATGGCTTTCAATAGGGCCAAATGAGCACAGAATCACAGATAATTTCGCCAATATCACGTAGAATGGAAAATACACGAAGGAAATTGATCGGTGCGGTCGAGGTTACAATATTAGTTATATTATCCTTTTTGATAAAATTATTGTTTTTAATAAGTGCAACTGTGATTTTTGCATGTGGTGTTATATAGCCTATAGGTAAGCGTATCGCTCAATGTTAAATATCTATACATATAATAAAATGATAGGAAAGTCAATGTATGTCCGGGATAAACTCAAAAAGTACTGCATGGATTTACTTCAAATTTGGCACGAATATTATTAAGAAGTCGGGTCAGAACATAGACTACATATTATCACGCTATCACCTACGGGGAACGAGCAGTGAACGCACGCAGACGACGTCGCGGGCAGCAGCTAGTTTATGAATAAATGCAAACAACTGTTGGCTAACCTTATAAAAAATAAATAAGTAGAGTATTAATATAATATATGAATCATGAGTCACTTCAAGTCTTTGTATCCATCTTATCTCGATCCACCGCGTTTACTCACTGTTGCTAATTAAATAATTAAAATTAAACTTACAATTTTACACAAAACTTATAAATTATTTTTTCGACAAAATTTAAGGCGATTCGTATGATTAATGATATACTTAATGACTTTATCTACATTTATATTAATTACAAGCTGTGTAATTGTTTATTAAGTGATAAAATAAAATAAAATACGAGTAGATAGAAATTAAATAAGTAAAATGTAACTTCGTTTAATTAATAATTACCTCGTATTTTGTCTCTTTAGAGGGAGTCCGGGAGAGTTTAGCCGCTTTTCACTAAAATGCTCATAAATGTTTATATACTTACAAATCGCTATTTTTTATAAATTGTATCTTAAGCTGCATTATTTAGCTATATTTTCTCTTTAGAAAGTTTACTACAACATTAATAGCTAAATAGTAATTAGCGATTTCTCCTAGAGTGGAATTCGGCTAATGTTACGTTTACTTTACCCACCAAGTAGGGAGACTTTACCCGGGCATAAAAAAGGGCAAAATAATATTACAAATTGTAATTCAATAAATAAATTTAATCATAAAAATACGGCACATAGTGTTACATAGCAAATGAAAACACGAGGAGGGTACTTTGAGTATCTAGATACATAAGTGAGGAATCAACTATTATCACATTGATTTATACTTCATAGCATACTTACTTACTTATAAAATAAGCATAGATAAGCAAGTGTTTGAATTCCAATAAACTGGAAACTTTTTGGAAGTAATTGTTTCATCTTCATATGCCAGCATCATAGCCGCCTGTTTGGTTAAGTCTCTATAATTCCTTTTGGTGCAAGTTAGAAGATAATTGACAAGTGCTTTCTCTTCCTCGATTGTAAATATCAGAGCTGTTTTAAACTGTATTCCTTGTTCAGTTATTTTAGTCAATTTGAACTCATCTCTTAATTAATTTCATGAGGTATTTCAATCAATTCCATATTCTAAAGCAACACCTCTAGTAGATTTTTCTTTACCAACGTCAACTAAAGCATTTCTTATTACTGACTGAACTAAATTGCTTCTGTTCCTAGTTGTTTCTTTTTTATATTTGAAAGACATTATGAATGATTATCTATACTAATATTATAAAGAGGTAAAGTTTATAACTTTGTTTGTATATACGGGGTAATCTTCGCAAATACTGATCCGATCATGAAAATTCTTTCGCTAACAGAAAGCTACACTATTCAGGAGTGACAAGATAAAAGGAAAAAGATAAAAATATATTTAAAGATTTTAAATCCCGCCGCAGGATTTGAACCTGCGCCCTCTGACGTGCCGTGTCAACAATTCAATCTAATCAAGCATTATTATTTGCCTTAGAAATTAATTGGTGATTTTAAAACATTTATATTTATCTGATTTGCTGAAAATAGTGAGAGTGTATTGGAAATTTGGAACATATCAAATTTCACCGTACCCTTCTTATGTGAAATGGATTATAACGCCCAACGAAGTGGGCACGGGTCGGCTAGTCTGAAATAAAATAAATCATAATTGTGTTTGCTCGCAAACGAAAAAAACCGACTTCAATTACATCGACAAGTAATACAACGTAATAAGACGAAAAAATAGTCAAGTAAATACGCGCTATTAAAGATTACTCAAAAAGTTGTAATCAGTTTTCGATCTAATTTAAACAAGACTACAATACAAGTATTAGCTTTCGATTAAAGTAAGAATCATCGAAATCGGTACACCGAGTAAAAAGTTATGCGGTATAATATAACGTGGGTCGACGATAAAGTAGTCACGTAAATACGCATTATTAGATATAACTCTAAAAGTACTTGTCAGATCTCAATTAAATTAAAATGGGACCACATGACACGCAACACCTTTCAATTAAAACAAAATTGATCGAAATCGGTCCACCCAGTCAAAAGTTCTAAGCTAACATACATAAAAAAAAAACATACGTGTCGAATTGAGAACCTCCTCCTTTTTTGGAAGTCGGTTAATAAAATTTTATGTACCCTGATTGCAGGAGAGATTAGTGGCTAAAGTCTCCTCCCGACGCCAGGCTAATGTCTCCCACCCTACGCCAAGCTGTCTGTTATTACATTTTCATAAAAACCATTACACTTAAGTAAAAATTGTCTACCGTGAATGTTACTAGGATAATTACACTTACGATGTATATAAATTACGTCCTAGAATCTATTCACAGTAAATAACAGAAATCAAAAATCGGAAATTGAAAAATTTTACTTACCGGGTACGAAAATGTGTTGTCACTTTTCACTCCTAAACCAAACTGCCGATTACAACGTCGTCACGTGAGCAAGGTGGGGGGTGCCTATGGAGTCTAGGATGTTTGACAATGTCTCAAAATCTAGTACTACAAAGATTCTATAAGCAGTGGCTATTGTCTCCCACCTGCTAAACTCTCCTGGACTCCCCTACATCTAATTGTGTTCCATAGGTTTACCTATACCGATGTCTTTGTAGGTTACTATAAAATAAAAAGCAAAACAATTTATGTTTTTCAAAACACTCGATTTGGTACTAAATTGTTAAACCTAATTATTATGAATGATTTTCCGAAGATTAAATTACGACTTCACGCTGAAATATCAAAAAAAAACAAGACATTTGGCCGAGGTTAAAATAATGTAATCTCTATTTCTGATAACACTTTACACTGATAGGAAACACATTATCACCATGGGCACATTCATCGAGGTTTTATACCTACTGATATAAATTCCCAAAGGTATTGTAAACAACACCCTCTCGAGTAGTTTATTAATTTTTTAAATAAAGTTTTTATCAGACTTAAATATTAATTACAGTAAAATTAATTTCCAATCCGATCATCGTTTCATATAAACGGCTCCGAGGCGCCGCAACGAGTCGAGTTGAGAGACGCCAATTAGCGAGGAATGTCGCGGAATATAATAGGAGTATAATTAATGAAATTTTACATAAAAACTACATGCCTATCTGTTTATTCGTGTAAAAACCTGACAAGGACGAGTCGGACTTCATAACAACAGGGTCTGTACTGCTATATAATATAATAATAGGTAGGTATAAATCTTAAGATATTGAGGTAGACTACAGCAATACACTGCTCAAAGTCTGGAGCACTGGAGAATTGCTTCAATCTTACAGGAGACTCAAATGGGGAGTCGGGGGATGGGTTGGCAAAAAAATAAAACATGTAGGTAGGTACAGTAAAACCGTGCTAAATGACGTCAGAAACTCATTTTTTTTCATTACATAGAGATTCATTATTTTTAATTGCCATGTGAAAATATGTAGAGATATAAGTTGCATATACAGGCCGACAGCAAAGCCTTAGATAGCGTTCCGTTGCCTTACTTTTGGTGCGTTGCTCAAAAAACTATTAATTACTTAAGCTGGCATATTTAAAACCCCATAAATGTTCCTAAAGAGACAAATTTTAAATAATTTATTGATACCGTATTCATCGTGATACACTTAAGTCAGTTATTGAAATTTAAGATACAACAAAATAATTGACGCACAATACAATGAAATAACAAACTAAACGAACAACTTCATATATAATAAATAAATAAATAAATAGGTATCTACACAATACACACACGGGCGTCTGTTCCTAAAGTAAGCAACTTAGTGCTTGTGTTATAGGTAACAGCCGACTGGTCTAGCTACATTTTTTTTTCGATAAACATACTTATCAATAAAACATATATAATTATTTAATGAATATGTATATTACACCCAGACTTGGGGTGGGAATCGAACCCACAACCCCCGGAGCAGAAAGCAGGGTCACTACAAACTGCGCCAACGGGCTAGTCATATTAGTACACTTCAAATATTCTTCATCAGTGAATTTTAAGTGCAGTGATCTAATTACACATTCCCATTGTAATAAGCCAGTAGGTATATTTCCATAGCATAAGTGAACAGACCTGATAAGTAACACGTAACTGCGCGGAGATTATAAAGCAAATGAAGTATTAATCCTCGCTCCGTTAGCGAACTCCGCAGGATTAACTTCGGGGCAAGTTGGGCGCCGGTAATTACACGTGACTTGAGGAACTTTGCAATATCTTACTTGTGGTGTAAGAACACGTGGACTTGGTGGCGTTTTGAAGACTAGCTGATACGTGTGACTTTGTTTGCGTTGCTTGTTGTATTGATAGTGTTTTCTATGTGTAGAGGAAAACACTGCAGAAAGTAGACAGGAAGTAGACACCCACTGCTTACTTACTGAAAGACTTAATTAATAATGTTACATTCTGTTTCAAATCGATCTTTTTTATTTTCTTAATTCAGTGGGTTTTTTTTTTGTTTGCTTTTTTTGTGTAGACCTACCTCAACGCTGTTTTTTTTTACTTTTTACGTTTTAAGGTTGACTGGTAGATAAGGCTAATAGATAATATCTACAATATGCCTTAAGTCCGCCTTTTGTGTCTGTGTGTAGTTTTAATATGATTATGTAAAAAAAAATTGGTGATACGCGTATAACATCCTACCTTGTATACCTAGACTATTTAGATGTTAGTCGTAGTCTAGGAGCTTAAAATAAATAAACAAGATACATACACTAACGGCCACATGCCTGTATTTATAGGTAACAGCGACTGCTATATACATAAATATAACACTCTGGCGGTCATCGTAGCTGAAATTGAAACTTGAGCGAAAAACCCTTGGGCGAAAGCAGAGCCACTACAAACTGTACTTCTGTTCAAGTTTGTTGTTCCGATTCTATTAAAACTTGGAACGTAGATAGCTGGAGATGTAAAATAACTCATAGTGTACTCTTTATCCCGATATTCCTACTGGTTCGAAAGTTACGCGGGTAAAACCGCGTGGCGCAGCTAGTGCATTATAATTTTGATTACAAAGTATGTACAATGTAGTAGGTACATATGTACATGATTAAAATGCAATGAATAGGTACGTATCACCGATCACGTGTTTTGCAGGATTACTCGACCAAAAGTTATAGTTATTTTTAATAAGATCATAACAAAATAATTAAAGTCCTTAATTACTAAAGAAAATAACCTTTATTCAGTATAAAGTAAATGATAGAGAGAAGCGGGGTCGACTGTATCAGCGGCGACCTCTCGGAGCTCGCTCTGGATGGCTCTTGTTTTAATGAAAAATTTTAATTAAGTTCAACGACCGCGATTGTCCTCAGTCTTCCGGTGAGGGTGACCAGGATGGCGGAAAAAGGGAGACCCAGCAAAAACCTCAAAAGAAGTTGTTTGCAAGTACTGAGTTTGTTGACGATTATTTTCAGCTAACTCTGTGTTCCGAATCGGCCGTATCTCATTATCGTATAACTATACCTACGTAGTAATAAATCAAAAGTGCTTCTAAAGTTTACTAAACTATTTTTTTTGTATTGAGATCTATTGTACCTATATGGAGCCACGGTTGAATGATAATGAGGAATTAGTCATATTTATTTATTTTTAAAGTTATTTAAATATATCAAACTGAGTGTATAATTATATGAGACTGTCAAAAGAACTGTCCCTTACACGTAAATTAGCTTAAAAACGGAAATATAAGCCTTACTGTAACAACACACGCAGACTTAAAAACAAACCTTACTCTTCACAAACATTCGCCTGTTATAAAAATCACTTTCTGAATTCTTACTTAAATCTGACTTACTTACAACTTTCTTTCGAGCTAGTATAGTCAATGACAATAAAGTGGAACCTACGTCTGCATTACAATATTATTGTCACATTGTTTTTTTATAACCGACTTCAAAAAAGGAGGAGGTTACTCAATTCGACCGTATATATTTATCCCAGAGAAATCGAGGGAAACCCTCGAAAATCGTAGTGACAAGTAGTGTGTTTGTAATTTTTTTTTGTCTACTTACGTTGTAAGTATTACTTGTCGATGTAATTGAAGTCATTTTTTTTTCGTTTGCGAGCAAACACAATTATTTTAACTTGGACTCATCTCAAAGTGCCAACAGTTGTGTCACTCTAGTACCAGAGCTGCCGCAATCGGCCCCGTTTTTCCTTAATTACTTCACCCTTTGCGAATAAATCTAAAGAGACAGTTTGGAGAGCCATCGTGCTTGAGATAATGTTACTTGAACTGTGAACATAATTTAGCAGGTATATAACAGTTTGTTTTAGACGCTTATATACCTATATATTTTTGTAATTTGTAATTATGGTCTATGTTTTTTGTCTTATTCTTATGAAATGATTACAGTAGGTATTTTTGTCTTGTTGGATGAATTGAAGAAATATAATTGCTTTTAGTGATCGATGTATAAAAAAGAAAAATGAAAATCGTTTCAGTGTGCATGGTGCTGGAGATTTAAATTTTCATCGTTTGAAACAACGTAACAAATTTACTTCACATTTTTACACGTGTTAGTCTTGTCAGCGACTCAATGTGAAAGAAACAAAGAGATTAAAGAATGAAAATACCCATACGTTATCTTTCAAATAAGACATTTTTTATCTTAGGCATGCATACTAATGCATGCATCAGCGACACCGTGCCTTTTCACCTACAAAAAGCTCTTAAAATTCGACAACTGATTAGGATCAAGATTTTAAATATAATACAAAAATTACAACAAATACATAAAGAGCCTTAACGCATCCATATACCTACAATTACACAATTACAGTCATCAATTAAAATTATTATTCAACTTATAAGCTACAAAGATTTATATCAATCGCATACATGATAATTATGCAAAACAAAATACCAATAGAACAAGCCAGGCCATATTCGTAACATACATTCTCATTTGGTATTATAATACATATTATTGCCTTTTACAGACTATTACAAAGTTAATATAAAATAAATTACAACGTGGAACGATGACAAATACCCATAAGTAATAACCCTAATAAATCCGGGAGCCCCTAAATTAGAACCACGTGTATTATATCAAATTTAATGGCGGTGTAAAGACGTATAAAAGGTTGAACATACATTATTTCCTTAAAAAGGTAAAGTGCGTGTTAGTACCGTAACGTTCTAGCTATAGTTTTGTAGGCGAAAAGCAATAACTTGTACGAAATGTATAAAATTGAAACCGGCAGATGTCTGCACTTGAGAAATGTTTAGGAAAAACGAACGGTAGTGGTCTTTATGAGAGCAACATAACTTATCGTTGTTCATTTTTTTTTTTTTATGTAACTAGGTTGGCAAACAAGCGTACGGCTCACCTGATGGTAAGACCGTAGCCTATAGACGCCTGCAACACCAGAAGCATCGCAAGCGCGTTGCCGACCCTATCCCCAATCCCCCCCTGGAGCTCTGGTCACCTTACTCACCAACAGGAACACAATACTGCTTGAAAACAGTATTATTTAGCTGTGGTCTTCCGTAAGGTCGCGGTACTACCCCAGTCGGGCTGCTCCATATTATGAGCAGGAAATTTCCTGCTGTGCCCTACCTCAGTTAAATCTTTCAGTTCATTTTTCTGTTTTTCTCTTCCGGCAAGATTAGCTGCACATGTAATGTTCGTTGTACCACCCACTCCCGAATGTCTAACTTAAAAGCCTAGCCAACACTAGGTTTCATCTTAATAAATCGTCTCATTCTAGCGTTACGCTCATTTTCCCGTTACGCTCATTGTACGCTTGCGCCGAATCTATCTCTCTTCCACTCGATTGGCCTTTGCGTCCGAGGAGATGTTTTGTTATGACGTTGTCACGTTAAACTTTCGTCCGTAAACCAACTTTAGAGACAACCTTTTTTTTTACACATATCAAGCAACGCGGGTGAAGTCGCAGCTATCGGCTAGTACAGTAGGTATGCAATGATTAATAGCTGTGAGGTGCGCTTATCGAAATTACTCCCAAAGAATGTTCCAGTTGTTCGAGTTGTTCGAGTTGTTCGAGTTGTTCGAGTTGTTCGAGTACGTGCCTACATCGCGCTACACGGCCACAGTCGTAAAGTTCATGAGGCGCTATCAATCACTTTTTATTGCGAAACTTATTTCCACTCGCGCTATTTGACCTAAATGATAAATGTTTTATTATTTCAAAGATGTGTACTTGTTTAATATGCAAATTGTAAACATTTCTTATATGTTACTATTTAAATCAAACAAATATACCTACCTATATATTGTATGACACTCGTTACCTAACACTAATTGTAATTAGGGAAGGTAATTTATTTTTTTCCAACTGTAATGCTCAGTTTTCGATTGCTATTGTAATTTTGTTCTGATCGTGTTTACTGATAAAATAATTTATAAACTTATAACTAAATTATTTATTTAAATGATTGTATTCTTAATTTGGCTCATGTTTCGTAGGGCATAGGAGGATGTATCTTACCCAAAATCTGGAGCAGCTCGACTTGGGAAGCACCTGAACCTTATAGAAAATCACAGCTAACTAGCACTGCTCTTAAGTAGTGTTGTGTTTCTGTGATGAGCAAGGAAGCCTGAGCTCCTGAGGAGGGTATGAATAGGATCAGGTACGCGCTAGCGATGCTACTTGAGTTGCAGGCTATAAACAAGTTACGACACTTTTCTCTCGCTTACCGGCAAGTAGGTACGACTGTTGCCACTTTTGAAATTAAAAAAGTCACAATTCTCCATCATATAAAAAGTGCCTATATTTAGGAATAAAAAAGTATAAGCTTGTCATAAATATAAGCCGCATAAACCTAGGTATATCAGTTCCAAACATAACTCAAACAAAACAATTATGGCAAATATATGAGTCCTAAGCAACAGCCTGCAATTGTAAAATATAATTAGCAAACTCGTGTAAAAAGATAAAGCCTACAATTAGTACACACTGTTGCATACCCAAAACTAATCTCCAACTACTGCTAGAGAACTTATAACCGGGTAGAAGCGGTTGGTCACCTGATGTTAAACAATGCCATCGATCTACATGTCAAGTGTATCAATAAAAATGTTGAAATGAAATGAAATCGTCGAGCGGTTGGTGCGGACAGCCGGCGCGGCGAGAATGCATTATTCATCGGACACGTGCCGTCGCAAAAACCACCGGAAGTCGTTGACCACCCCACCACCAGTCCACCACCGGTCCACCACCGCGCGTAGAGTTCCTGAATACATCGCATTTTTATTTTATATCGATGACGGACACTTTCGCCACATTGCGATTTCATATTCAGCTATGTGATTTAGAATTATGAAGCGTTGGTGCCTTAAGCTTTTTAACCGACTTCAAAAAAGGAGGAGGTTACTCAATTCGACCGTATATATGTTTTTTTTATGTATGTTCGGGGATAACTTCGTCGTTTATGAACCGATTTTGATAATTCTTTTTTTTTTTTTGGAAAGGGGATATCCTAACTTAGGTACCGTGATAAGGAAACCAGGATCTGATGATGGGATCCCAGTATATCGAGGGAAACCCTCGAAAATCGTATTGACGACTAGTGCGTTTGTTAACTTATTTATTATTTATTAAGTAGGTACTTGCCGATGCAATTGAAGTCGGTTTTTTTTTCGTTTGCTAGCAAACACAATATTTTTGTGTTGTTCTTTGAACTCTCTACTACAACATAGATGCAGAACATTGCTTCTGTGTTTCAGTTGCATTTTAATAGAGTTAAATATAGTCCTGTTTCATTAATTTAAATTGTTTTAGTTGCGAAACGTTCTTACATTAATAAGTTATGTGTGGACTGTGCTAACTACATATACTGAATTCAAGATTAATATTTATCAATTAAAAAATTAAAATCATATGTAAAACTGTACAAATGGCAAATATATGCAAAACGTAAATTGACCGTCAAAGAGGGTCAGCGCCGGCGGGTCAAGCGGTCATCGCGATCTGATAACTACCTCAGCTGCGCTATTGTGTGCTAATATCAACCCCCCCCCCCTCCGCACTCCCCCCACCCCGCGACACCGCGACACCGACGTCGACACTTGTTAGATTGACGGATTCCGACAAAAGCGGCGATTGTAAAAACGACTGTTTTTCTTTATCATTGTGTTGCGAGCAAATTAAGGAACGCATCCCCTTGTGATCGGCATCGCTTCTCGGAAACGTTAAACGTACCTACGAACGAACTGACATACTTTCCGTTTAACTGTTTAGAATAGTATTTGATAATTATAAAACCGGTTCGCATCTCACGAAGTCTCAAATTGTACTTTTTGCGTCACCGCTCCTGGAATCTGTTTGCCGAAACCTACCTATAGCTTCAGGCAATTCATATGACGTATAAATTAGCGACATATTATTTACTTACAGCGTGACTATCGGCAACGCGAAGCGCTTGAATTGCTTCTGATGTTGCACGCGTCCTCAGTCTAACCGATAATCACGAAGTTAAGAAGACGACTCTTTATGCCTATTTTCAAATGTAGTTGCTTGCACCAAATGTAATTTAAAAAAAGACGCATATCACGTAATGGTAGAATGTGTTCGGAACGAAGTCGAAAGATCAGTTTTGCGAGTGGATTTGTATGATGTTGGCAAGTGTAGGTAACTGTATTCTGGCTTACCCGCTCTCGGAGGAAGCCAGTATGCTGTATAAAATTGTGAAAGTAGCTGTTAAGAGTAGATAGCATTGAATAATTTTGTAAGACCTATGAGGGTGGCATCGTCAGTCTGACGACACCCTCTATAAATAATCTCTATCTCTATATATATAAAAATGAATCGCTGAATTTGTTGCTAAGCGCAAATCTCGAGATCAGCTGAACCGACTTCACTAATTCTTTTTTAGGGTTCCGTACCTCAAAAGGTAAAAACGGAACCCTTATAGGATCACATTGTTGTCCGTCTGTCTGTCAAGACCCTTTTTCTCAGAAACGCGTCGAGGTATCAAGCTGAAATTTATATTGAATACTCAGATCTGCTGCCTCTTAAAGCTGTGAAAAAATGAAACTTCTAAGCCAAGGCAATCAAAAGATACAGCCGTTTATGCTGCAAATTTTCGACACTCTCAAGGGAATCAAAACCTACAGGGTACTTCCCGTGAACTAAGAATCTTAAAATTTGGTACGAGGCAACGTCTTATAGCACAGATACAGGAAAAATTGCGAAAAGTGTAAATTTTTAGTTACTACATTTAAAAAAAAAATTTTAATAATTTTACACTTAATACCACTTTTCTCATAAACGCGTAAAAGTATTAAATTGAAATTTATATCAAATACTCAAGTCTATAATACCTTTAAGCTGTAACAAAATCAAACTTCTATGTCAATGGTATCAAAAGAAAAACCAATTTAAGCCGCATATTTTCATCGAAAATAGTCCCAAAGGAATCAAAACCTACAGGGTACTTCCCGTGAAGTCAGAATCTTGAAATTTGGTACGAAGCAACGTCTTATAGCACAGATACAGGAAAAATTGCGAAAAGTGTAAATTTTTAGTTACTACATATAAAAAAAAAATATTTTAATAATTTTACACTTAATACCACTTTTCTCTTGAACGCGTAAAAGTATTAAATTGAAATTCATATCAAATACTCACGTCTATAATAACTTTAAGCTGTAACAAAATCAAACTTCTATGTCCACGATATCAAAAGAAACAGCAATTTAAACCGCATATTATATTGAAACTAGCAAACAACTGACAAGGAAATAAAAATCTAAAGAATACTTCCCGTTCGACCTAAAATCTTCAGGTATGAAGCAACGTCTTATAGCACAGATACAGGAAAAATTACGAAAACCGTAAATGTATAGTTACATCGCAACCACAGAAATAGTATGTGTAATGTTGTTTATTTCTGCTTTGTTTTTCAATTATAAAACTTTGCAAAGTAATATTTATTTACTAACTCTTTTTGCACACCAATACACAAAAGAACAATACATAGAATTTATAACAATAAACTTGCATCAATTGCAACAGGCGGCCTTATCGCTAACACAGCGATCTCTTCCAGGCAACCTTTGGGCAGAGGACTTGCATATAAACTAGGGGAAGGGCGCAAAATTTTGTAAAAAAAGGAACAATATAAAATAAAAATCAGATATAAATAAATAACTATATAACAATAGATGCTATATTTAATGACACATTTGTACATATAAGTTTACTCATATGTATACACAAATATATAAATACATACATACATACGTATATACACTTTAAGCAAATTGATAGATTAAGACGAATGACATAATAACATAACGTAACTTCATGAAAAATAATAAATAATAAAATAAAGTTGCTTAACATAATTTAATATGATAAGTACATTTCCTTAACAAGTTTTTCAAATGTCATTAAAGATTGAGCGCGTTAGACAGTGGCAATAAGTTCCAAAGACGATAAGCTTCAATAGTGAAAGATTTAGAATAAAAGGAAGACGAATGTGAAGGTATCTTCAAAGTTAGGCTATCATTTAAGCGAAGAGGTACATATTATATATTTATCTTTAACGCCAGCGTTGATTCTAGACCAGAATGAAGAAAGTTCTTCAATATGTATTCGTAGCCGGCGACCATGCAAGTAGCTATGAAACCAGTCAGACACCTTAGGAGATATGTTAAGAGAACCAAATATAGCTAGTAGTAAGTCAAAATCAACAGTATGGAAATGATTAATGAAATCAAGTAATATTAACACTGTAATGAGAATTCTAGACATTAAAAAATATATATATTTAAACAATAGCAGACAATAATAAAAATAAATTTAGGAAAACATGTTTTATACAAACTTGAAAACAGGTACAAAGGTCAAAAAGAAAAAGAATTAAATTACAAAATAAATGTTACATCATCTGTGGGACTATTTAAATAAATAAATAAATAATAAATAAATATCTACTATATATAATATGGTTCAAATTTAATACTTAATAGTAATAAAGTATTTTTGAACCAGATTTCTAAATAGTGACTAAAAAATTTGTAAATAAATAACTTCGATAAAAGAACTTTCCTACCAAGAGACAGGTCAAGGAAAAAAGGGAGACCAATAAAAGGTGGAGAGATATCTTCAACCAGATAATTATGTGGACCGCTGTGTATACAGAAAGCACGGGAAAGGGATACATGGAAATGTTTAGGAGAGGCCTACGCCGCAGAGGCGACTATTACTATTACCAATATTAATTAAGTGATGTTATAAACATGTAGACGAGTTAATTATACGAGTATAGAATAAATATATACATAGGTTAATATACATACATATGCTTAAACTAAGAATACTTACGCTAGTATTAATTGAAATTTTAATAGTAATAGAAATAAAGGCGATTTTTATTTTATTTATTTATTTTATTTTATACTAGCTTCTGCGCGCGACTTCGTCGGCGTGGACTCCGCTCCTATTGGACTTAGCGTGATGATATATAGCCTATAGCCTTCCTCGATAAATGGGCTATCTAACACTGAAAGAATTTTTCAAATCGGACCAGTGGATCCTGAGATTAGCGCGTTCAAACAAACAAACAAACAAACAAACAAACAAACAAACAATCAAACAAACTCTTCAGCTTTATTATATTAGTATAGATAAATTAAAGGATTAATGAAAAGATAAAGATACCTTTGTCTTAAATTTATGCTCCTCCAACTTTCCATATTGTAATGTTACGGATTTCATTTAGCAGCAAAATACCATAACTTTTACTTATACCCGCAGGTTTGTACGGAACCCTCGGTGCGCGAGTCCGACTCGCACTTGACCGGTTTTTTATAATATTCCTTGAAGTACGAGGATCGTTATTACGGAGAGAAAAATTTAAAAAATTGCCTGAAAAGTCTAAAAACAACACTTTTCTATATTCCCATACAAAAGATTCGTAATAATACTTATAAGTCAATTTGAACTTAAATACCATACAATAAAGTTTAAGAGTTAGTGGAGGAGTTCCGGGAAGGCAATTGAGTGACGTTAGTATCGTATAGGTAAATATTAATGTCAATATTTGTCAATACCTATTGTTAATGTATATTTTTAATATTTATAGCTAACCAGTAACCCGGTGTCACGAACAGCAGAATTTAAAAAATTAAAAATTAAAGAATCGACTGTTAGGCGTTACGAAGTTCGCAGGGTCAGCTAGTAAAGAATAAAATAAAAGCGAATGAAACGAGACTACCAAATTATTTTAGTTGATTCTAGAACCATACACCACACAACTTCCTTCCTTACCTCTTCATAATAGCTACTAAGTACCCAATATCAAACTAACCCGTGCGCTCTATCACACGGAGCCCACAAGAGCCCGGAGCCTCGAACCGTATCCCATAAAATATGCGCCACTTATCTGAAAGTATTAATTATATTACTCGTTACGATAACGACAATTCCTCAAATATCAGATTCTTATCTGTTCACATCAATTGTAACTTTATACGCTTTAATTGGCCAAATTAATTAGGAATCATTGTTTTGTGTAAATTACTCACGATTGTAACGAAACATTTAATGGAATCTTACTTTTACTTTCCAGAAGCAAATATTTATGGCGTTTTTCCTCTAATTAACCAAAATACCAGGTTAACAAAACCTTCCCCTAGTATGTGCTTTAATGCGAACAGCCACGGTGGCTTTAATAACACATTGAATGTTCAAATATTTTTACGGAAACTTTATATAAGTACCAAGAATATTTTGTTATTAACACTAAGTTTTTAATATATGGTCTAAGATCCGGGATATAACAAAATATTCCCTCATCTGTTAATTAGATGAAACAATTTTTTATAGGCTGATGTCAATATTGTGAATTTATAAAAACAACCTCTGCCACCATAAGCCTGCTGCAAATAATAATACTTAAAAAAATTCTTATCTTTTCCCCCTCATGTTAATTACATGTATAAGCTAAAACCGTTAATATTTTACATTATAGCCATCTCTATGATTGCTACACTTACCTGCAGCCAGGTCACTAACCTCAGTTAGCAGTAACCTGGCTGCAGATGAATTGATGTACCTACCTAGTCAAAGTCAATAAATACACATTATCAGGGATAACTCAAACCCTAGTACTCTCGTCTCGTCAGGTCTCATTCAAATGAGGCCATACGATAGTGCACCAGCTTTTGCATAAGAATTAAGAATTATCGGAATTGGTACATCCAATAAAATGTTACGAGGATAAAAACATAAATAATACTGCCAAAATAAAAATCTCCTCGTTTTGCAAGTCGGCTTAAAATAGAAACTTCAATGCCCGGTAGATTTGTCGCTACGTTGTATAAGGAAGCTTCGTTCCGTTCGCCTTGAAACGAATTAAATAAAATTGCGAAACAAACATTGTTTGCAGTTTTCCGTAACCTCCATCACCTACTTTACTATTGAACAAAACTAGGCAAAGGAAACAATTAAATTTTAAAAAATTTACGTTTTCGAATTCTTGTTTAATTCCGGATTTTGAACACAATTTGAAAAGTCTTTGCACAATTTCTGGACGTAAAATATTCTTCAAATATCGTGTATCGTTAATGTACCTGTCAGAAATTCATGGTAGTGCGGTCACAAAAATAATGAACGTAAGATTTTCATCAACGTAAGCCCCGAATCTCTTGATAGTTTTCGACCCAGGCCAGGTGAGTGGCATTTTATGCGTGGATAATCTATTTCTCGTTTGAAAATCAAATGATAATTTTTATAACAACGTTATAATTACAACAACATACGTTAGATGCTAGGGGCTTTGTGTGCAGTTTTAATTCAACCTACAAATACACCTAATAGTAACATATCAATATCACCTAATAGTAAGTACCTATTACTCTATTAGGTATATTCTGTATATTATATTCGTTAGGTATATAGGTACATTTTAGGTACCAGTTTTATATTTTAGGTGAAATTTTCAAATTTTGAACGTGTTTAAATACAAAAAACAATGTAGTAAAAATAGATGATTGAAAATCATAACGGTAAAGCTTATAACCTTAAAATACATATAGCAGTAGTTTGGACTCGGGCGCATCATTGCCGAGTGATTTAAGGTGAGTAACAGTGACATGAAGGGTTGAGATAGTGGCCGGCAGGTGGCGCCGCGGGGTCTGCGCGCCGGAACCGGAACTCTATTGTTTTTAAATGCTCACCGCTCGACATCTGCGCACGATAGCGAGCCGTTCACCTCGATCGATCATTCCCGCTCTATACATTACCTTCACATTGTATGATTTACATACATACAAGCTACATACTTGTTTAAAATTATACCTATATCTATTAATTTAATTTGAGTAGCACGATGGCGCAGTTAGTAGTGGCGAGTCCACTTTCTGCTTCACAGGTTAATGGTTCGATTCCCACCTGAGTCTGGGTATAATACCTATTTGTATTTATATTTGTATTATTTCTATGTACTTTTATCAAAAAATATATATTTAGCTTTAACAGTCGGCTGTTCTGTTACCTATATTAAGGCATTAAGTTGCTTACCGTAGGAGCAGGCGACCGGGTGTGTACCTATATGTTATACGATTTTAAAAAAATAAGTATCTAAGTATGATTGGACATTTAGCGTATAGACAAATTTTGTGGAAAAGCTGGAGTCGGAATTGCTATGGTATTTAAGTAAGTTCATATTATTATATTTTTTTGCAGAACAGTGTATGTAGGGTGCCTGAGCCTTAGCGAATTGTTTTGTTTAAATGTTAAATTAGAAAGAACTATCAAAGCTCAAAATGTTTATTAAAAATGTTATTTATGTTAATGTTATGTTAATGAGCGCATCCGATGAAATACACGGTAAAATATGCACTGAAGTAAAATGCACGGCGTTAGCCTAATTTATTTAGCGCGGCGCCGTGCGTGTGCGATGTTGTTTGCTGAGCAAGCCAAATGCTCGGTAATTGACCGAACATATTCCCGGGCGGGAAAATAACACAAAAATTTAAAATAATATGATTACAATTCTGGATGAGGGTTAGTATGCGACAAATGATTGATACAATTTTTGCTTAAAACTAATGATTGTTGTTAGAACATTGTTTTGTTAATGAATATAATTATTAAAATAAAGTTAAATTAAATAGGTAAAAAAGTATACATAATTAATCACTGTTAGTCTGTTTGTTCACTGAACACTAATTTTCTCGGAACCGAAACTGGTTTTAAAATTTTCAATTCGGATTCACTGTTACACTTGCGCACTCCCGCACTACACTCACTGACACTACACTGACACTGTAGTTCACTCATGCTGGTGGAGCGGGCCGGCGGCGGCGGCGGCGCCTCGGTGTGCGTGACCGCCGCTGCAGGCTCGGTGGTCGCCGCCGGCTCCCGTCGACTGCGCTGCATCCTCCGATTAAGGACGAACGCGCCTGTCAAAGCTGCTCCCACCATCATACAATACAGAAGAGTGTAGTGGTGTATATCGTGGGATGTTAAGGTTCCACTCAATGTATCCGAAGGGACATCGGCTTCTTTTAACAGTTGGAGCTTTCTCTCTATCTCCCTCTTTAGCTGGTCATTTTCTAGTTGTTGATCACTTTCGGTAAAATTGTGTATGGTGATGTTGATGATGTTATTAATTGGCGCAATAATGTTAAAATTAAGGTCATCTTTGATATTCAAAGTGCTTTTCTGACTTTTGTGAGCAAATACGGTGAAGTTATCGGTTTTTATTACACAGTCGTCATCTATTACAATAATGCTGGGAATTTGCAATGTTTGTGATGAAATTTGATCGCGACATATCGTACGGACTTGACTCGAACCACAACAAATGTACAGGTAGCTATTTAATTTTGTTAAGGTGTGCCACTCGTTTTGGCACGCGACTATTCTCGTCTTACAAATGTTAGGGTTTTCCTCGTCTTTGACACAAAAATCTTGATCATTTTTTATTTTGTAAATAGGGCTCTGTAAGTTACAAATTAATGTTGAACTATCTTTCACCATACAATTTTGATAATCTTCTTTAGATACAGGAATGTAGGAGTCTTTCTGAAGGCTTTTCTATACTGTTGAAATGTTTAATAAGGATGTATTAATTTTATGTTGCTTACTAAACATGACTGTCTTCTGTTCGCTTGAGTAAGTTATATTCCGTCTACAAGTCCGCGACGCTGTCTGGCGTGGCCGGCAAAATGCTGACTTGTTAAAAGTTCATTATTATACTGTAACTCAGTGTATTCGTGATTTAATTGCGTTATTATCATGTTACACATATTGTTTGAATTCATAGCGGCACATGACTATTAAAATATAATTATTCATCTTTTCAAAGGCCTTATTTCCTTCCCAGTATGGAGACATGTTGTAATAAACTGCTAAGGTCCAAGTGTCTCTGATCAATTGAATGTTCGCTATAGGGTCAAAGTATAAAACTTGGTTTTCATTTAATTCTGTAATAACACCTTTGGTGTATGTTTTAGTAAATAATGATAAAAAATAGATTATTGTCACTATAAATGTTGTTAGCGAGAATTTTTTGGGTTTTATGACGGACCCTTGTTTTACTCTTGCTGACGATGAGTCTGGTTGACAATTTTGTTCTTTTGAGTTTATTGGTAAGCGCGCCAATTTCACTATAGGCCTTTTAATATACCCGTTTTTTGTTTTCAAGGTGACGACTCGAACATAGCCGTCTTGGCCGGGGTGCGTTTCGGTGACTCTGCCCATTGCCCACTTGCCGGCTGGCAAATTATCTTCATGTATAATCACGAGATCCCCTTGTTGTAGATTTTGCTTAGGCTGCAACCACTTTCCTCGGGCTGTTACTTGGCTAAGATATTCCGTTTTCCACTTCTTCCAAATATCTTGAAATAATTTCGTTGTTAAATGCCATCTCGTGCGAGCGTCTTCAGCAGTTTCAATGACATTTCCACCTGCTCTTCCAATCAAAAAGTGTGCTGGTGTTAGTATTTTAAGGTCGTCGATGTCTTCCGTGAGAGCACAGAGAGGTCTTGAGTTGAGGCAGGCTTCTAACTGCGTCAAGATGGTAGCATACTCTTCGAACGTGAGCTTTTGTTCTCCGATCACACGTTTAAGGTGATGTTTGAGGCTTCGTACGGCTCTTTCCCATAGACCTCCGGAGCTAGGCCAGGAGGGTACTGTGAAATGCCAAGAAATATTCATCTCCGTCACTTCCTTTAGAAAACTGCCATTAAATATTTGTAACAGTCGTTGATATTCTTGTTGTAAAATGTTGTTTGCTCCGTGAAAGTTAGTTGCGTTGTCGCTGTAGATATGTGCAGGGGCCCCACGGCGAGCAGCCATCCTGCGCAGTGCTGCTAAAAATGCTGAACTCGTCAAATCGGATACCATCTCCAAGTGCACTGCTTTGGTCACCATGCACACGAAGACGGCCACGTAACCTTTTGTTGTCTTCGCCCCACGACCCTTATTAAACTTGACATCCAAAAATCCTGTAAAATCTACACCTGTATGGTAAAAAGCTGGCGCAGGATTGATTCTGGCTTCTGGAAGATCACCCATTATTTGATTTAATCTTCTCGAATCTTGTTTTCGGCAAGTTACGCAATTCCTAAGTTGCTTTTTGACTGTGTTAACGGCTCCTGTGCTCCAGTACTGTTGTCTAAGTCTTGCTAAAGTCAAGCGCGGGCCACCATGGAATGTGTTCCGATGAGCTTCATCAATGAGTAAAGTTGTCAGACGGCTGTTTTTCGGAATTATTGCTGGATGTTTTATTTCAAAATTTAAGCAGCTGTTTTTTAATCGACCTCCGACTCTTAATATGCCTGCTTTGTCAATGATCGGATGTAGATTTAATAATTGACTATTTAATTTCACAATTCCGTATTTGTTTAATTGTTCGATTTCCGTTCCAAATTCATTTTGTTGCACAAACTGCAAAATACATAATTCAGCTTTATTTAATTCTTGTAATGTGAGGTGACCCGGCAACTGCTTACGCTGCGGGTTCAATGCTCTGCGAATCCATGCAATAATACGTTTAATTGTTGTTATAGAATTATATTTATGAAGCAAATTATTTATTAAATGTTCTTTGTTCTCAGTTTGAATTATGTTTGTTTGTTTAATATTTTTTGATCTCAACTCTAAATCTGTTTGATACTTTTCGTGTTTTAATAATTGATTATGTTGACAAGAGTGTTCTCCAATCCAAGAGGGACCTTGCCACCATAGTACATTATCTTTTAATTGGGATGCATATAGTCCCCGGCTAGCTGCGTCAGCCGGATTATCGTTAGATCTTACGTAATGCCAACAATTCCTTGGAATGACGTTGGTGATTTTTATGACGCGATTTGATACAAAGGGCTTCCAGCGGCTGGGTTCTCCCTGAATCCATCCCAGCACCGCCATCGAATCGGTCCAGCAGTAGAGTTCAATATTATGGGGATATAAAGAAGTTGTAATTTGATCTATTAGTTTTGATAGCAACAAGGCACCGCAAAGTTCTAGTTTTGGCAGTGACAACGCTTTTTTATGTGGTACCAGTTTGCTTTTCGCTGCAACTAAAATTGTTTTCGACTTTCCTGGAATGCGAGCATAAACAACACAGGCGTAGGCTTTCTCTGATGCGTCGCAAAACCCATGTAATTGTACTATGTCTGTTGAATCGCATAATAACCATCGGGGTATTTCATCTAACTTGTTATGATTTACTAGAAATTCCTTCCAATATGCCTCGAGAGTTTCTAGACGACGTTTTATGTAAGAGGGAGTTTTGCGCTCCGATGAATCTTTTTTAAAATTAGTGAGTAGCTTCTCCATTGCACTCATAATCTCGTTTTGAGATTCTACAATGTTTACGTAGTCTTCCATTATGATAAAAATAAACTGAAACGATCTTACTTGTTTTCTGCAGCAGCTGACGTTACTCTACCAGGACGCCGAATATATCACCACCTTTGTTTCCGGATGACAACGAATAGTAGCCCGATACTGCGACTTTGTTAATGTTTATTCACTAAGTTCAAGCACTGACTGTTTTCCAAAGTTCACTGTTCACCTCAAACCACGAATATTTTAACACGCGCGAGGTTTTTGCTCGAAGGACCACGATGTAGGGTGCCTGAGCCTTAGCGAATTGTTTTGTTTAAATGTTAAATTAGAAAGAACTATCAAAGCTCAAAATGTTTATTAAAAATGTTATTTATGTTAATGTTATGTTAATGAGCGCATCCGATGAAATACACGGTAAAATATGCACTGAAGTAAAATGCACGGCGTTAGCCTAATTTATTTAGCGCGGCGCCGTGCGTGTGCGATGTTGTTTGCTGAGCAAGCCAAATGCTCGGTAATTGACCGAACAGTGTAAATGTTATAAACATGTATGTGGAATGTATGTCGGTAAATTATCTCATACAAACATCTTTCATTTTTTAATCAACAATTTTCTACTATAAGTGCGCGGTATGCTGTTTTGTATCAATTCATCAGCCATTAAACAAACGAGAAAAACTAATGTATTCGGATGGTAATATCACCGGCGCATTGATCTGTCCGCGGCGGCGCGCACGAGATACTTGCGCCTAATTCGTGGAGACGGGTCTCCGTGCGTGATGCACGATACACATATTTTTCTATTAAATATTTATAATCGGATCACTCGCTTCACGTAGCACATCAACGGAATCTGTACCCTTCCTCGTGGTGTTAAAGTTTTGTGTCGTTTGGTTCCGCGCCTTCTCTCGTCGGATGTAATTCTAAGCGGCGCAGTGAATCGGCCCCTTTGATTCGGTGCGCACCGGGCGTGTAATGCCGCACTCTCACCAATGATTATGAAGTATGAACGGATCAATTTCACCACCGCCCCGCGCCCCGCCGCCCACGTCCGCACCCCACGCCCTCGACTCCATTTAGCCCCCTCGCGCCACAGCCTAAACGAACCCCTATCAATTTACCAAGCTCTGCGCATATCGCGCTCCTAATTGTATGAACTTCTTATACTCTGTGTTCGGCTTTGATGTAATTGAATATGGCAGGTAGTCATGGCTCGTCGAGGTAGCTTCACTCAATTTGCCCTGTTAGCGCTCAATTTTTCACAGTTATCGAACAATACCGCGGAACGAAGCTAAATAAGAGTGCGCTCAATTTTTCTCTTTTTCCTATATTCGCATAAATTTTGAAGTTATTTGCAAAACATGATGTGAATAGGAGCTATCGAATGTAAACCTATAGATACAAGTAAACAAATTTTATTAAATGAACACATACTAATATTCAATAACTTACCTATTAATATTTGTAGGTACCCCCTACCCCCTACCTCCCTACACACAACAACCTACACATAAATAGGTAGATATTTATATAGGTTTTATTGTAGTAGCTATAAGCCAAAATATTACATTAAATGGCCAATTATGAATGATTAAAATAGTAGCAACACTGGTAGGTAGACTTATACCCTTAACTTATACTTGTAAATAATATTGTCTAACTCAAAAGGATATGTTCAAATAAAAAAAAGTCACGAACATATATATTTGTCAATTTTAACCTACCTAAGGTACCTCTGAACCTTAGGTAGGTTGAACTGATACAAGTTGACATCACTTAAAATCGACTAAATAGGTACCTACATGTCTTTCCGAACCAAAATGTTTCTGTACAAATATTTCTTTATTTTATTTTATACAGGAAAATTATTGTTGAAGCGATTAATGTATATTTTGCTAACAGATTGAGATGAACAACATGACATGAATTTGATTTTGAACTGAATCTTTAACAATTCAGTCCTGTAAGTACCCTTTAGCCGAGAAATCCAAAAAACTAAGGTAGCCTGTACTGTGAAGTAGAGGTTCTATAGAATAAGATTCAATTAAACAAGTTCAGAGTAAAACTGTAAAATGTATTCGAGATCAGTCGATATAACATTGTTGCGAGACGCAACTCGTCTGACGAGAGACAGTCTACCTATGTTTAGCTCTAGTGTCGCCTTGTCGCATCAACACTGGATCTGGAAAAAACGGAACGAAATTTACAATACAACTTGGAACTTGAAAGAAAAATCGTAAATCAGACTATATTTAAAAGAAAGTAGTTGAATCTATTTAGGTATATTGATTTCTCAATGCAAATGACATTTAAATATTTCAATGAGTTTTAAATAATTTTATCAAACTTGACTAGCCCGGTGGTAGAGTCACTACAAGTGACTCTGTTTTCTGTTCTGGGGGTTGCGGATTCGATTCTCACTTCAAGTTTTGGCCTAATATGCGTACCTATATAGAAGATTAGTAAAAAAATTTTAGTAAGAATTCCGAATTTCTTATTATTTTTAATTCGTATCTAATATCCCGAGATAATCACATCACTGGTTCTATCATTTATCAGTCACCATCAGTTCAGCCTATTGCAGTCCACTGCTGGACATAGGCCTCCCCAAGTTCGCGCCAGACATTCCGGTTTTCCGCAATCCTATTATATATCCTATCCTATCCAATCTATCATTTACTGAGCAAAAATGTGATAATACGCAATTTATGGTCATTTTTAAACAACAGGTTTTATACTTCGCAATGTTATACGAACTAAATTATAAGGTTCCTTACAAAAACATAAATATATAAATAAAAATAATAGCGTATGACCTAAAAATAATTCGCATTTTTCTTTAAAAACCTGTTTTGCTTTCACCTAATTTCCAAGCACATTAAAATAACCGATTTAAAAAATACGACTAGGTAAAAGTAAAGAACAAAACAATACTATTTACTTGTACTGTTTTAAAATGTAGACACTATTTTGTACGAGTAATAGTGTTCACATTTCAATTGATAATTCATTTGTTTATTATTATAAATTGAATTACATTAAATATTAAAATGTTGACATGTACATACATTGTACCGACTAATAGCTGTTAATTGGCAAGTAACAACATGAATTTATAATCATAATTAATTATACCTACATGATTATACATAACAGAAAATTTATAAGTTGGTATGTGTAGACTATAAATTAAAAAAACAAATAGGGATATATTCGTATAATAGGTTATTATTGTGCTAATTTATTCTAACAAAATATCATAACATAATGATTCCGCAGTTCTAAAAGTAGGTACCTACTATTAAATTTAAACAAACACAACAGAACAACCTTTTCTAAAGTAAACACATTAATATGAAACATAACGATCAAAAGATATATACCTATCTTGTTTTATTCTTCAACTACGGAGCTGTCAGGAGGAAGGTTATGTATATAAAACCCTTAATACGTCTAACTTAACACAGTAATATTCTCCGAGTCATTCTGCTTTATATTTACTGGTAGAGTTACATAGATCTCTTCATAATTACACACATTACAACAAGATGAATGACGCAACAAGATGACAGAGAAAATAAGAACGTTACTAGAGGGTGAGGCGCTTACAAAGTAATATTCATAGGCGTGAGATCGGCGGGAGATGGCGAAAGCGAGCGAAGTTGTAGCAACGTATGTAAATACGGACATTAGCGTATATAATGACTGCATATATGGCCAGATATGAGTAGCGGGTAGCTGGCGGTCAGCTCGCCTCGCCCGCGCCGCATAAGGACAAGACACGCGCTCCCCGCCTCGCGCTCTAGCCCGCTAGGACCTCCATATTATGTAGATAATAATATTAATCATAAACCTTATACATTTTATGTTTTCCGCGTATTTTATTTCTCATCTACGTTAAGTACTATTCCACTAATCTATACTAATATAATAAAGCTGAAGAGTATGTTTGTTTGTTTGAACACGCTACACGCTCAGGATCTCCTGGTCCGATTTGAAAAATTCTTTTAGTGTTAGATAGCCCATTTATCGAAGAAGGCTATAGGCTATATATCATCACGCTAAGACCAACAGGAGCGTAGCAACAATGAAGAATGTTTCATAATCGGTTTTTTTTCCTTTTGAGAGCTTCAGCTGCGTAAACGGTTAATGTTTCGCAAAATCATGTACCTATATATTCGATAGAATTTCTATTATTTTTATTTTTGTGTTACCCACACATAAGGGAATTCGAAAATGTTTTTTATTATCATATCAAAATTTTTCGACCCAGCGGGATTCGAACCCGCACCTTCCCGACAATCCGTGTCCGGTGCTCTAGCCGTTAAGCTATGGGCCTATACTCCGCGGAATCGAAAATCTTGATATGATTTTTATTCGGTTTTAAGCAACCGTGGTGCCATCTATAGCGAGACCTTTAAAGTACTTCACTATTCAAAGTTTCACATTACAATGAAAATCTTTTGACAAGAGACGACATTAAGCTATTTTAATTCCTATTATTTTTATTTTTGTGTTACCCACACATAAGGGAATTCGAAAATGTTTTTTATTATCATATCAAAATTTTCGACCCAGCGGGATTCGAACCCGCACCTTCCCGACAATCCGTGTCCGGTGCTCTAGCCGTTAAGCTATGGGCCTATACTCCGCGGAATCGAAAATCTTGATATGATTTTTATTCGGTTTTAAGCAACCGTGGTGCCATCTATAGCGAGACCTTTAAAGTACTTCACTATTCAAAGTTTCACATTACAATGAAAATCTTTTGACAAGAGACGACATTAAGCTATTTTAATTCCTATTATTTTTATTTTTGTGTTACCCACACATAAGGGAATTCGAAAATGTTTTTTATTATCATATCAAAATTTTCGACCCAGCGGGATTCGAACCCGCACCTTCCCGACAATCCGTGTCCGGTGCTCTAGCCGTTAAGCTATGGGCCTATACTCCGCGGAATCGAAAATCTTGATATGATTTTTATTCGGTTTTAAGCAACCGTGGTGCCATCTATAGCGAGACCTTTAAAGTACTTCACTATTCAAAGTTTCACATTACAATGAAAATCTTTTGACAAGAGACGACATTAAGCTATTTTAATTCCTATTATTTTTATTTTTGTGTTACCCACACATAAGGGAATTCGAAAATGTTTTTTATTATCATATCAAAATTTTAATAAAAGCTTAACGGCTAGAGCACCGGACACGGATTGTCGGGAAGGTGCGGGTTCGAATCCCGCTGGGTCGAAAATTTTGATATGATAATAAAAAACATTTTCGAATTCCCTTATGTGTGGGTAACACAAAAATAAAAATAATAGGAATTAAAATAGCTTAATGTCGTCTCTTGTCAAAAGATTTTCATTGTAATGTGAAACTTTGAATAGTGAAGTACTTTAAAGGTCTCGCTATAGATGGCACCACGGTTGCTTAAAACCGAATAAAAATCATATCAAGATTTTCGATTCCGCGGAGTATAGGCCCATAGCTTAACGGCTAGAGCACCGGACACGGATTGTCGGGAAGGTGCGGGTTCGAATCCCGCTGGGTCGAAAATTTTGATATGATAATAAAAAACATTTTCGAATTCCCTTATGTGTGGGTAACACAAAAATAAAAATAATAGGAATTAAAATAGCTTAATGTCGTCTCTTGTCAAAAGATTTTCATTGTAATGTGAAACTTTGAATAGTGAAGTACTTTAAAGGTCTCGCTATAGATGGCACCACGGTTGCTTAAAACCGAATAAAAATCATATCAAGATTTTCGATTCCGCGGAGTATAGGCCCATAGCTTAACGGCTAGAGCACCGGACACGGATTGTCGGGAAGGTGCGGGTTCGAATCCCGCTGGGTCGAAAATTTTGATATGATAATAAAAAACATTTTCGAATTCCCTTATGTGTGGGTAACACAAAAATAAAAATAATAGGAATTAAAATAGCTTAATGTCGTCTCTTGTCAAAAGATTTTCATTGTAATGTGAAACTTTGAATAGTGAAGTACTTTAAAGGTCTCGCTATAGATGGCACCACGGTTGCTTAAAACCGAATAAAAATCATATCAAGATTTTCGATTCCGCGGAGTATAGGCCCATAGCTTAACGGCTAGAGCACCGGACACGGATTGTCGGGAAGGTGCGGGTTCGAATCCCGCTGGGTCGAAAATTTTGATATGATAATAAAAAACATTTTCGAATTCCCTTATGTGTGGGTAACACAAAAATAAAAATAATAGGAATTAAAATAGCTTAATGTCGTCTCTTGTCAAAAGATTTTCATTGTAATGTGAAACTTTGAATAGTGAAGTACTTTAAAGGTCTCGCTATAGATGGCACCACGGTTGCTTAAAACCGAATAAAAATCATATCAAGATTTTCGATTCCGCGGAGTATAGGCCCATAGCTTAACGGCTAGAGCACCGGACACGGATTGTCGGGAAGGTGCGGGTTCGAATCCCGCTGGGTCGAAAATTTTGATATGATAATAAAAAACATTTTCGATAGAATTTGTCCTATTCCACGCGGACGAAGTCGCGCGCAGAAGCTAGTCACAAATAATTATAATAGCTTGTATATCATACTCACTTGGTATTAGCTAGTGACTTGTTACTAAAAGTGTGTTTATCTTCGTGTATTATATTACATAACTATTGTATTGCAATAGTTAATTTAAGTTACGTAATATCACTTCCATATCCTACCTCTGTGTCTCATGGTGCTCATAGTGACACACACATCTCGGTCTCCACGACTGCGACAATTACTGTTTTTGCTTTAAAAGATTAAATCAAATAATGAACAACAACAACGCGGACGAGTGACGAGTGACGAACTGACGAACTAGCGTGAAATGGAAAGACAAGAGCGATCTATTTTAGAATTATGTGATTACTGGACATGCTTATTTGCATAACCGTAGCAATAATGTTTATGCATATATATTATATGTAGGTACCTATACCGAACTATACTAGATGGGATGTTTATACATAAATATATGAATAGGTATCGTATCTTTTCTATTACTTATTACATTGTATTATTTTTATTTATTTTTATTTTTAAGGTATGTGATAATTACAATAATTGGTTCTATTCAGATGCCTATATCGCACTACATATTAAAACCTGTTTATTACTTGCATCTAAGTATATAAAAATGTAGATGATTAGATATCATTGAAATAAAAGAAAACTATCCAAGAAGCCATGAATGCATAATTATTTAGGTAGTGATCGACTGCGGTTTTCTATTCAACTGATTCGCAAAAACTGCACCAGTCGTAACTCGTAAGTCGTAGCCTCGTAGCGACAAAAAGTGGACTTATTTTAATTGCTGAGACTAATTAATTATACAATCAGAGCTAGCGGGAACCAAATTGCCTACTGTGAATATTTAACATATCTCCTATACTAATATAATAAAGCTGAAGAGTTTGTTTGTTTGTTTGTATGAACGCGCTAATATCAGGATCTACTGGTCCGATTTGAAATTTTTTTCTATATATATTTTCTTGCTATAGGCTATATATCATCACGCTAAGACCAATAGGAGCGTAGCAGCAATGAAAAATGTTTCAAAATCGGGATTTTATTCCTTTTGAGAGCTTCCGCTGCGTAAACGGTTAAAGTTTCGCACAAATCATGTATAACAGAATTGGTCCTATTCCACGCGGACGAAGTCGCGCGCAGAAGCTAGTATGTAATAAATGACCTTTTAGTATGACTCATAATTACATGTACAAATTAACTATTAGATAACGTTCATTTGGCCCTCTGTGGGAACACATAGTAACATAGAGGTACCTCAGTTATGCAGTACATGATCCTCGAAACCCAGCTTCTAATAGGTACAACGAAATTTTTGTACAAGGACTAAATCTGTTCTTAAAGTAAATTTAATAACTTGGCAAAATAATAACCCAGAAAAATAATTTAAAATCACCTTTAATTTGCCAACAATGTTAGGAATTATCCGACATATCTTCAGAGTTCACACTAATTTAGTACGGGGCTTGAGGGCCCATAATAATGTGAGTTACAATCTGATTACAATTTCACAAATCGGTTCAGATACTTTGGAGTAATAAAATACACCTCGTCTGCGTTGATTTTAAAGAGTTCCCTCAAATTATTTTTAAAGCATGCCTTTTGTGAGGAAACAGTATCTTAAAATCAAGTATGTAAGAAGTAAGATAAGGACAAATATACGAAAAAGAATACTTATCTTATCGATAAAGATAAAGGATTCTTAATTTTTTACGAAACTTTCAAACTTTACCATAAAAACAAGCATTTTAATAAGTCGTTGATCGTACGTTCAAATTCTTTTCAAATAGTTTATATATGTGTGTATTATATAATATATGTTTTATAATAGACTAAATCAATGTGAGCCATTGTGCGATAGCGGACGAGGGACAATATGGCAGATAAGTGCAAAAACTAGTAGCGCTAAGAACAAGGAATACTCTAGAAATAACATCGTTCACATCTCGGTGACAGCTCGGTATGGCTCTGAGATAATTTGGTTTTAGTTCAAAAATACTGTAAAGTCATTCATGACAATTAAACAAAAAAATATTTATCACTCTACACACTACATAGACATGCTTCTGATTCTAATCGTTTTAGAAATCAATAACGACAAAGTAAGTTATTAAAGCAAAGTTATTACAACAAAAATGTTACAGACAATGCAGCCTTACTTACTTTATTGTAGCATCATTAAATTGGAATTTCAGTAATGAAACAAATTGCACAATTTTGTTAATACAGCGATAGAGCCATAAGTAATCTTAGTTTGCCATACAAAAATAATAGTTTGATCAGAAGTTATTCAGCGGTGACTGTCCATTACGTAAACATTTTTGTTTCACGACTGATGCCTGTTCTAGAGTGGTCTGAGCTCCGCGAGAGTGTGTCGCGGTAAAAACCTCAGGAGCCGGTCCGCGCTACTAAGAAACATTTCAAGGCTGGTGCTTTACTACGGAGATGACTTAAAATGTAGCGACAGTTTTTACTCGCACGAAACGATCGGGTGTGAGTTAGTTCATGTTTCTCAGTAGCCTTGTCGTTAAAATTAAATACGTATCCGTACAGAGAGTGCGTACGACTGCTCTGTATGTTTGCCTTAAAATTATTGCTATTTACCGTGGAGAGAAAAAACCGCGCGCTACCGAGGGACTAAGAGTTGACCAGATGTAACGAATTAAGTCTCATCAACATTCCTTTACGGAAAGGATGCATGGAAATGAATAATTCCGTAATTAGACACTTAAACTTAATTATTTATTAATCTGCTAAATACGACAAAAAATTCACATAAACCAACTTATAGTCATTTATCCGGATTTCGTTATAATATATACAACTTAATAACAAAGGGTTTTGAGGTTTTGAAGGATGTCTTATAAGACTGTTTGTTAGTAGAGTTTTGACCAAATTTTTGCAATGTGCTGTAACGAATATTGACAATGTAATGGCCGCGAGTGAGTGATCAATCCAGCGCTCTTCCGGCTGTGACTTTAATTAAACAAGCATAAATTACGCGCACGTCCCGGCCGCGCCCGTCGCGCGTCTATTTGCGTTCCGCCGCGCGCCGATATATCAACTTTTTACTGTTCCTCCCTCAGATCGAACCGTCCGTCATTCAACTCGACGGACGTGTCGCTTTCTTATTATTACATTAGATTTAGCGAGTGAAGTCAATGATAATCTTATATTTAAAATGAACGAAGCCAGTATTTGCGACGAGACATAAATTCAGTATTGATGGATCGTGACGTCGTGACGCGCGCGGAGGAACGTCGTCGGCGGTAAATCAGTCGTCGCGGCGCAGCGGACCCGGCAGTGCCGCTATAATTACCTCGGCGCTCAATGGACATGATGGACAGCCGGCGACCGGGCTGCCAGGCTGCCAAGCTCCCAGGCTCCCAGTTTGCCGATGGCCAGTTGGAAATCGCAATCGCGATTCGCATTCTGGCGCTCGCTGCCTCATTGTCTCGCCACATAACCCGCCACATACCGCCTCGCCCACTTACCTCTGATTGATACCTAGATAATAACCGCGGCTACTTACCATTCATTAAAACGAACACATTAGAATCCCTTTAAGGAAATCTTGCACATAGGAGGCATTCGCTTTGAATTACGCTGCCACATACAATTGATTCAAACGCTGACGTGGATCTGCCGTCAGCGGGACTATAACATACTCATAAGAAGTATTAATTTTGGCACATTTTTTACTCTTTTACACAAGATCCAGCCTTTGTGTAGAACAGGTGACCACAAAATCTAGTCAATGAAATTTCTAGCCTAAATTTTCATTTTCCATTACTTCACCATGTTCAAAAGCGTGGACGTTCAAATTGCCGGCGCGTCGTTTATTTCATTTTGAAATCTCTCGCGGGCGTTGTAAATGAAAATAAAACTATACCCCGTCCGGCGACTAATGATCTTTTTGACAGCCCACGCCTATAAATTACAGTTGTTTTTTTTTCGGAATAACGTACTAAATTTCTACTGTAATGTCATACTTTATTGACGATTTGATTGATTGAGTGAAGTACCCTGTGCATAACAAACAACCACAGACTATGAAACAGTTCTTGAAATAATAAATCGATAATAAATCGATCATATGATAAAAATAATTTTACGTCATGTGATTATTGTTTCTATAAATTTAATAAAAAAAAAGTAATAAAAATGGTATCTTATGACTCCAAGATTGATTATTTGCATGGAATTAAGTCGAAATCTTGAAATTTAATAGCAAACCAAGAATAAAGAGCAATAACTCTGTTAATTCATTTATTTATTATTTATATATTTCATTTATAATTAAAAAAAACTAATAAACGCATAAATAAATAATATTTTTAAACTAAATGTATTTAATTAAATCGATTGAAAGTTCTTCTTAAATAAAATCGATTATTATTTCGAATCGAATAAATAACGTGTGAGGCAGTCACTAATGTCAAAATTTCTTGAAGTGTCAAAAAGATCATTAGTCGCCGGACGGGGTATAATTACTAGTGATGCAACAGATCTCTGTTTCTGTTTCCGCAAGTGCGGAAGTTCCGCACTCTTTTCAGCATCCGTTTCTGCTTCTGTTTCCGCAACTTTTATAACGGAGATGTAAACGGAATTTTACGACGGTTGAGAGTTGAAAGTTTCACTTACCACTACTAAATTTTTAATATTAAAATAATTTTAAGTTGCAATATTGTTTTCTATTGTAGATTTCTAATATATCTATTTCTTATCTAGGCTTGGTGTGTATTTAATACTTAATAAAGAAATATATTTGTAAATTTATTAATTTTTTTTCATATTATTTACACTTTCGTTTCTGCATCCGTTTCCGTTTCCGTTTCTGCTAAAATTTACTTTTGACATCTGTTTCCGTTTCTGGTTCTGTTAAGACACTTCCGTTGCATCACTAATAATTACCAACTCGACCATTATGTCAATCTACTCGGGCGGCTCGTCGTATGTATGTGTGTGTGAGTCTGTATGTGTGTGTGTCGGTATGCGTCCGACGCCGACACTGTGACATATTGACGCATGGCGTTGATTGTCGCTAAAATAGCCAGTCACTAGCCGCTGCCCGCTGCCGCCGATAACTACATAAATACTAACATTTTCACTCAACGATGCCTCACAACTTAGTAAATAAACTCCGCACCATCAATGGCCCTGGGTTTAGGTTTCGGAAACAAAGGTGAGAAACACAAGCGTCTAGACCACTACAAACATTGTATTCCCTAACCAAGTACACAATCATGTACACGAGCGGCGATAGAAACCATGAATGTTTGCGTAACACCAACATCCAAAACAAATTCTATGTCATCTCAACTAAAACCTATTTTTGTAAACAGTGTTGCCTGTAATAAACACAAATCAACAAACGTTAAATTTACAATGGCAATCAAGTGCGCGGCTCAAGTCACATGGAAACGAACGGAGCCCCGCACCTCTCGCCGGCGCTTAAATCAAGCGGGCAGGTAAATGCGAAACGACATGGAGCGTTTAATTTCGAAGAGGAATTTAATAATGCAGCCGAACGGGGCCCTCTGTGCGCAGAGAAAAAGCCATTAAAATAGTTAACTGACCCTCCGGAGCTCCGCGCCTTTTATTGCTGCCTACCCTCGTCTCTGAGCGAATTCTATGGACGACCTCAGTCCTCGATGACCTTTTACTATTGCCTCGAACATTCTACTCGTGAACGTTATACCGAAATTTCATCTATTCTAAGCACGTAATAATATGAGTGATAATCGCTAATAATTTTTGAATTTCCACTGAATAGAACTTTGAAAATATTAAATGTTTATATTTAATATGTATTATAATTTTGTTTTATATTGTACTTAGGTACACAATAGGAATTCCATCAAAGTCGAAATCAAAATATATAAAACTTTATTCAAATAAGGTGCAAAAGCACTTTTGGATCGTCATTTTACAAATTAACATTATATAAAAGTGATTATTATTTTAAGAAGAATCGGCAAGAAACTCCGCAGTTACTCTTTTATATAATCTGTGTTTAAGTATTAAGATACACCTTTTTGTAATAAAACTATTGTATTTGGTAAAGATTAATATAACATAAATATAAAGTGTCTCACAATAACTAAACTTTTAAATATGTATGTATGTATGTAACTATGTATGTATGCAGTAATAAAATAGATGAAAACAAGCGACAAACTCGCTTTGTTCGAGCGGTCAACGACCAGCAAATTCTCTAGTAGACAGATTTATAGAGATCCCGTCGATCTTCCATGGCCGACGAAAACCATCGTTCGCGGAACGGAGACCGTTAGCTCCGAGAACCAGATATGTACGAGATAGCCCCGTACAGAAAATAAAATAATATTTATCAAAAATCACTCCTATGTTTTTTCTTAACTGACATTTTATGAAGAAGTTTTCGGTGCAATTTTTGCTATTTTAATACGTATACTTGGGTATTTGTTGTACTAGGAACTACCTATCCAGTTTCGAGAATCCAGCTTATCTTTGTTCGACATACAATCTATCTATTCCAATCTATATATCCAACTAGCCCATTGGCGCATTTCCGTGGGTTGCAGATTCGATTCCCGCCTGAGTCTAGATATAATCCACTACAGCCTATCACAGTCCACTGTTGGACATATAGGCCTCCACAAGTTCGCGCCCGACATTATGACGCGAACTCATGTGTTTTGCCCATAGTCACCACGCTGGGCAGGCGGGTTGGTGATCGCAGAGCTGGCTTTGTCGCAGCGAAGACGCTGCTGCCCGTCTTTGGCCTGTGTATTTCAAAGCCAGCATGGATGGTTATCTCGCCATCCGTCGGCTTTTTAAGTTCCAAGGTGGTAGTGGAACTGTGTTATCCCTTAGTCGCCTCTTACGACACCCACGGGAAGAGAGGGGGTGGCTACATTCTTTAGTGCCGTAGCCACACAGCACAGTGCCGACTACTAAACACTACTACTAGACACTAGATATAATATTTGTATTTATTTATGTATATTTATAAATAAAAAAAACTATTTAGCTAGAACATTTGACTGTTACCAATAACGAGCATTAAGTTATTTACCATAGGAAAGACGTTCGTATGTGTATATTATAAGATATTTCTTTATTAATCTCCTAGTACATGAATAATAGTCATCTACAACAAAACAATAGGTAAGCAAACAAATTACTCTACATATAGGTACTTAGGTATATCTATTTGTTTCGACACGAACCGAGAACTGGTGGTTCGTTATGTTATTTCTGTGATGATACTCATACATTAAATAACAATTGTTTTACAAAAACAATATTATGACAAGTGCACGTGATAATGAACCCACTAAATTAGAAGCAACGACACAGACACCGCTCTCGGTCTAGAGCGCCATAAATTACGTAGCATTGGACTAAATCTAACCGAATCGAATAGGAATAAACGATCATCTCATGAACGCAAGCCTCGCCTTATGAAAATTCATAGGCATAGCAATGTGACAGCAATTAGAGCGATACACATGCGGTATGATTATTAACAGGCATTTATGGCGAAGCGTCCGCGCACCTCGTACGCACACACACAAACACACACAACACACACACACACGTGACGCACGCAGCGCATGGTATTGCAAAGTCATGCGTAACTGCAATGTGACCCGGCAATGCCTTGCATACTGTTTTACTAGATAAATTATTTTATATTATAAGACATTATAATACCTACAAGACAATAGATTCACGTTTATGGTCAACAAAATGTTAAGTTTTAGTTGATATTTTGCATTATGTATTACTAAGCTTACGTGGAAATTGGATTAAAGCTTAAAGATATAATATAGTTTGCTTGAACACGTTAATTTTGAGAGTAATTGGCTATTTGACAGTTGTAACAATAAAATATAAAATATATTTTATAAGCTAGCTTAAGAGTAAAAAGTAATTACACTATATTTTTTTTGCATTAAAATACATTGTAAATATTTTATTTTTGGAAAATAAACTAAGTGGATCGTAACGCAAGACGCCCACAGTAAGAAACGCGGGCAGCCATGATTGACACCCGTGTGACGTCACATTTCACAAACTTGTTTGACATTGTTTGATCGTTCGCGATTTTCTGAGAAAATTCATTAAATATTTCGAATTTTCGATTTGTACTCGTAAGAAGAATTCATGAAATGGAGTCAGGCTATATAAAAGCTGATAGTAAAAATTTGCCTAAACTGGATTCTTTTATAGTCCCAATTTTTTTTATGCAATCCTGACTCGCTCTGCCGAGTTTCGGAATGCAAAAACTTCCGTGTATGCATAGACTACTACGTGTATGTATCGAAATAAAGAAAGTAATAGTATATAATTTACTTGTAAAAGGCCATAGTTATATATAATATTTAGTCAATATTTTATGAAATAACTTATATTACATGTAGGTAATGTTTATAATTTCAGATCGTCGTGAGAGTCTTACGCTATTTTTTTCAGTTATTATAATTATTTCAGAGGTACGAACAACGGGCAGGAAATAGGTAATAAGTAAAATATGTATTAAATAATAATTTAAAAAATAGGTAGGTACCTATATATACGAAACATTATATTACTTGAAATTTTATTTAGAAAAATTTATTTTATCAAAATAATCAAATTATATATACTAAATTACATTATAAATTCACGCATTTTTATGACTTACAAATTATAATAAGCATACACTGGAACACAAATTTCTAAAATAAAAGTCGCCTAAATTACTCCTTATTACATCAGCTATCTATAGTACTTATTACTGTCACATCTATATATAGATATATAGATGTGACAAAAATAATACATTCATTATAACCATCAAATATTATTTCAGTAGGTATGATTAAAAAAATCTGAAATTAGAGCTATGATTAAAGCGTCGTATAACCGTATAACGTATTAGCTTGTTTTGTTTATTGAAATATGACGTCACAGCCCCCAAGTGCCACGTGACTGACAGTTTTGGCGCGAATTTAAAATCAATGAATGTAAGTTTTGATTTTCTCTATCAAATAAGGCTTTTTTGGAAAGAAGATTACTTGTAATAGGTATAAAATAAACCTAGGAAAATTTTAAATTATCTTTCCGAAAATTGTCAAGTAGCGAATTGGTACGATATGCATTTGTATTGAAAAGCATATCGTTTAGCATACAATGTCAGTAAACTTGAACTAGATATCAGCAGTCATGTAATAAGTAGTGCCTACAATAATTATTAAAAGGAATCATTTTTACAAGCTTTTATTTAACTTGCAATGTATGTATGTATGTAAGTTTAATGTATGTTTGTTCGGGTGAAATCTTGCAACTCAATTTTGAAGCAGAAATCTTCAACCAATTGAGTAGAAATTTTGTATAAAGGTTCAATTTGGATATCGCGACAAGCTTTTCTATCATATAGATTATAGATTATGTGTAATGACTTTATAAGTATATAGATAGTAAAAGTTTTAAAGTAAAAATTTATTTTTTTCGTTTTAGCGCATTCAAACTTACTTTTTACTTTTAATTTATTGTTCCTACTGTTAACACATTTAAATTTCTCTGAAATAAATTTGTATGTACGCCGCTGTATATGTGGATTGCTGTTTTTATAATTTCGAAAACGTGTTTAATGGAGATTATGTTTTTGGGCGTAAAAACAATAAAATATTACTCCAAAGAACCCATGTTAAGCATGCTATAATATAGGTACCTAAATGACTCGACGTCAATCAACATAGATTGGACAGAATAATCATGAATATACAGGTACGGTGCATTCACAGGCCGTTTGCCGCCCTTACTGAGTGTAGTTAAATTAAGCTGAAAGTTAAAAATTTTGAATTTTCATTCACCATTGTTTGAGCAGCCCTAAGATTTGTTAAAACAATGATCAGAATAAAAGCTGAATAGTAGCGAATATGAACACCGATTCATCTGAAGTATCTATAGCAAATACTGAGCGGCTCCAAGTAGTACGTGTACCTAGTTATTAATTCATCTCCGATTGATGATATTCCCGAATCTATGTGATAATCCGGTAATATGTGCTGCACAACTAAAATTCAAATTTCGACGCATTTACATCAGCACCCTACGTTTATCAGTAATAAAATATGAAATATACGAGTATATGTTATGTTATTTCACCCTTACGAGAATCATTGCACACGACAGCATCAAAATTCAAAAGTATTTTAATTAAAAAAATGGCAGTTATAGAGACTGCCGATAGAAATGAAAACTTAGAACTTTTAGTATTAAAATTTGAAATTTCGTAATGATTTACAATTAAACAATTGAAATAATAATCAAACAAAAACACAAAAAAGAACTAAAGAAGTTTTCACTTAAAAAAACACATTTTACCTCAATTCAATCGTCTTTTCTTTTACTTTTATCATTCTACATAGCAGTAGAGCTAAAAAAACTTAAAACCCCAAAATTAGTTCGTTATTTATCTTTGTTTAAATTACAAAGCTTTAAATTCTTTTGACTTTCACAAATAAATAAACAAACAAACAAATTTTGTACGATAACCTTGTAACGCTATTCCAACGTATGTTACGTATAAGAAATCCATCAGTGGGTTCCATTGATCATGACGAACAGAACTAACGACTGGTCGAGGCTGTTCTCGGAAAAGGCCTCGTCGGGCTCTGCAGCCAGTTCCCACGGTGCGCCTCGTAGCGGGAACTACGGGAAGAGCTTTATGTTACAATTAATATATATTTATTATATTGCACTTTTAATTTTATCCTTAGCAAGGAAAAATTATGGAAATTAATCAGAAAATAATGTAGTAACAGAAAAATGACTTTTAGTGTTTTGGTAAACATTAAAATTTGGTATTGCTTTTATATTTAGTTATAAAATATACGAAGGAAATATCCAAAACTCTGACTAAAGAAAATATAAATCGTATGATTAATTTTTGTGTTACCCACACATTTGGGAATCTAAACATTATTAAATAACATATCAAAAATCGACCGTTCCAGTGGGGATCGAACCTGCATCTCCGACTGACTATGTCGGTGCTCTAGCCAACGATGTATCCGTTAGGTCAAAATTCGGTCGCTTAGAACCGAAAAATCATCATAATTATCAAAAATTTCGATCGGTCAAGTGCGAGCGGCAGGCCGTGCCCCATTCTGTAGCCCCGTACTGTCACGTGGAAATTTTAACATTAAACAAAATATGTTCTGATAGTATACCTACTAGGCGTGTTGTTTTTTAATTTGTATTAAATATTTTCAAAATGAGGCTAATTTTTTTGTTCTCATTCGTTTTGTTAGCTCATAGAGTTCCGTTTTTAAAATACAAAGAAATATCTGAGTGACACAGTTACGAAAACTATTTAAATGATCGCGTGTTGTTCGCGGACGTGTTTAGAGGTAATTAATTTAATTAAAAAACACGGATATTGCTTTGGTTTGTGAAGAGTTTGGTCGCGACTGGCGCGACGCCAACAGCACTAGCAGAGCCGTTTATCATCGAGCGGCGGAGCTCGACCGCGCCGGACATTTAACTACCACTTCAATGAAATATTTTATAAGACAGCCGCTAATTGTTAGCAAACATCTCGCAGTGTTTCCCTCATTCCTACCGACTGATGTATTCAGTCCTAATCGGTTTACGTCTATTGTGCGCGACGCCGGGGACGTAATCAATTTCGGAACAATGACAATAAACGGTCCCGAATGTCTCCATACCGGCGCCCCTCGGATGTGGGGCGTCATCAAAGCAAATATGCGGCTCGGGGGGTTGTCGCCGCGAAAAAACTAATAAAAGCGGATATTACACGAGCAAATATATCGGCGGGAACCCTCGCGCCATTCCGCGCACGCCCGCGCTCCGCGACATGTCGAGCGAGGCGTCTTGTATGTATCTGCACCACGAGACCGACAATTTATACAAATACCTTGCTTTAGCAGGAATTTTTGAAGTTATACTTCTTTTGGCGCGTTAGGGAAAAATGACGAGAGTAAATTTTTACGATGCGTGCGCACACCGTCACGAAAAAAATATGACACGACATTAAGTTAACTAGTCAACGAATAAGAAGTTAGGAACGTGAAGTTAGCTAGCCAATGAAGACGTATTAACTTCTTACGTGCGTACATAAGTACACACATTTTTTTTTTTAAATACAAACTATGTCTTACCTCTCTTCACTTGCAAAATAATTCACGAAGGGATTTGCTATTAAAGTGATGTTAGGACGGTGAGTAGGGAGAAGGTACTCGAGTGAGTCAATGGGCGCGCTCCGGGTGCAGCGAATTAAAAATCAAATAATGCTGTGCGGCGCGCATCACGAGCCGGCGAGAAGCACATGTTTAATTTATCACTCGAATGAAAAGGGTTCCGGCTTTTCGAGACTTTTATTTAAATTATTTGGTGAACGCTTTTTATTGCATTTTATTACTATCTACGTTTCTCAACGATTGTATGCAAATTATTTCCGATAGATTTCGTGATTAATTTGTATCTAATACTGATTACATTATTTTATGATTCAAAAACTGGGTGATGTGAGTTGTTAAAAATACATAGTACAAATAAGAAGATATGATAGGTTTAAAGAATACAATCGTATGTAGGTAGGTATATTATAATAATATTTAGTAGAAAGAAGAATTTAAAGAAAAGAAAAATTTTAAAACTACGAGTAGGTCTCGTCGGAATCTTAAAATCATAATCATACTCTTAAAAAAACTTTAATAAAAAAATCAAACCATCTCAAACAAAACAAACACTAAACAAGAGCTCGCGTGGTAGGTAATGCTTGAGATCAAATAAAAAGCGACGGTAGAGTTGTTTTAATTCGTCAAATCTCAAGAGCAGGGACCCGCAGTGACCCTCCGGGCTCGAGAGCAAGTGCGGGGGTCACACTGGACGAGAATATGCTCGTCTAATGAAAAGTTTAATATCGCGCACGTGTCCGCGGGAGCACGGCGAGCTCGCCCTCACTCGCCGACTCGCAGCTGCACCACTTGACAAGTTATTAGCATGTAAACTAATAAATAATAAACAAAATATGCATATGCGTTCATTAAAATAATGTTTAGGTATTATTGTGTATGATTTATATAGCTCCTGTCGAAATACGCACTGATCTCTCAAACACCGTAACATTGTTATCTTATAATTAATAGTCCGGGATCCCTAGTAGATTTTTTCACTTGATGACCTCGTAAGGTCATCAAAAATTATTACTAACCAGCTGATTTCTTTTTTCTTTTACTTAGTTAATATTTATATAATGTAATAGGAATATTGTCCTACAAATTGCGTGGTAGGTACGTTATCCCGGTCCTACGCTCACTGCTGCTCTACCCCCTGCTATCTCTGCTAGCTACCACAATCGAGAGTTTTCGTAGAGGAAATTTTTGTTCGTCTCATCAAAATGAAGCTTCTTCCGGAAAATTTTAGCTTGATAGTAATCAGGTGAAAAAAATTAATTAGGGATCCCGGACTATAATTAATATTGCGTATTAATTCAGGCGTGCGTCGCGTCGGTGAAAATAAAAAAGTACCTAAGTACAAAAATACTTAAACAAATAAGAACTTCTGCTATGAAAAGAACAATGTATAAAAAGACAAATATTAACATAATTTCTTGGTCTAAGATCCGAGATAGCTAAATATTTTTATAGGCTGATTTCAATATTGTGAATTTATAAAAACAACCTCTGCCACCATAAGTATGCTGCAATTTTTTTTTTAAATCTTTTCCCTCTCATGTTAATTACATGTAGTAAGCTAAAACCGTTAATATTTACATACCTGACTGTAGTAGGCACCCATCTCTATGATTGCTACACTTACCTGCAGCCAGGTCAGTAACCTCAGTCAGCAGTAACCTGGCTGCAGATAAGTATAGCAATCACAGAGATGGATGCCTACTACAGTCAGGTATATAATGTAAAATATTGACGGTTTTAGCTTAGGTACTACATATAATTAACATAAGAGGGAAAAGATAAAAAAATTTTTTTTAAGTATTATTATTTACAGCAGGCAGAGGTTGTTTTCTATAAATTCACAATATTGAAATCAGCCTATAAAAATTGTTTCATCTAATTAACAGATGAGGGAATATTTTGTTATATCCCGGATCTGAAACCAATATCACTTGTATAATTAAGTCCTCGATAGAAAATGACATTTAAATACAAAACAGTTATTGTAACAGAAAGCATCTTTCATAATCTCACATTTACTGCTACAAGTTTATTATTAAATTCAGGTAACAATATGAAAAAATATCATGTAACATAGATGAAGACTTCTTTCGTTTCCAAGTCGGTTAATAAAATGTAAGGTACAAGTTCTCCCTTCGCGTAGTTGCGGCAGCTCGACCGTATGAACAATGTACTGAGAGCAATATTCCGCATGTCATAAAACGAATTAATTTAGAGTCGCCCTCCGCGGCTCCGCTCTACATCTGATTACTGTTGCTGGTGTTATCTACGCGTGTTATTGCGGGGGGGGGGGGGGGGGGGGGCAATATCTTTAAAATATATTAATGAGGACACCCTTTGAAATGTAAAGTTTATTATTGACAACAAGCTTGAATATTGTAGCCATTGCAGGTGCTTAATATATACCTACGTAGCAGAGTAGTTTAGGAGAACTTGAGTTTTGATTTTATTTATTTTTTTATTTAGAGAAGGATCGGAGCTTAATCCACCACGCTGCTCCGATCCTTCTCCTACATAGGGAAGAGGCCTATGCCCAACAGTGGGACATTACAGGCTGAATCGTGATTTATTTATTAAAAAAAATTTTGGAATAGGTAAACATTCTAAGTGTTATTTAATTTAATTTTATCCTTAGATACTTGATTTAGGTGTCAATAAAACCATTATTCCAAAGTAAAATAAAGTTACTTAATGTTAAAGTGTCAAAAGATGGCGGTCCTAATAGCTTGTACTGACTGCAAATCCGAAGTGGTCCTCGTACTGGTGACGCGACCTGCTGAGGGCGGGGTTGAAATCAATTAGCGCCGCGCCACGTGTGCGTGGATAACGTCGCATCTCACAATATATTTGCGAATGTGACAGTCTATTAATTTTGGTTCACGGTACTCAGACCAGCGAAGTGTGTAGGCAATTAATTGTGTTTTATAATTTCTAAATAGGAAACTTCGTCGACTAATACATTAGGAACTTGTTTTTGATAAGAAAATAAATTATACCTATGCCTTTCAAAACTCTATACCTACCTATTCTAAGTTGGGCCGAATCGTCTTTGTGCCTATTTTTCTTTTCATAATAAAGCTGGCGAAAGAGTAGACAGGTCATATTAAGTTGGTATTCATTACTGTTCTGTATCACAACTGCGTATATTTTTTATTTTTAAGTACTACCTCAGCCTCCTGCAGTCCACCGCTGGACATGGGTCTCCCGAAGTTCGCGCCAAACATCCCGGTGCTACGCAATCCTCATCCAGCCTCTGCATTATAAAAGACACGTCTGCTATATCTTACTGCTGGACCAGAAAGAACTTAATCTACTAATTATTTCCACTAGCTGCTGCCTATCTCTATAAAAAGTGTATGTGTCAGCTCCGACGCACGACTGGAGTTTACTTCTTCAGATCGACTGTCTAAATATGCACAAAAAAGACTTTATAGTCTGAGAAGAAGATTAATGTCATATCAAATGGTAAATAAACGACGAAAACGTCGTAACCGTCGTAGCCGGTACCGTCGCGTCGTAAACGTCCTAGCAGATAGATGGCACAAAAACGTAACGAGGTAATTCGTTCAGTAGATTTTACTCCTCATATTTTTTTCATACCGGGGGCCTTATATGAAAATCGATTCTTAAGGAGTAAACTCCAATAAAAAGGAAAATTATAAAAGCAGCTACTTTGATTCACTTTTGAAAGACTAAGATACTGCACTGTCGGGACAGCGTATAAGATAAAATAGGTATTGAGCTACGACGTAGTTGTAATTAACTAAAACATTAAAACCATAATATTAAAACAGCTCTCAAGAAGTTTTTGGTTTCTTTAAATTAATCTAAACCTAAACGAAATATAGATAATAGGCTCTATATCAACTCCCAGCGCTCCACCGCGCCTCTTCAGCTCTTCATTACGTACCAATAAACAAAGCGAGTAGGTACTAGGCAGGAGGCACTCGCGTTGAGGCACGGAGCGTGTAATAGCATCAGATTGCTCTAATGAAAAGCGTCTCTGACGTCACGCGGCGTCTTCCGTCACGGCTCCTCCGCGCCATTTTTCTCGCTTTACACGTCATTAAGGCTCCGTCGTTTGACAAAAGTAGGCATTTAACGTCTACCCCGTCCCCCTTGGACACACGTCGCGCGAACTCGTTGCTGTTGAACCCAGTCCGTGACCTCAAAGCGTCAGTGGCTGTAAAGCGAACTAATTTGATTTGACTTTAAAATAGAAATGCATTTATTATGATCTTTTTTTAAAGTAGTGATAAATATGTAATACTTTCGTAAATAAATGAAATAAGTAAATGATTTCAGGGTTATTTTTTATAAAGACTGTTGGACATTAATAGAATAAGCTATATAAAATAAAACAAATTACATATTAAATCTATACAAATAAATAAAATTGAAGTGTCTGTTTGTAATTTTGTAATACCCGCTTTTAACTAAATTACATATATAATATACATGGTGCAAATACCAAAATAACATTTTTTATAATTTGTCTGTCTGTCTGTTCCGGCTAATCTCTGAAACGGCTGGATCGTTTTTAATAATAACATACGTATGTAAATAATGTACGACGAAATACGTATATAAATAATATGTATGTAATAACATACGAATGTAAAGTTTGTCATGAAGCGCTGCTTAGTACTAGTGGTCTAAGATCCGAATCTAAATCGATCTTCACCGAGCTGATAATATAATGAAACATACTTTGTAATAAATTTAGTATATATATTAGATAATATTATATTAAAAATGGGTTACCTCTATTTTGAAAACTCTATTTTGTTGTTATGTATTATTATTATAATCTATATAATAAAAAAGAATGTTGCTAAGCGCATAACTCGAGAATGGCTCGACCGATTCGGCTAATTTATTTTTGTATGTTCCTTAAAAATTCCACAGTAGGTTTTTATATTTAATAATTCTTATTTTAATATTAATTAAATATAATATATTATAACAAAGAAAAAAAAATGGCAACGTCACGTGGTGTTCCCAAGTGGTCACCCATCCAAGTACCTGACGCTGCCGCGTTACCGGTCGCTCAAATGTACCTCATGTGATGAAATGCGCCTTAAGAAGTTTCACTTCACAAAAACTAGTTGAAAAAAAAGCGGTCACCCATCCAAGTACTGACCGTCGTGACGCTGCCGCGTTTCTGGTCAGTTAAATTTTATCTTTACTAACATATCTCACTCTCAACTTCCGTTCGGCTCAACCGATCACACTTTTCTTAACGCTCTCGTAACGCACCTGCTTACTCCCCAAGTTAAGCGCGCCTATAGAAGTTAAACTTCAAAAAAACTATTTGAAAAAAAAGCGGTGACCCATCCAAGAACTGACCGTCGTGACGCTGCCGCGTTTCCGGTCGATCAAATTTTATCTTAACCAAAATATCTCCCTCTCAACTTCCGTTCGCCTCGACCAATCACACTTTTCGTAACGCTCTCGTCACGCCTGCTTACTCTCCAAGTTAAGTGCGCCTAAAGAAGTTTCACTTTAAAAAAAACTAGTTGAAAAAGAAAGCGGTCACCCATCCAAGTACTGACGCTACAATGAGCGTAACGCTACAAATAGCGTAACGATAGAATAGCGTAACGCTACAATGAGCGCAACGATACAAATAGCGTAATGCTACAATGAGCGTAACGCTACAAATAGCGTAACGCTACAACAAATAGCGTAATGCTACAATGATCGTAAAGCAACAATGATCGTAACGCTACAATGAGCTTAATGCTACAATGAGCGTAACGCTACAATGAGCGTAACGCTACAATTAGCGTAACGATACAACGAGCGTAACGATACAAATAGCGTAACGCTACAATGAGTGTAACGATACAATGAGCGTAACGCTACAAATAACGTAACGCTACAACAAATAGCGTAATGCTACAATGATCGTAAAGCAACAATGATCGTAACGCTACAATTAGCGTAACGCTACAATGAGCGTAACGCTACAATTAGCGTAACGATACAATGAGCGTAACGATACAAATAGCGTAACGCTACAATTAGCGTAACGCTACAAAGAGCGTAACGATACAATGAGCGTAACGCTACAAGTAACGTAACGCTACAATGAGCGTAACGATACAAATAACGTAACTCTACAATGAGTGTAACGCTATAAATAGCGTAACTCTACAAATATCGTAACGCTACAATGAGCGTAACGCTACAATTAGCGTAACGATACAATGAGCGTAACGATACAAATAGCATAACGCTACAATTAGCGTAACGCTACAATGAGCGTAACGATACAATGAGCGTAACGCTACAAGTAACGTAACGCTACAATGAGCGTAACGATACAAATAACGTAACTCTACAATGAGTGTAACGCTACAAATAGCGTAACTCTACAAATATCGTAACGCTACAATGAGCGTAACGATATAAATAGCGTAACGCTACAATGAGCGTAACGCTACAATGTGTCATCCTTTTTCATGCAAGTCGCTGCGCCGCGCGCCCTTCCCTGTCGTTTTTCCGTTGCATCTGGTTTGAAATCACAACGATTCTAAAGAAGTTTCACTTCAAAAATCTAATTGAAAAAAAAAGAGGTCACCCATCCAAGTACTCGTCGTGACACTGACGCGTTACCGGTCGCTCAGATTTTACCCCTCATGCGCCTAAAGAAGTTTCACTTCAAAAATGTTAATTTGGTGTAATATGTACCGTGTATTTATACATACATATGAATTTAGTTAAAAGACGTAATATTACAAACAGACACTCCATTTTTATTAATTTTTATATAGATAAATAGTGTTTACAAAAACTTAAACAGCAACAAAATAATTATATTAAACTAGCGGACCCGGGAGACGTTGTCCTGCCCGGAAAACAGCTACCAAATTTGATTGCTTACATACCGATAGCAGCGCCACCTATCGGGTCAAATTGAGATAAAAAATTCCCTATCTCTCGAGTTGGACCAAATTACAGATGCTTACGAAATGTGATAAAAATTGTTTCAGTACTTTCGGAGTTACATAGCGATAGCAGCGCCACCTACCGGGTCCAATTGAGATAAAAACTACCCTATCTCTCAAGTTAGACCAAATTACAGAAGCTTACAAAATTTGATACAAATTGGTTCAGTAGTTTCGGAGTTACATACCTATAGCAGCGCCACCTACCGGGTCTAATTGAGAAAAAAGTACCCTATCTCCCAAGTTGGACCAAATTACAGATGCTTACAAATTTTGATACAAATTGGTTCAGTAGTTTCGGAGTTACATACCGATAGCAGCGCCACCTACCAAATTTTACCCCTCATGCGCCTAAAGAAGTTTCACTTCAAAAATGTTATTTTGGTATATATACAATGTATGTATATTATACATACCTACATAATATGAATTTAGTTAAAAACCGTAATATTACAAACAGACACTCCAATTTTATTTTATGTAGATAAATATGTATTTTTTACAAAAACAGCAACAAAATATATTAATTTAAATTTATAAATAGCGAATTCAAATTTCAGTAGGTACGAATATTGAATGCATACTAATATTTAAAAAATACGGAAGACGAAATGTTGCGCGGGAAAAATCGAAAATTTTTTCACACGTCCAGCGTCTATGACGTCCGACAGGACACTGCACAGTGCCGCGAGAGCAGTGTTGCCAGATGGACAATCTGATAATACGGTGTAACCTACTAAATATTACAGTGTTTTTGTCATAAATACAGTAAAAACAAAAACAAAATGCAGTGTATTTTACAGTGCAAATAAAACAAAAAAAAAAATTCGCGATTTAATGTTCCGCCTTGAATGCCGCCAATTTGATTTCAGCCATTTTTCGTTTATCTTCCGATTTTAAAGTCGTCTTTTCAAACACTGTGGTAATTGATGGGTGAGATGACAATGGTTTAGATTTTTTTAATGTTTATTTCCTTCACCATGCCTTTTTATAGCAATTCTGTCAGTTAATATTTTTGTATCACATAACACAAAAATTGCACAATAGGGGTCGTTTGGATCACGCTGAAGCTAATTTTTGAGGTTAATGTCACTGAGCCACTCATTTCGGAATTTTTGTTTATAGTGCCGTTTCTTAGCTTTTTTGGGAGTTGACGGTACACTATTATTGTCTTCCGAAGAAGTAATGATTAATTTAGAAGTTTTAATTAGATAAACAAATTAAATCTTTTTTTACACGCTTGCAAGTACGTATAACAACTGAAACTAATAAAAATAATACTTTCCTCGCCGATCCTCTAAAACTTTACTAATTTGAAAGACACACTATTTATATCAAACTGTAGTTGTTAAGTTGTTCTTTCCTTCTAGCCGGGTGATACTGTTTTGCTAATGAAAAACTGAATAGGGATTCCCCTACATTACATACCTACTCGTACTTTTGCGATGTCGCGTTCATGATTTTAAAAATTTCAATTACAGTGGCACTCATTATAACAAAATTAATGAAACTTGTTTCCTAAAAAAATACAGTGTTCTCCATACACTGTATTTATAACAATACAGTGTACAGTAGACGGCTTGAAAATACGGTAGATCTACTGTAATTACAGTGCATCTGGCAACACTGCGCGAGAGCAAAAAAGCGGTCGAAAATCACTTGAATAATCGATTTAAAAAAAATTATGGAATTAAAAAAAAAACACTTGATCAAATTATTCCAGTTATATATAAACTTTATTTTGGTAATTTATTTATAATATCAAATCAGTTATTTTAAGAATAAAACCCAATCATAGTAAATAAAATGACCCGAAAAGAGGTAACTTTGTGAATTTATTCTATCGAGCCAAATTTATCAAATCATGTTTCCGACAAAAGCCTGAACTAGAATATACCCTCAACAATATCAATTAAATTTATTAGATAAAAATTTCACTGTTTACTATTTCAAAACTGAATTCATAGAAACGTGTTTTGCAGGAATACATCAATCACCTCGCCTTAAGGGGATCCCAGAAAAATTCGGCCGTTTTCATGTGCTATCAAGTATACCTTAAAGTTACGTTAAAAATATCAAATAAATATATGTTGTAACTCGGATTTAGTTTATTAATGTGACTGAGAGATAATTGCATAAAACTCTCTAAATAAAGAGAAATAATTATTTACCTGGACCTCTTTTCGCGTACAAAAATCGTATATAATTATGTAATTTTACTACATACAATAGTGAATTTTTTTTTGTTACTTAAGAATCATGTACTTAATAATTCTACAGAAGGGTTTTTTATTAGGTGCAGTATTTTATTAGAAAATCGTAAAAATATAATTTCTGGTTATATACGGGCAATCAGGCGAAGAAAATCAGTCGCCTCTCGGCCGTCGGACGAGGAGGCTATGTCGCTCACCGCGACGTGGCCGAATTTATTGTTTATACAATTGACCCTAAAATTTTGAATTAAAAGATATTGTTAATAGTACAAATATAAATACTACGTAGAAACTAAGTTTGTAAATATATATTTAAAGTAGTTTGTAATTTGTTTTGTTTTGAAGTTGTCAAAGAGTAAGCCCGATTATGCATAAACATAAAAACAAAAGTAAATTAAGCGTGGCCGAGATAATATCTCTTGCTAAAATAATAATACACATCCTAAATATTTCAATTACTAAAGTAATACTTACGTAGGCGAGGTGAATCACTTATTTCAAAATAATCATGAAATAAAATAATAAATAAAAGATGTAGGTAAATCGTACATGATTTATATAAATAAATAAAATAGTATAATAAAAATATAATCTAATAAAAAATATAATAAAATAGTATAATAAAAAATAAAAATAGTCTCAGAGGGCGAATACAATAACAACGCAGCGACACATCTGTTTTCTTGCGTAATCTTCATCAGTTCCTTCCAATGTGTGGATGTTTTATAGTAGTAATTACGTACGAATTTGGATAGGTGGTGGCGCCATCTAGTTCTTGTATAAAAACGAAATCGCCAAGGTCATTGAGCGATGGGAGCCTCTTAAGCAGCTATCACCGTATCACGGTATATCGGTTTTCAATATTACACATGTGTGATTTATATTTTATTTTATGTTTTAGGAAATGAATAGTACAGTAACACAATAAATTAAATAATTCGTAAACCAATACCTATACATATAGTTTCTGATAATTAACAATTCGTTAAAATAAAAAAACGACGTAGGTAAGTAAAAAAAAGCAATAAAAATATTTGTAATTGTATTTTTGCAGCAAAATAAAATACACCAAGTTATAACATTGCTTAATAGATAACCCTAATGAATAATCCATACTAATATTATAAATGCGAAAGTATCTCTGTCTGTCTGTCTGTCTGTCTGTCTGTCACGCAATCACGCCAAAACTACTGAACAGATTTAAATAAAATTTGGTATACAGATAGTCTAGAGTCTGAGAAAGGACATAGGCTACTTTTTAATGCGAATAAAAGGGTGTAAGAGGTTGAAAGGTGGGAATGAAAATTTGTATGGAACTATGTTCGTGCTTCGTAACTGTCAAACATTTCATGTTCATCCCGTCGATATGGTAAACTCTCCGATAAAATTAAAGAACGTATTTAAATAATGGTTTCGAATCGACAACATATATCCACAATATACGGATAGTGGCGTATTTTACATTTTAAAAATGTATAATAATGTCAGTAATGAAAACGGATTGACATAATATATATTGGTTGTCAAATATAAAACGTAGTAGTTATAATATACTCTTTGGTCAAATATTTATGCGTGCGTTCAGAAATTTATTTAGTGTAAACTAAGGAAAATATATCAAGCTAATTAAATCTTATACTATTAAAAAAAAGGAAAGCATTTTTTTCCCTCAAATCAACGCAGGTGAAACCGCGGGGCACAGCTAGTGGTTTATAATTTAACAAATTATTTTTACGAAACTATTGTTTAGGCAAGTAGGTATGATTATGAATGAAATACCTACATGAAAATAGCACCAGGTCCCCGTGTGTAGTTTCCTTTTTTTTGTTTTGTTATTACATTTAATCATTTTCGTATCTGTGATCACTGAAATTTATTCAGTAATTAGAAGTCAATAGAACGCACAAACACTAGTCAGATACAATCTTGATTACTTATAAGAAAAAATTTAATTAAAAATAAGTTCAAATAAACAGTTGCGTTACATAATAAGTCTGAAGTACCTCTAAATATCTACATTGTGAATTAAAATCTGTAAGTTAACCCCTCCATTATAAATAAAAACAGGTTAATACGCGGCAGGTATTTTACCAACGTCTACCTCGTCTCGAAGCGAGCTGATATTCACTCCCCTCCGGTACGGCGTATCATAACCGACTGTTCCTACAATTTGCCGTTCAAAAGAACTTGGGGCGCATTCTTCAAATATTTTCATTATCAATTTCACCCTTACAATTTGATTACACGTAATGGAGGAGAGATGAGAGGGGAGGGTCGCCGGAGGGCCGGGGACGGAGAGGTCGTAATCGATGCTATTAGAGGCAAACATTGTGTATTAGGTACCTAAGTGTTTTGTTTATATAATTTTTCAGTTATAAACAATAAAATATTTGTAACAAATAATAACCATCTCTTTAATGATCTGTGTTTACTGTTTAGTAAGTCTGTATTAAACAGTTTCAGCAGGATATAGATACTTGTTTATAATACGTAGATGGATGGATGATGGACGTGGATTTTTTTGCACAGCCTTATCAGTAAAACTGTTTTCCGTGCCCGTACCTCCATGCGTATCCTCCATATGTATTCCTCCCAATATCAATTTTAATTTACATCTCGTTTCAGGAACACTTGAGATCATCGCGGCGATAACATTCTATCTCACGCGAACATTATGTAGATACCTAAGATACCTTTAATACCTTTGTAAAGGAACAGTCTAATATTCATAGAGTTTTTTACTTCTAAATTAATTAATTGCAATCTTTTGATTTACCTTTTAATCAAATATCAATAATATGACCTGATCTCTAATTCGTGCACACACACAAAGCAGTCATGTCGCCCCCTCACGACACGCCACGAAGTGATCCGTATATTAATTTTATGGACAATTTATTATGATCTCGACAACGGGGGATCAGCGGCCACGTGTCAGCTTTCTATTATTTATTGTATTGAATATTGGTGTCTTACGGACAATTACTGGCAGAGTTCCCGTGTTAGAGTTCGAGAGACAAGCTTTCAAATTTATAATTGCTATTAACATCGAGGGATATGTTGAAGATATGATTTAATATATAACAAGATGATTTCTAGGGTCAGTGATTAATGCACTTCAATATAACGGAAATAATGAATAAAGATTTAATTAAATTGTCGTCTAGTTCCGAGAATTGGAAACATTTGAAACCATTTTAAAAATAAATACCTACCAATGAAAATGTGATTATGCTTAAATGTTAAACTATTTTATAACTTTGCAATAATTTTTACTTACTATTGTTTTAGTTGGAGCATTGGAGCAACGTGGTGAATTAATCTCCGATCCTTCTCCTACATGAGAAAGAGGCCTATGCCCAACAGTGGGATATTACAGGCTGAATCGTGATCGTGATTGTTTTAGTTAGCATTGGATAATTGAAAAAAAATGTTCAAGTAATAACACGAATTAGCAGCAAGTTGTCTACTTCATCAGTACTTGCTAGTAGGTATTGTCAGTGTCAGTGTACGCAGTAACAGTCACCAGGCCCTAGTACGCAGCAGGAAGCGGCCGCACCACGCTACGGCAATGAGTTATTCCAGAGATTTCGGAGGACGTGGTGACAGTGCAAGACGAATGTCGCGCGCGGGCGCCCCGCGGCGTCGCCGGGAATCGAACCCGCTACGAGCACGCTAGATGCGTATCGCGGCCCACGACATCAATCTTCACGTCGAAATGTGCCCCCTCCCGCCTGCCCGCGCCCCCCACCCCCGCTCGCCCCTGCTCCCTGACACCTCATCATTTGTCAATCTCGATGTAAAAAATGATCATCTCAATAGCACGTCGATAGACTTGCTAATTCACGGCCTCAGAGAACTGTATTATGTGGACTTCGTTCAGTTCAATGTAGGTACATATTAACTTACGTTCTTTTTTAGTTTATATTTCTATTATAATTAAAAGTGTTCATATTTAAATTTGCTTTTTATATCCAAAAAAAATGCACATTTTCTTCTCTCGAAACTATTTCAAGCATGTTGGTAGTTATCTAAAAGACGTCGAAGGTATTTATGTCTTCACTGTAGAGATGTTGAAACAAAGAACAATTGCGATTTCTAATTTTAATTAATAAAAGAAAAGCCTCAAAATATTTTAATACGCGGAAGTTTTAATGAGATTATTAACAACCGACAAAAAAATCGCTGAACTGAAATTCGCCAAATTAAAATTCTTCAACTCGAAAAGGAACCTCGTTATGAATTTAGACAAAAAATATGAATAATGTGTATTTTCATACAGCGTCGACTGCTCGCAGTCGCCGAACCGTAGATCTGCGAGCCTTGTGTAAATAAACATGCAATTACGAGGTGACCTCTCGCTCGTTGTGTCGTGGCGAGCCTCGGAGGATTCAAGAACAATAGAATACGCGCGAATCGGCATCGTCGCGTTAATCTCATTTCCTTGAGCGTTTGGTCCTCCTCCGATATCGCCGCCGCCGCGCCGCTCGGGACGGTTCTCACGGAAACCCAGAATCCTAAATATTCGGAGTGAGCTTTCGCATCAGTTTCCCACCGGCGAACGAGATGCGACGAGATAAGGTCGATAAATTTAATTAAAAGCAATGTCGCCGTGCAAGGGTTACGGGCGGGCAAATTTGTTCGCTCCCGAGCCTGAACCCGTATTAATTAAGTGCGGCCGATGTCGGTGTGTCGGTGTGTCGGTGTGTCGGTGTGTCGGTGTGTCGGTGTGTCGGCGGCTCAAAGACTGCGAGCGTCCGCTCGTACGAAGTTCGCAAAAAATGTAGTAAATACTTTGCCGTCTCCGTCGGCCTCGCCGCGGGGTCCGTCTTCATAAGCAATATTACCTAATCCCGATTCACTTTTTACGTCCCTCGTGCGACACTTAGTGAATGAGAATGGACGAATGATAATAACTATCTAGAACGTTCAAAACGATAATTTAGAGCATTCGGATGGTTTTTATTTGTCAAAAGCAAAAAAGTCAAAATTAAGACATGCATTTTAAAACATTAAACTATTATAGATTATTTAGTGGCAGTTTACGCCGCGGAGAGGCGAGGGTCCTATACATCACTGCGCCCCGCTGCGCCGCGCCGGCTCCGTAGATACTCGGCCAGATAACTCCGGTCCGTTACTGCTGTACCTCTGCCAAATTAAAGAAAAAAAAAACATGTCTTTACATTACATTCTTAATTTAAATGTCAATTAGAATTTAATTTTGTATGATTTCCAACATCACAATAGATCGAAAGACGCCTTAGAACAAACAGTCGTGCAGCAGCAGATGCATCGCGCGTCGGTAACATATCAATTGGTTGGTCGCGGTGCGCGAGTGCGACTCAATAAGGCATGAGTTATGGTCGGAGGCCTCGGGGGCTGAAACAAAAGGACGCACTGGGTCGCGGCCGGCAGATGTCGCGGCCCCGCTGGTCCACTTCCCCATATCAGGGATATCTGAATAGATACTTCTCTAATTTTATTGAGTGAACTCGTAAAAGTTTTTTGCGGTTCCCGGAATGTCCCCGCCGCGCTGTCGACCGGCGGCCGCGTCTCGGATCATTATAAATTCCATTTCGATTCCGATATCGATATTTATTCCTCGTGTCCGACGACGGCGAGCTATGAATAGCTAATCGATAAATATTACCTAAATACCCGCATCTAATACCGCCATTAATCTCGGCCGAGCAGCGTCTGGTAGTGAAATGCCTGCGACCAATTAATAAACGTGTGGGAACCGAGCTGGACGGCGACGAATGTTTATTTAAAATAATTTAATGTTTGGTATTTAAAAAAGTAGCCGATTTTATATAGTTTTTACAATCCGTACATTCTCGTTGCGGTGCACCGCACCCTGCCGTTCTCGGTGACGGCAGTGCATTTGTGTAGGAACCTCTTTAAATATGAATAAACACTAAACATAAGTGTACACTTCACTCACTCACAGAATATATTTATTATTACATAATCTCAAACCATTAATAATCACTTATCGCTCGTAATGGTGCCAATCAGGTGCTTATAACTGATTATGAGGTAATTCTACACGATATTAAGAAATTCCAACACATCAACGAATCACTTTTTATTGAACCAATACTAAAAGATAAGCTTGTACCTACTGTCCTACATACTTTCATTAAATCATAAGTTTGCATGTAGTTATTTCTAACTACTTGCTTGCGAAACAACTTTTTTTTCTGAATATAAAATATTGGTGCAGTCAAAAAACGTGCCAAAATTCTAAAAATTCGAAATAAAATATTGCAGCGCTGGAATCTTACACAAGTAGAAAGTGGACTTTTGACAGTTTCTTCAGACGACTGAAAGGAAGTTGTGTGTCAATTTCAGCTGTCCGCTGTCTTCTGTATGTGTATGCTGTTGTCTATATATCAGACAGTATGCAGGCAGTTGTGCAACGACATTATAGGCAAGATTAAGAGCTACGTTTAGAGGCACCTGCGCGTCGGCGAGCGCGCGCGACAGGAGGCGGCACTCGGAAGTAAATTACGTCTCTATCGAAGGACATCGGATCGGACGTTTTCTACAATATTGATAGTGTCGCCGCGGCTCCCCGCCGCCCCGGCGCGCCCCGGCTGCGCCCCGGCGCGACCCCTGCGCGCCCCGGCCGGCCAGGCGGGGTGGCGCCCGGCTTATAAATAATGACGTTTAATAATTGATTAATCGCCGAGCTGCCGTGCGGTGGCGATGCTATCGCACATTCCCGCGCCGAGATGACTCGCTAATTAATTTAAATGAGTAGAGTCGCGGCTCGGCGGGTCGCCGCTCGCTCCCGAACACTTGATTTACGTGATATCGATCGCTCTCGTCCTCTGACCGCGGCCGAATCGTTTTGATATCTCCTCCACACTACACATCAACTACACATACATACCTAAATAAAATTCACTATCACCAGCTGTGGCAATACCTTCTAAACTTGAATTGGTCATCTGCGCATTATCTACGTGAAATCTAATTCAAATTAAATGTACATGGCAAAACAATATATATAACATAAAATAAAATATATACACGTAGGTCCGTACCTAGTTGTAATTGTATAAAAGTATAAAGATCGTCCGGTCGCGGTATCCCAACTCCCAAGGAGTACGTCTATGAGTCGTGTCGAGAGCAAAAACAGAAAGCCTTTATTGATTTACTGACTGATCGACGCGATAACATCGGCCGGCCGACCCGAACCTACTCGCGACCACTCGCTCCGACCGGCGGCTTCGCTTGTCATCCTCTCTTCTCTAGAACTACTTGTTTCCTCATAAAAATACCGAGGGTTGTGGGGTTCCGTATTACAGATTCAGAACATGTCAATAAAAGCCTATTACTAATACTGAATTAACTAATTATAGTCTGTGCCTTCGTTTACGTGAGAACTCATGATAATCGGATATTTAACAGTGATAAAAATAGCCTTGTATTATTCAACACAGCCATTCAGTATTCTGGTCCAATTGTTGCAACGTTCACATATATCGCTTTAGCCTATCGCAGTCCGCTGCCGCGCTGTCATAAGCCCAAATTCGCGCCATTTATATCCACGTGATACGCAAACCTCATACAGCCGCCGAAAGTGATTTGGCGCAAAGTGTCAGAATACGATACTTCAACATAACGGACGGAATACACAAGAAACATTATTCTCGTATTTCGTACAGAACCCTTTCCATATAGGTAAGTCTGACTCTTACTATAGGCTGATTTTTAATTCACAAAGACAACACGCCGATCATGATCGACTATCAAACACTAGAGCTATCTACAGTTTCGGTTTAATCGTGTGTCTGTATCACAAGAAAGATTTAGGTGACTATCCGTTACCACAAGCTTGTTAGGAGATCGATAATGTTACCCTCAAGACTCTGAGCTTACGCTTTGCGACTCGCCGCGAACCTTAATCTGTTCTTTTTTATGTTTTTTTTTTCTCTGGTCTAAAATTATGTCAACTTATTTATCGATTATCGATTTATTCACGTTGGGGTAATAAATTAACGTTCTTTTTTTTCTCTTATCGATGTTTCTATAACTAAAAACAGTAAAATAGCTTATGATAAGTAGGAGTGTTTCTTTTTATCTTAGTAGTATCTGCATACACATATTTTAATTATTTTTTTTTTACTATTCTTCTAGCATTTACCCGCGACTCTGTATATGTGGAGTTTAGATTAAGGGGAATATTATTAATATTTACTTAATATAAATATAATAATATATTTATTATTTAAATCTATACTAATATTTAAATCTATAAAAAAATTTAAATCTATACCAAAGCTTTTAAACATCATTCGGGCCTTCCACGACAACATGAGAGGCTCTGTCATAATCGATGGAGAAAGATCAAGGCCATTCGACGTTAACCGTGGAGTCAGGCAAGGCTGCGTACTAGCTCCTACCCTCTTTGGGATTATTCTATCAGCACTCCTCTTGACGGCGTTTAAGGGTTGTGACGTCGGAGTACATCTGCACACAAGAAAGGACGGTAGACTGTACAACATTAACCTACTGAAGTCCAAAAATAAGCGTCTGGATCTAATTGCCAGAGAACTCCTGTATGCAGATGATGCTGCACTAGTCGCAGGCTCTGAAAGCGAACTACAAGAATTGGTGACGAGATTTGGTAACGCCTGTCATCTGTTTTCTATGAACGTAAACACCAAGAAAACCGTCATCATGGTGCAGGGCGTAAGTCAGCCTCCTGAAATCACACTCGAGGGCACCATCCTTGATGTAGTGGAACACTTCTGCTATCTTGGCTCTACCACCACCTCCTCACTCTCAAGCGACAGGGAGATAGATACTCGGATTGGCAGAGCATCGACCGCTTTTGGAAAGCTATTTGAACGCGTTTGGAGAAATAACAAGCTTACCACTCACACTAAAGTCCTTGTATACCAGACCTGCGTCCTAAGTATACTGTTATACGCTTCGGAAACATGGACTACTTACGCAAAACAAGAACGCAAACTTAATGACTTCCATATGCGCTGCCTGAGGACTATACTTGGAGTCACTTGGAGAGACAAACTGAGCAACGAGGCAGTTCTCTCAAGGACAAGCTGCTGTAGTATCACCGCAATGCTGAAACAACGAAGATTGCGTTGGCTTGGCCATGTACATCGAATGGCTCCCGAGAGACTTCCACGCCAAGTAATGCTGGGCCAGATAGCAAACGCAAAGAGACCCGCAGGGCGCCCAATGTTACGATTTAAGGACTCCTGCAGGCGGGATATGATCAGCTTTGGAATCCCGACCGACTGCTGGGAAAATCGCGCCGAAATGAGATCTGAATGGCGCCATGACATCAAAATTGGAGTTTCCAAGCATGACAAAGACTGGCTTGAGACTATTAAGCAGAAAAAGCTTCGCTATGCTTCATCTCCTCCAGCGGATTCGCGATTTGTGTGCAATCGATGTGGCAAGAAATGCCGGGCCGCAATAGGGCTCTATAGCCATCAACGACGATGTGGTTGCCACAAATTGTGGTGCCAAATTGTGGTGGCCACCAACCCACTAGCGCTGCAACAATCATCTACTATAGATGCTGTGGCCAGTTACAAAATCTATACTAATATTATAAAGCTGAAGAGTTTGTTTGTTAGTTTATTTGAACGCGCTAATCTCAAGAACTACTGGTCCGATTTGAAAAATTCTTTCAGTGTTAGATAGCACATTTATCGAGGAAGGCTATATGCTATTAAATTATTAATAATAATTGGTAGGGACTTAGAAATCGTATACATATTAACGCAAGCATATGTACGTATGCATATGTGTACTCTGGTACGGTAATCGTTTGAACTGCGCTCTACTAGGTAATCGTAGTTCATACGAAGTTATGTGTGATGGGATTTCTCATCGGCGGTCCCGCAGCGACCTAAATACCAATATCTGTGTTTCAAACAGGCTTGAGATCGGAGCATGAACATATAAATTCATGTATCTTAGTATTTTCTACACAATTGTATCCCTAAATATCCCTCATCAAGATACTCTGCAACCGCGGTTAAGAAAATATATGATTCTGTTTAAAACCGACTGCGAAGACTAAAAAGTAGGTAGTCAAGACAGCGGAAGCAAAACACTTTTTAATAATAGGTAACCTAAGTTATTTTGATTTAACATTAATAAATTGAATCGATCCAGATTTATAATGAATACAAAACCATAGTAAGATACTCTCCTTTTTAACATTGAAAATAAATAAAATGTACAGCTACTATGTCTATATGAATACACAGGCCGAAAACGGGCAGCAGCGTCTTCGGTGCGACAAAGCCAGCCCTGCGGTCACCAATCCGCCTTCCCAGCGTGGTGACTATGGGCAACACACATGAGTTTACGCTATTTTTTGCGCTAACTTGTGGAGGCCTAGCCTATGTCCAGCAGTGCACTATGATAGGCTGAACTGAACTGACTGACGACTACTATATCCTCGTCACAATTGTTATTAGTAGGTTGTTGCAAAGAAATTTTACGTAACATCAACGTAATTAGCGTAAATTCTTCAAATCAGGTAACTTGTAAATGTAACTGCAGAATGCGTAATAGTAACATAAAAAAAAGTGATTACACGGCAGTTTCAACGCTAATAAACATTTATTACACTTGGTGGTTTCATCGAGGCTTGCATTATATTCAATCCGTAATAGTAAAGGTTCCGGCAGTTATTCTTTAGGGACAGGAAGGCGTGTGCCATATTGCCTGCTTCTATTTTCTAGTCCTGTTCAATCTGTGGCGTATCCACACATATACAAACTTTTTATATCAGAATGATAATATAAATCTCATTTTATGTCTTTATCAGGGCCGTCTTTACCCGGGGGTTCAAGGGGTGCAGCGCACCCGGGCGCGGGGTCCTAGGGGCGCCGAATGCTGAAAATTGGAAATTTTATTGACTTCGAAACTCATTAAATGTCAACGTAATTGCACCGTCTCGTACACATTGTTACGTCAAATGCACGTACATAATAAAAATATAAATAGTCCATTGAAATGTTACATGAGCTTTACATTTATTAAAGGACGCAATTTTATTTTGGGACATGTGTGGAGTTAATAGAAGCTTAAGTCCAAGTTTGTGGGGTTGCCGCCTATGTCCACCGGCCGCCATCTTGGAAAAAGGGGTGCAAACACCGTTTTCGTGATATCTCGGAAACTATGCGTCCTACAAACAATTCGTAGACATAATTTGTAGCAAATTGCTTTGCCTACAAATATGATTATATAACTTTTTGCCCTAAATTTAAAATTAAAGAAGTTATTAGCAATTTCTATAAACTTTCTTATTTGCTATATAACTTTTTTATACATTTTACAAAAAAAAAAATACCTCAGATTAATTTTGTAGGTGGTCTTTTGAGGAAAATTTTTCTTATAATTTTATTTAACTTCATTCATTTAAAACGCTGTTAGAGCGCTCCAAAGTTTACCGGGTTCCTCAATGCTCATGAGAATCCGAAACTTAGATTTCCGATCTTTTTTTATTGTAAATACATTCTTAAAATTTTTTGTTTAAATCCCTAACAACAACTTTACTTATTCATTGCTAACTGTTTTCCTCGCCACCTATGAGGTAGAGTCTGTAGGTGCGTTTTTTTTTACGTGGTATCCCCGGTAGGCCTACTCCACAGACATCTTCCGGTGAGGTAGGCCTCGGCTAGCTATTTTATTCTTCTTTTCTTCGATGGTCCAGGCTGTGGCTCAGAATGTAATTCAACGTCGAATGTGAAGGTTTAGGGAATGACAGGAGTTAAAATTGGAGTCATAGTTGGAAGCTCATTTTCGAATTCATTTTCTTCCATTAACTTTGATATTTCCATGATGTCACTGCATGTTTTGGCAGAACAATGGATGCATACTTTAGAGCATTGGAGGCCTGATTTCTGCAGCCACATATGCTTCCACAATATCCTTTGGATCTGCAGAAAATTAATTTCATGAGATCGGGGGGGGGGGGTGCTGGAGGCTTGGAAGATTGTATTAGCATCCAAATGTTTACATGATTTTTCCAGCCCCAATCTTCAGGATTTTGATATCTTCCGAGTCACGACTGGACCTGGTGATATACTCGGAGACTGTAAAAACGAGCTGCATCTTATGTTGGAGGCAGCGATTAAAAACTAAATGAATTTTTTAGGCACTGTCTTGGCAAATAGTTTGTATCGCATGCCGTCTGGTAAGTCGTCTTTATCACCGCCATATAAAGCTACAAAAAAATGTTCGCCAACAAGAGTAAGCAAAGATGTATCGACTTCCACACTCAGGAATAGCGCGGTACCACCAGCTAATTCAGGATGTTTCTCCACAATTTTTATAAATTTTACTTTCCCCATATTATAGGCTGCTGATGTTGTATCACGTCCTGAGAAGTATAGTAGGTATAGTAAGGAAAACAGTTAAGAATGTATAAGTAATAAGTAAAGTTGTACGGATTTGACAAAATTTTTTTAAGAATGTACTTACAATAAAAAAAGATCATATAACTAAGTTAAACATTTCGTTATGATCGGATTCTCATGAGCATTGACGAACCCGGTCAACTTTGGAGCGCTCTAACAGCGTTTTAAATGAATGAAATAAAAAACAATGACAGAAAAATTTTCCTCAAATTAAAGACCATCTACAAGATTGGTCTGAGGTAATTTTTTTTTTTCGTAAAATGTATAAAAAAAGTTATAAAGCAAATAAGAAAATTTTAATAAAAATTTTCCCTCTTTTTTGCTTATAACTTCTTTAATTTTAAAAGGGTAAAAAGTAATATAAGCATATTTGTAGGCAAAGCGATTTGCTACAAATTATGTCTACGAATTTTTCGTAGGACACATAGTTTCCAAGATATCGTGAGAACGGTGTTTGCCCCCTTTTGCCAAGATGGCGGCCGGGGGACAAGGGCGGCAACCCCACAAACTTGGGGTTAAGCTACTATTGACCCCCCCCCACATGTCCCAAAAATAAAATTGCATCCTCTAATAAACGCAATATTAGGTCCTTAAATTGTAACATTTCAATGGACTAAGGTACCAGTAATTAATTTTTTTATAAATTAAAAACACTTAAACAATGCCGCTTTCGGCACGTGTCATACCACTCACAATGTGGAACTCTACCTTTATATAAGTATAGAATCCAAAATTGATTTCAAAATAAAAGACATAATTGAAATATTTGCCAACACTAAAGCCCGAAAAGTTGATATTTGAGTTTGATTTATAGTCATTGAACATTAAATTGGTAGTTACCTTATTTTATATTAAATACTTACCTAATAATATTAATACGAGTATAATTATATTAAAATGTTGATTTTTGTTTGTGTATTTTTTTGTAAATTACAGTTTTAAGAAATTAATAAATAAAAGATTAAAATATATTGCGTTTTTAACAACAGCAGGGGCGCGGGCTGATTATCCGCACCCCGGCGCGGAATATGCTTAAGACGGCCCTGGTTTTTATTTTATTTTTATTTTATTTTTTTATGTAACTAGGTCGGCAAACAAGTGTACGGCTCACCTGATGGTAAGACCGTAGCCTATAGACGCCTGCAACACCAGAAGCATCGCAAGCGCGTTGCCGACCCTATCCCCAATACCCCCCCAGGAGCTCTGGTCACCTTACTCACCAACAGGAACACAATACTGATTGAAAACAGTATTATTTAGCTGTGGTCTTCTGTAAGGTCGAGGTACTACCCCAGTCTACCCCAGTTTTATATTTTTTTATGAAAATATTTTTTGATAAATGTCAAGAATTTATATCTTAAATTTTCTTTACAATTTGTATTTTACAATTTAGTCATTGTATTATACAAGAATGAATTCGTTGTTTTTGATTTTATTATTGTTTAGTCGGTAGAAATATCGAAGATTTTATCATTACTTCATTCGTTTAAAATCCATAAAAAAATAATTGGCTTAGGTATTTCATGAATTATTTATTTAACTATTTTTGTTCTCTAATAGAACGTAAATAATTTTAATGTAGCAATAGCAACATCACGATTCAGCCTATAATATCCCACTGTTGGGCATAGGCCTCTTCCCCATGTAGGAGAAAGATCCACCACGCTGCTCCGATGCGGGTTGGCGGATAACAACAGCAACATGTATTTTTAGTAATAATTATGTTCTGTACCTTTTTGTGGCAATTTAATAGGTAGGTAAGTAGTATATGTGTTTACAGGTTTATAAAAATTGAAGTTCTCATCGACTAGTGAGTGGGCAAAAATTAAACGGGTGCAAGTCCGAATGCCTCGGACGAAATACATCGCGATGGAATTAGACCGATGTAAAACTATTACTATTTTTATATGAATCGTAAAAATAAACGACCATTTTCCACCTACAAGTAATAAATCGTAACAATTTTTCATAATAAGACAGTAAGTTGTTAATTACCGCCCGATAACATAGCTGCGGCGCTGTTATTCTGTTTGCTATGCATTTTTGTGTAAATGCACGGTCAGCGTCTCGTAAAAACCGACGATAAAAACGCGTTTATTAATTTCAACATGGGTTTTTGTCGAACGGTAGCGCTTTTCCTGTTTGTTCGGAATTATTTACCATTTGTAGAGCTATAAAGTTTTATACGAGCGTGTAGCGCGGTGATAACACTCGTGAAGTGCGCCGCGCACTCTACGTAGCGCCGTAATCTAACTTTACGCGTTTTCGTTCACACGAGTTTCGTAAGCGATTACTACATAATTGTATTTGCTAGCAAACGAAAAACAAACTGACTTCAATTACATCGATAAGCAATAAATAATAAATTAATTAACAAACGCACTAGTCGTAACTATGATTTTCGAGGGTCCCCCTCGATTTGTCTGGGATCCCATCATCAGATCCTGGTTTCCTTATCATGGTACCTAAGTTGGGATATCTCCTTTCCAATAAAAAAAGAATTATCAAAATCGGTTCATAAACGACGAAGTTATCCCCGAACATACATAAAAAATATACATATAGGTACGGTCGAATTGAGTAACCTCCTCCTTTTTTGAAGTCGGTTAATAAACTACTGACGATTACATGATTAAATTATACACAGATAGTCTTACTTTATTTAAAACATACAGACGAGTCTTTTTAGCCAGTGTTAGAGATGTTAACGGTTGAACAGAAGGCTCTATGTACCTACTCAACTATTAACCGCGACACAGTCGCACGCACGCGGGGCGGGGCGAGCGGGCGGCGGTCTCGGTGCGTGATTCACACAAATTTTTCAGCAGAATGCAATTAATTAGGCTAATTTATTACACGGAGACGAGCCTCGAGCGTCGCACCTCTAATTAGTGTTTAGTGGAATTTTGATTAGTGACCGTTAAAACGCCATAAACCGACGAATGTACCGACCGACATACCGAGCAATAGCCGTGTTACTCTTTGTTATTAACCACCAGGCACTTCCTCGAGCGCTCGCTGCTGCGGGAAGGATTCCATTCATCCGCACTTATCTCCGATATCAACCGAATTAGTAATCGACACGTAATTACACCGCGGCCGGTGACGCGGACTCTCGGTCGGCGACTTGTGACGACGGATAGCCTCTAAATCGATCGCCGCGTATCTTATCTGGAACATGAAAGCTCTTTAAAACCCCACGAGAGCGTTAATCGTGCTATTGTAAAACATACCTTATTACGAGGTAGTAGAGCTCACAGACCGGGGGTGGTCGATCCCGCCGGCCACTAATCGCAGCTAATTAACCGTCACCTGTCCGCTCGCCGCTACCGAATGTCCTCTGTTTCCCCGAACCCTATGATCTCCTACCTGCTTATCGCGCGCATTGAACAGCTCTTAATGGTTATTTATTTAACAAAAAAAATTGGTATCGAACTTTACTTTGATACAATTTGACTACCAAAATATTTTTAAGCTTTCGAATATCAACTATTAGATACTCACTGTAGTACGTAACGTATTAAAATTCTTTACTTAGATATTGAGTAGGTATATCTACCTAGGTATAGTCCGATCCTACCTTAGGTAGGTACTAACTCTGAAAAGCTTTGCCTTCTGATCATCTTTCTTCACTACTTCACTAAAATAAACTTAATTTTTATAATTAGGAACCCAATACCTAGTGTTTATAAAATAAATAAATAAACGCTTCAAACTCAACGGCCCCCAGTAGGATTCCCTCTTGTAACGGAGGTCTGGAAACACACACAATAGGTACATAAGCACAAACGCTCAGACCATGGCTAACATCTATGCATATGGCCTATACAAATGTTTGTCGTGAGTGGGGATCGAACCCGCGACCGCCAGCGTAACAGCCAGTGTGGTGACCACTGCGCTAACACGTCGTTAATTTATATTTTTAAGAAAACAAACAAACAAACAAGCTAAATTGTAACAAATGTATAAGTAGGTTCCTTACATTTTGAATTACATTTTATGTAAAAAAAACTAAACAGATAGGTATTGTAATTCTACCCACATAGGTACCTATAAGGTACATCGGCAATCGCTACCGACCTCGGTAAGAATGTATACCGACGCCGTATATATCGATAACACTGGATATATTAATAAATAGTTTTAATAAATACATATTACTCAACAAACGACGTACAAAAAATGCAATTTGAATTGTAGAATTCAATTACGCTTACCTATTAGGTATCAATAGATACTATGAAAATAATTACACATTTCATTAAATGTCAATTATAAAATAATTTTACCGTCAATATTTCAATCTGACCGGGTACAAAATACGTGAGTATTATACAACAACAGCATCAAAAATAAAATCAATTCTAACGCGTGATCAGAATGTTAGGAATGTCAGTGATAAGCGAATGAATTAGTGGAATACCGAAACTGTCTAAAACGAACATTATGAAGCCTGTACCGTGTCAAACGAGTGTAACAACAGAATCGGCGTCTAAACGTACGGAATTAGAGCTCGCGGAGCAAGTGTACTTCTAATTTGCTTATCTTTATAGCGGGCTCGCTCTCCCCGTGATAGTGGAGTCAATGCGGTTAGAAACATCGGCCGATAGATCGTTATCGGTCGTCGTTAACTAGCGCTCTCGATCGCTCCCCGGTATAGCCGTTCAGATAACTTGACTTGTTTTATGTTAATTATCGTAATGTTTCTCTAATATCGTTATCTCAGCGGCTTAGCCTTTATTGTCAGCAGGTAGACGTGGGGAAGTTTTCGACTGTCTCAGCTGTTTTTGCGTGTTCGCCCGCGAGACGTCTCGGCAGCATTAAGTCCGCGCTCGTCCCGCGGCCGCTGTTTATATTAATTGCCGATAATTGTCCGCGGGCCTCGTAAGTCACAGCCGCAAGATGGCTGCGGCGGACGCGGTAATTGCGTTCGAGGAACAACCGCCCTCTGCCCGCCGCGGGCATACAGATTGCGGCGCCCGCAAAAACACTCCCGCAATTAGGCCACCCCGCGCCTCCCCCGGCTCGCCCCAGCCCCCGCCCGCGCCCCGCCGCCCCGGTCGCCACGCCCCTCGCTCGCCGCCGCCTAGCCGAGGTTCGCAGTACGCGACAGGGTATCCATTTCATATGAGAGCGGCGAGGAATGTCACCTCGTTATCATCGGGCATGTCGATGATCGCGTGTGCTCCGACGCACTGCACCTCGACCGGTGCACCCTCGCCCGGTCAATATGTAATGACGGGTCATTAGCGGCTCACAGCCTCCCATATTCGGGTCCGCGGCACGCGGCTCTCGTAATGACATTATGTCTCAATTTCCCCCGCCCACGCTTCTAGATCGCGATCTCCCTGAAACAGTTCAATGAATAAGTAAGTACCGGCACTGGCGGATCCAGGGGGGGGGTCACGGGGGTCATGACCCCCCCCTGGGCTGTGTCCAGGACCTAGGTGGACCACTAATTAAAATTGTTAAACAATATTTTTGTCACAATATAGGTATTTTTAAGTATATTATCTTCATAGATTAATAAAATACCTACTTTTTACCTGTATCTATCATTATAAAATTTAAATTATAACTTCTTTTTACTTGACCACGACTTTATGACCCCCCCCTGGCGCCTTGACCAAGACTGTGACCCCCCCCTGGCGCCAAAGCTGGATCCGCCCTTGAGTACCGGTCACCGCGCAGCTAGAGCCGCGGCCGGCGCGCCGCTTTCGCTCGGAATGCGACTCGTCTTCCGAGCTATTTCACTCTTGCGCTTCACAGCATGTTTGCACGAAATATCAATATAAACGGTTTTTTATAAGCATTAACACATTACAATATCAAAACAAACGTCTGACTCTACGACCTTCACGTTTGAAATAATTTCTCGTTTCCGTCGACAACCTTACGATCTTTGCAGATAACAATCCCAGTTCCACTCATTTGAAATATCTGTGATGATGATGACGAGATGAGTCCAATGCATGCGTAGTGTTTGTCGTAGTCTTTGTGACGAGTGTAAATCATAATGGAGTATTTCCTACTTTGACACATTTTGGCGATGTTTTTTTATTTTTCTTTATTATAGCCATGCAGCCTTAAATACTAAGTCAGCTCATAAATCTTAAATACTAGGTCTGTGTAAAATGATTTACCTACATAGTTTAGGTCATCTGAGTCTGATTGTCTGAGAAACATAGAGTGAATTATGAAACTGAGGGTTCTTCACTAAAAGTTGTTGTAAATTTAGATTTGGCAATATTCATTGTTATAAATAATTTTAATAGTTGCTTTATCGCAACCTTCAAAATAAATTAAATTAAAAAAAACTGTAATAAAACTGAATGTAAGGAAACGACTTAAAAAATAAATTAAATGATATTTTTTTATTGATATAGTATTCACAATTAATTAGTTCTCAGCTATAAGTACCTAACTAAATTATAAGTACTTACACAAAAATTGTAAAATACCTATTGTATAATTTTTTTTGTCTTAATTCATATTTTTGTCTTATGAAGTAATTTTGTGGTAAGTGATAATGACTGTCTTTGATGTAGCGAAGTAAGTTAAACAGTCAACAATTGACTAACCTAGTCTGGACCAAACGCGGAGGCTGGCTACACACTTTCACAAAGCTCACAAATAATTTTATTCAAAAAAAACCAAAACTAAAAAACTGATCTAAAACACAAATAGGTACCAATTATGCGAGTTAGTAGCATCTTTAAAAATATCGTTATTATTTTACCACACAAAAAAATGTTACAGACACACTTAAAAAATTGAATGAGTATCAAGTACCGGTAGTTAAAGTAAGTTAAATAATGACATGTAGGTAGTAATCCCATGAAATAGTAGCACACCACTGTTTCACAGGGTTAGGTACCACTTGCACGGCTGTAGGGTTACCACCTACATATTATTATTGCGTACGACGTCATCTCAGGACTCTACTGCGGCAAATGGTTGCAAATTGCGATGGCGGTGGTCACTGTGCAACGTATGTAGCTTGTTTGGTGATTTTTTGAAGTGAAACTTCTTTAGAATCGTTGTGATTTCAAACCGGAAGGCAACAACAGGGAAGTTCCCGCGCCCGGCCGCGCTGCACGCCGCTAATTTTAAATTAGTTTTTTTTTTATTAGTTTGACAAAGAAGTTTCACTTCTATCGTGTGTGATTCGCACACACACCTTTTTTTAGTTTTGTTTTTACATAAGACGGTGTCAACTAATACTGCACTAGTGTAAAAAAACTCATTCAGTACTGACATTTTTACACATAGCTATCTATCAAAACCTATATATACCCACACATACATATATATGTATAATACTGTATTGCATTCTATTATTTCCTTGTAACCCTAGAAAGCTCGTTCAATACCAGCGATGCTGATAAGGAAACAATCGGAACAGCCGCAGCCTGTCTCTAGGCCTTATTCAGGCATCATTAGTATCAGCAGGGCTCAGGCACGAGGTAGTAAGAGGCGAGACTGTTCGCGGAAGACCACGCCCACACTTCCGGAACAGCGCGAACTGACTCGTTATTATTCCTACAACATTATATTAAACAGATTAAACATATTAAACTTTAGGAAGACGCCAAAGAGAGCGGAAAATTAAAAACAATTTTGTAGAGCATCGGAAACCGGAAGAACGTGAGGACGATCACAGCTGCGTGAAGTCCCGTTTGAGAATTCTGTTCGTCATTTTTACATAACAGCTGTTTCGGTGAACAAGTCCTGAGGTTAAATAATTTACATAGCTTAATAAAACGATTTCGATTCAGCCTGTAATATCCTACTGTTGGACATAGGCCTCTTCCCCATGCCTACATGGGGAATAGGCCTATGTCCAATACAAATACAAATGTTGTCGTGTGCGAGGATCGAACCCGCAACCGTCTGCGCAACAGCCAATCGCAATCCAGTGCTGCCGCTGCGCCAACGCGGCGTCACAGTATAGCTTAATGTACTAAAAGATAATATAGTCTACGTGTCCTGCCTGTGAGATGCGGCAACATGTCAGCCAAAGCCTGTAATCACCTGAAGCTGAGAAGGCCACGTTCGGAAACCCGCGACCGGAGCGGAGCACCAGACCCATGTGTATGTATCAAAATGGTAACGGTTGTTTATCGCCGAGTCTCGCGGCGCGGTCCATTAGCGGGGAGAGCTGTCAGTATGAATGCCTCGCGTGCCTCGGACTCGCCCTCTCCTCGCCGTCCCGCGCCCACCGGTAGTCTAAATCAATCCAATATCGATCAATAGATCACACGGCCAATTTAAAACGCGTCTATGCATGCACTCGACGTAATTATCTGCAGTAACGCCGGCCGCATATGGCCGCGGCGCCGCCGTCGCCCGCATTGCTCACATCGCCGCTTTCCTACTGCACCAGTTATTAGACGTAATTAAATATATTAATTTTAAATCAAAAATGTGTACAAAACGTTTAATAAACCGTTAATTAACTCGCTTGTGTTTCTTCGATCGGAGATTAGAGCACATTAAGGAACTTTTAGATAGATTTCTAGCTACCGACACCGCAGTCGGAGGCTCGACAAGACTGGCACATTAATAAACTAGTTCGATTGAATTCCTTTACAATTTAAGTTTTATTTTCAATATCCCTTATGCGTTGCACTCTCGTTGCAACTTTGTAAGCAGCTGTATTTATCAAATATGCTATATAATAAAAAATAGAAATATTATCTATAGTTATCGCAATTTTAAACAAACTTCTTTACTTGAAATTGTATGTAGATCTCGTTGCGAGGTTGTTGCAGGTTGCCGAAACAGACGATAGAGACTAGGGAGATCATAGCTCCTCAGTGTGAGCGGTGAACATAAGTGGTTCGAATATCAGAATAGAAGCTAAAAAACAAAACTGCCATCGTAACTAAAATTAAACTAAAATCTGGTGTGAATTGCATCACAAAAATAATTAACGCCCAACGAAGTGGGCCCGGGTCGGCTAGTAGTACATAATTATTCTTTTTAAAATCTAGCTAAAGACTTAAAATAGACTAAGGCTGCATAGATACCTACTGACCTTTTTCTGTTATTATTTGTAACGTGGATTGTAAAAGGTTCACATCTATTCTGAAGCTATATTTTTTATTTTCACTTTTCATAATAGGTAGGTACCAATTCATTACGATTATGAAAAAATATTGCAGCAAGCAACTTTTAATGAAGTTGAAATGCTTAAAAATAAGCCTTTTCTATTCAATTTACTGTGAAATTACTGTCAGGTACAAAAACAAGTGTAAATTAGATGTTAGAACAGAACTTGGCTTTCATTTTTCTATATAACGAGATCTCCTGCAACATTGTAGTGACAGTCGGTAAAAACACACGGCGAGGCGGTCCATCGCCTTTTAGTTCCAAGAAGTACGTCTTGACAATGATACGGGGCTAAACAGCCCAGACTACAATCTTAGAGTTGCCAACAACTCTGAGATACATGAAATATGTATATACTCTGTATTGTACACAATAACATAATTATTATAAATAAAGAACAGTGTACAAAGGCGGTCTTATCGCTAGAAGAGCGATCTCTTCCAGACAACCTTTCGGCATATAGGACATGGCATAGTGAAAGCGGTAGGGAAGTGTACAAGGAGAAGTGCCTAGGATGACATCAGTTAGCGAGTAAAAATAATTGTAAATAAATAACACTACAATAGTGTAGGTACATATGTATACAACATGTCGGTACCTGCGCTGTTGTCGATATTCACCTACCCTCACTCATTCTATTATTCGAGTCATTCTGACGTCTCTTCCCCGTTAACTAATAACTATCTTGTGTTACCTTACATTGTTATTAACCAGTGTAATGACCTCTCTTTCCTACAAACATAATAAATACACATATATAATATAGATAAATACATAGAATACAAAATACAAGTGTAGCAATACTCATACATGATATTAGGTAGATCTGCATAGATATTAAAAACAATTACAACGTATTAAGTGACAAATATAGTGCGCCTTGGGGTATTTTTTGAAGCAAGGCAGGGCTTGTCTTATAGGTGGAGGTAGAGACACCTCGCTCCGAGACACCTACAGCAAACATAAACAAAATACCGCTGGCAGTACTCCGAACAATTTATTACCTCTGCCGTATCACATGTGATGCGATTCTAAATGGACTTATGTCACGCTACACATTATATTGCTTCCATATCTGATTATGATATTTTATTACCATAAAAAACACTTTCTTACATACCTGTTCTGCTATAGAAAGCTGAATTTGATGTGTAGAGTCTATATTCCAGTAATAAAAAAAATCTTAATTGTCTAGCTTTCTGCTTGGACTATTTTAAGTAGATTGATGAAAATGACTGACTAAATTTTTATTATGAATCTAAATAAGGATAGTTCACATTTAGACTTTAATCCAACGTTTGAATACCTAAATACTTAGTATCGGGTACATAATGGGACAGATAGTTAATGTGACGCTAGCTTTAGAAATTATTAGGACTTTTTTTTTAATTTTACTAAGTCGACAAACAAGCGTACGGCTCACCTGATGGTAAGTGACTACCGTAGCCTATAGACGCCTGCAACACCAGAAGCGTCGCAAGCACGTTGCCGACCCTATCCCCAATCCCCCCAGGAGGTCTGGTCACCTTACTCACCAACAGGAACATAATACTGCTTGAAAACAGTATTATTTAGCTGTGGTCTCCTGTAAGGTCGAGGTACTACCCCAGTCGGACTGCTCCAGATTTTGAGCAGGAAATTTCCTGCTGTGCCCTACCTCAGTTAAAATATTGACCCTGCTGACAAGAACCACAAAGATTATCGATAGCTACTCTTATAGTATGTAGGTTAAACATTACTTTTACTAATTAAATTATTTTAATATTTTTGAAGTTATACTTCTTTTGCGCTTTAGGGAAAAACCGACGCCCTGAAGTTAGCTAGTCAACGAAGAAGAAGTTAGCCAATGAAGTACAACTTCTTACGAGCGTACCTATATAAGTACACACACACACTTTTTAATTAGTGTTTATGTAATAGGTACATAGGTATATAAATCTAAATTTTATTTTTATTTTATCTTCTACACTGCCGCGTTAATCGCAATCGTAAATTACACGTTTTAGTTAATTTTAACCAAAGTATTATTGTAGAACAAGGTAATACGCTTTTGTTAAGGACATAAGGTGTATTAATTACTCGTACCTAAGGTAGATGCTTTACAACCCCCCACCTCGTAGTTTACAAAAACATAAATAAAACAACATCCATAGTTCCTACTAGTGTTCTAAGATTGCCAAATTGTTGCCAAATAACCAAGTGATAATTAGGTATAGCGTTTTAACACTTCTTATTAATTTCAATTGTTTTGTAAATGAATTAATTTTTTGGCCTGTCACTTGTTATCTGTATGTTCAAATGTAAAACATAATACGTAGCTATGTTATATGAGTGCCAGTTATATGAGGGAGGTCTATTTACGACATGTAAACATTCAGGTCTCGCAATAACACTATACATACCTGTCGGCGACTAGAAGTCGTCCTGAGTATTGAGCCAGTGACGTCACTAGGAGCTGGTGACGGTGGTGGTGTGGGCGTGGCGTGTGCTGGCCCCGCCCACTCGGCACACGACACCACGGCCGCGTGTGTGCACGGTGCAATAGTGTGGGTATGCAGATCAGCTGATGAGATAAGATCGGCGATTCATCTGGACGTAGTACGAGGGAGTCGGGGGAAGCGTTAAACAGCGCATATTCAAAGTACGCGCTCGAGCTGCTGCATTCAGCATACAGCCGCAAAGAGTTTAATCTATACTAATATATAAAGCTGAAGAGTTTGTTTGTTTGTTTGTTTGTTTGAACGCGGTAATCTCTGGAACTACTGGGCCAATTTGAAAAATTCTTTCAGTGTTAGATAGCCCATTTATCGAGGAAGGCTATAGGCTATGTGTCATCACGCTAAGACCAATAGGAGCGGAGTCCACGCCGACGAAGTCGCACGCAGAATCTAGTTACTATATAGAAACTAAAATAAGTTTGATTTATGTATGAAATTTTATTCAGTCGTAAACATTTACGACCTCAACCGAAGCCGACATGGGTAATTACCTATTACGAAAAATTGCATTTATAAACTTCAGAAATAGGAATAAAGACTTCAAAGAAGTTAACGCGAAATTATAACCAATCATTACATAATAATATATGTAATCGGTAGCGCACAATATGACACGCAGCTGGTATGCGTGTGGGTGCGGGCGCGGGCGGCATTTGTTAGTCTAATGAGAGGACGATAACGACCCGCGCTATGGAAATCTCGCTCCAGAAACATTTGTTATGATATCTACGTGCAGAAATATTTGCTAGGTAGGGGTGCGCTAGTACCTACTACACGAAGAACACACACATTCCAGCTTATTAAAGAGTAAATAATGTCAATGAATAGTGTAGGGTGCCTGAGCTTTAGTGAAATGTTTAATGTTAAATTACAAAAAATAATGCCTTTAAAATTTTTATTAAATTTCTTAAATGTTACGTAAAATATGTACTGAAGTAAAATGCACAGTGTTGTTCTAACTTTAAGTTCGACGCCATGCGTGTGCGATATTGTTTCGGTGTGTTGAAACACCCAAGTGTTCGATAATAGACCGAACGAATAGATTTTCTTAAAATATACTTCATTTTTATACCTTACCGCTTCAGCCTGTAACATCCCACTGCTGGGCGTATAGCTCTTTCCCCATGTAGCAGAAGGATCAGAGGTTAATCCACCACGCTGCTCCAATGCGGGTTGACGGATATAGGGACCGATATATATCTATACTAATACATAAAGCTGAAGAGTTTGTTTGGTTGGTTGTTTGTTTGTTTGTTTGTTTGAACGCGGTAATCTCTGAAACTACTGGGCTGATTTGAAAAATTCTTTCACTGTTAGATAGCCCATTTATCGAGGAAGGCTATAGGCTATGTATCATCACGCTAAGACCAATAGGAGCGGAGTCCACGCCGACGAAGTCGCGCGCAGAAGCTAGTATTTGTATAAACCCAAATTTCCACTCCGAACGGGAATCGAACCCGTGACCGTCAAAGCAAGGACACGTCACTGTTAGCTAATCTCTTACCTTTGCTTTCCTAGTCCTGGTCAAATAAATTTGAAACCATTTTACAAATACATTTAAATTAATTTGTAACATCGTTTTATACGTATTAATTGTTAAAGAAATTATTGTGCTTTCATTATCTCTATGTGACGACCAATCACAAGATGAAAGTCAATCAAATATCGTCTTCGATTCCCTATCAAAGTATACCTACCTACTAAGTATATGTGTGTATTTGTATATTGAAATATCTATTTCGCGTCTGAACATTTGTTTCAGAGCTCATATAAAGCTGTCGATCCCGATTATCAACATAAACAGCACAGCATATCTGTGAACGATCGTAACTCTAAGAAGGAAATCATCCGCCAACGCGTAGAGCACCAGTGTTGCGGATTAAGCGCCTCTTTTCAAACTAGCTCCTTATTAGATTCGTAAAATAAACTCAGTCCGAAAAATAACATCCTAGTTATAAAGAGCAACGATAGACAATGATAGACGAAGAGAGAACAACAAGCAATTACCTATAGACGAAGTCTAACAATAAGAAAATTGGTTAGTTATCCCTGATTTTGAGTAGGTACCTACTTTTCGCAAGTAAACACGATGCATACGAGTACTACGATTGTTTCGTAATAGGTAATTAAAAATGTACTATCGATCATTATGTCATCGAATAATACGTAGAAAAAATAGAGAAAGACGCAAATAAATTCGAAAATAATGAAATGAGTTTGTAGTTTTAATAATTCACCAACTGAAGGTTGGATGCGGGCGCGTGGAGCCGCCTGAGCCTGACATAGGTGCGTGATGCAAACTACGCGCAAACGTACTGACATGCGTAGCGTATTGCAAATGCACTTTGTTATCTCTGCATGACACACTAACGTACACTTGTAGCAGTTATTATTAGCAAACGATTTATTACGTTTTTTCTTTAATCTATAGGGACTAATATATTAAAGCTGAAAGTTTTTGTTTGTTTAAATACAGGAACTACCTACTGGTTTTAATTAATAAAAATATTTTTCTGTTAGATAGCTCATTTACTAAGAATTATTTTTTTCCTCAAATTAATGTGTGTAAAACCGCGTTACACAGCTAATAGTTTAATATTTGTTTTTAGATTTTAATGTATTCTTCCATTAGATATTACATTCCATTAATTTCACTCACTTCAGTACTTGTGACTACTACCAGTCAGTCGTAATAGGTACGATACAACAATTAATGATATGAAAACTCTTTTGCGGCCAACAGGCGTCGAAGGCCTCCTCGTGGTGCACCCTGGGCAACGGGACGGGCAGCAGTTGTAGCGGTACTGCTGCCTGTCGCGGCTAACGACCGACGGGGAGGGCGCGTAAGCGCATTGGGGTGCCGGGGCCTTTGGGTCGCGCCCCAGGGAGGCGCGAAAGCGCATAGGAGTGTCGAGGCCGTTGGGCACGCTCCTAAGGAAGGGAAGGGCCTCTGGGTCGGTCCCGGATCACCGGGGGCGGGTCTCGCGGACTTATGGTTCGCGGACTTGTCTTCCGCTCCGGGGGTGGGTCTCGGACCCGGATCACTCCGGGTTCCGGGGATGGGTCTCGGCCCCGGATCACCAGGGCGGGTTTGCGGACTTATGGGGGTCTCGCGGACTCGTCTCTCGGCCCGGGGCGGGGCGGGTCTCGATCTCGGATCACCGGGAGCGGGTCTTGCGGACTTATGGTCTTGCCGACTCGTCTCCCGCTCCGGGAGCGGGGTCTGTTAAGCTTGTCTTTCGGCTCGGAGGTCGTGCGCGGTGCGGGGTGGCACGTAGGTTGCCGACGGTGAGGGTTTGGCGCTGCGACGCGGCGCGGGGAGAGGACGGGGTGGGTGGCTTCGTTCGCCCGCCCCGTGGCGTGGAAGCGCGGGGGTAGGTGCGCTCCGGGTACTTCTCTGCTTTTCGGAGTGGACCCGTGAGCGCAGGCGCTGTGACGGCGCGAAGACGTGGGGGTCGGTTTTTCCTTCCCCCGCGCTGGGGACGGGGTGGGTGGGTTCGCCCGTCCGCCCCGGGGGCGCGAAGGCGCTTTCCCTAGTGCCGAGGCCTCGGTCCGCGGGAGTACAGGGCCGTCGCCATCCCGGTCTTTGCTGACTTACGTTGGCACTGCCCGGGCGGTACGGGGCAGCCTAAGCGCCAGGCAGAGGACGGTCGACTAGGGAGGGGGTTGTCCGACCATCAAATCTGCCTGGGTTGGTGCGCGCGGTGCCTCCGCGTGCCACCTATAAGGAAAGGGCCCGTAAGGGCAACGCCGCCGGGGTTTGCAGAGGAATTTGGACTCCTGCGACTCCGGCACGGGCGAAGGAGGTGGGCACCGCTGGTTTTTAGTGGGTAGTCCGGCATTGCACCACCGCCGGGAGCCCCACACTCCCGCTGCCCAGCGCGGCGGCATTTTACCAGCGTTAAAAAAAAAAAAAAAAAAAAAAAGGTGCGTGATGCAAACTACGCGCAAACGTACTGACATGCGTAGCGTATTGCAAATGCACTTTGTTATCTCTGCATGACACACTAACGTACACTTGTAGCAGTTATTATTAGCAAACGATTTATTACGTTTTTTCTTTAATCTATAGGGACTAATATATTAAAGCTGAAAGTTTTTGTTTGTTTAAATACAGGAACTACCTACTGGTTTTAATTAATAAAAATATTTTTCTGTTAGATAGCTCATTTACTAAGAATTATTTTTTTCCTCAAATTAATGTGTGTAAAACCGCGTTACACAGCTAATAGTTTAATATTTGTTTTTAGATTTTAATGTATTCTTCCATTAGATATTACATTCCATTAATTTCACTCACTTCAGTACTTGTGACTACTACCAGTCAGTCGTAATAGGTACGATACAACAATTAATGATATGAAAACTCTTTTGCGGCCAACAGGCGTCGAAGGCTTCTGCCTAAGCACTCAACACGGACTCAAACCACCACACCACGTCAAACATCTGAATGATCTATTCTATTCTGTTTAAATATTTGACATTGACCTCTCGTTCTCTAACGTACCAGCCACTTTCTGTGGTCTGTGGTACGTTACCACCACCCGTCGTCTTAACACTACGCTTACGATTTACTTGACAAGACCTAACAAAACAGCAATGTTTATGTGGTTTCTTTATAAAAAGATATGTTACTAGTTACGTCTCAGGTTTCAGATCCTCAAACCTCATATATAGGTAATACTAGCCGTGCCCCGCGTACCCGCCTTAACCTGAGGGAAAAACTTACTGAAACATTACATAGCCTATAATCTTCCTCGATAAATGCTATCCAATACAAAATACGCGTTGACGCAACGGTCACAGCCGTGGTCACAGCACTGGTTTGTAGCTGTTGCGCTGGCGGTTGCGGGTTCGATCTCTGCACATAACAAACATGTTTATTGGCCATACAGATGTTTTCCATGGTCTGGGTGTTTGTGCAGTCCTTGTGGGTCTCCCCACCTTGCCTCGGAGAGCACGTTAAGCCGTCGGTCCCGGTTGTTATCATGTACCTACCTACAATTACTGATAGTGTTACTTATAGTAGGGAATATCTGCCAACCCGCATTGTAGCGGCGTGGTGGATTAAGCTCTGATTTTTGTCGTACATGGGATAAGAGACCTATGCCCAGCAGTGGGATATTACAGCTTGAAGCGTAATACAAAATAATTTTTTACTTCAAACCAGAGACATTAGATTAGCGCGATCGAACAAACAAACAAACTGTCCAGCTTAATAATATCAGTATAGATTGCCAGAAAAGGCTGATCAAGATGCGACTCCGTCTCGGATTTACTGCTTAGATAATTCTGCGAAGGTAATTAAAATGATTTCACTTACTAAGAACTAAGTGCAGTGTTTACTTGTTGACTACTTAATGAGCGTGTTGCTACACTCACAAGGTAAACGCGAGGTAATTTTACACTTCGATTAGATTGACTAATTACAAAACCTAGTACATCAGAAAGACGGTTTTAGCCTATTAAACTACCTACTAGGAAAGAGTTGTTACAGAAAATCACAGAAAAATAAAACTGTACCTACCTACTCAAGTAATGTCGTGTACTTTTGGTGAGTATTGAGTAAGGTATGCAGAGCGCTTGGTGATGCGCCATATTAACAAAGTTAGATTTGACAAAGATCTTGTGATGCTCCAGATGTTAACAGTTTATGGTCAGGTACGATAACAGCCTACCATCAAGCGGTAGCCACTCTAGAGAAAGATTTATCTCCTTAGTGGTTTTAAAAAAGGGTGTAACTAAAACCAATTTGATTCTACATAATTTAATTTAATATAATATTTAGACATTACAATTTAACTTTCTCGTAGACACAGTTAACAGAGATTGCTTTCTACTCCAATTTTATGGCTTCCTTTATTGTCTTGAGTCTTTGTGTAATATTTATTTATATGTAGGGACATTTATAAAAAAAAACGAGTGTGCTTTAGAGTTTAGACCACACGACTGAAGTAAAACTTACGAAACGTAACTCTCTGTCTTTCTATCTTCACTAACTTATAGGTATATCCCTCACAACTTCCGTTCGCCTCGCTCTCACATTTTTCGTAACGCTCTCGTCACGCATTCACCAGCTTACTCCCCAAGTCTCGCGTGAAAGAACTTTTACTTCAAAAATATATTAGGCATATCAGTTTGACGTAGGCAGCAGTAGTACAAACACTCTATCTTAGGAACACCTATACCTATGTTAAAATAACCTGCACACTTATCAGATATTTTTACACAAATTTTACGATAGCAAAAATACTAACGACTGTGAAACACGTTTTCCTCGAGTATTTATAGTTTATTTATTTATTTATTTAACAATTTTTGTACACTAGAAAGCAATATACAACAAATATCACAAAACATTGCTGGTACAAAGGCACTACTTATCCCATGATGGAATCTCTTCCAGTAGTCCTGCCACAGGAAAATTATAAAATAATCGCAAAATTAGCGTGTACAATAAAAATAAAGAAAAAAAATACTAAAAAATACTAAATATAAATATATATGATAAATACATTATTCTACTATTTAAAAGCATACATACAAAAAAAAAAGTATACACACATAGATACAAATAATATAATACATACGGTAATATATTCTAATACGCATAAAGACACTTAATTAAATTGATTTGAGGTTATGATTGATTTAGATAGAATTCTCTCACTCTTTTCTTAAATAGTGATAATGTTTCACAATCGCGAATTTCGTATGGTAGGGAATTCCAAAGTCTAACGGAATGTGCAGTAAAGGAGTAGGAATAAAAATCGGTACGGTGAGTGGGTATCTGAAGAAGAGAACGTTTACGAGATCTACACGGAGAATCATTAGCGTGAGAGAAAGAGAAGCGGTCCCGTAGATACGAAGGAGAACAAGGATCAAAAAGAGTCTTAAAAAGGAAACAAAGTATTCTATAGTTTCTACGATGGCGGATAGGTAGCCATTGGAGCTGCTTACGAAAGTGACTTACATGATCATATTTTTTTAAGCCGAAAATGAAACGCAAGCATGAATTTTGTAGTCGCTCAAGTCTGTTAAGTAATTCTTCGGTGACATCTAAACAAGTAACATCAGCGTAATCAATGATCGGATGTATGAGAGTTTGCACGAGAGAAACTTTGGTCTTGAAGGGTAAAAAATTTTGTAGGGCCTTTAGAGAATGGAGCGAAAAATATACCTTACGACTGATCTCATTGATATAGGCATTCCAGTTAAGATTGGAATCTAAAACAACGCCTAAGTTCTTAGCCGAGTCGGAAAAAGTAATAGGAACGTCGTCGACGATAATAGGGGGTAGGTCAGCTATATCAAGTTGAGAGCGAATGCGTTTACTACCTATGACTAACGCTTTAGTTTTTCCCGGGTTAACAGTAAGACCGAAACTATCAGCCCATTCAGTAATACGCCTTAGATCATCATTGATAGAGGTAATGGCAGACGTGACATCATGTAACTTAAAATGGCGATATATCTGCAAATCGTCATAGCATATAAGTGGTATTTGGAAGATATGACCTTAGTGATCGAGTTAATAAAAACAGAGAAAAGAAGAGGGGAAAGTACGCCACCTTGGGGAACTCCCACAGTAAGATTGCACCAGTTGGAATAAGATGTATTTACTTGAACACGCTGTGAGCGATTCCGAAGATAAGATTCAAACCACGCTAACGCGGAGGAAGAAGTATTGATAGATTTTAGTACGCCAAGAAGGATGTCGAAGTCGATAGAATTGAAAGCATTACTAAAATCAATTAGTATCAGGATAGTTAATGATTTATTCTCCATGGCTAAGCGAATGTCGTCAGTTACGTTGATAAGAGCAGAAGTTGTGCTATGGCCTGGGCGAAAACCAGATTGATATGAATTGAGAAGATCATTAGAATATAAAAATATGCATTCAAAAACTCATTTTGAAATGTCAATTGAAATGTTTATTTTGAAATGTCATAAAAATACATTTGCTTATCAAATTCACGGCTGTAAATATATAGAACGCTGGTTCTAATAAATTATTTACATTGTTATCTATGAGTGCGTCATAAATTATGAAAGAAAATATTTTCATACCGGCGCGTTCAGTTTTGTGTGAGTAATGAGTCTCCTACAGGCAGCCCCGGATCTTCAATTTTTTTTAGGCGGGGCAAAAACTGAAAAATGCCGCCCCCGCCCAGTTATATTTATTTTATTTTTACCTTTATCATGCTTATAATTTCAGCTATCAGATGTCCACTATTTGATTGAAATTTGGACATAGCCTACATAGGCCTTTCGGAAATAATGCATCCATCGCTGTTCTTTCTGTGTTAAGCCTATTTATTTACACATACATCGGTACATAGACATAAACGTGTAGGATATATATTTTATAAACAGCATACAGGCCCGGATCTAGGGGGGGGCAAGCCGGGGCCCATGCCCCGGGCGGCAAGTTCAGGGGGCGGCCAAATTCACATTTTACAGACGAATGGACAACTCATCATTTACTTAACTTTGACCACGGAATAAATAATACACATAATACACAAGTACAGAAATTTCATGGCCATATCAACTCTACCGATACCCAGAGCGCAGAGTGAGACATGCTGCACGAACATTTATTATTCGCGAAGCGCGTAGGCATAGTTCATAAAAATTAAATTAAAAATTTAAAAAAAAATCCCAACACAGTAACCTGAGTTTCCCTTAAAAAGTAAACGCGTTTATTTTGAAGTAATTTTATAAAAATTTATGTTGCTTAGTTAAGTTAGGTTAGTTTTAGTACAGTCATTTGGTGCTCAAAAAGGGGGTTACCTGGAAATTTTCCGGTAGTTTTGAAAATTGGTGATTTTATAGATTTCGACGTGCTCTTTTCGAATTTTCACTTTGCCACCTCGCATCTTTGCCGCTCGCGCCACCATATTGGAAAAATGGCGCTGAAATACAGTTTTTTGAGAATAACTCCGTTCAAACTCATTTTACGATAAAAATAGTTATGTAAGAAATTAAACTAGAGAAAATTTCCTACAATTTATGTATTAACCTTTTTTTGTAAAATCCATAGTTTGAGCGTACGAGAGCTGCAAAGTCCACTCTAACACGCGTTTACGTGTCATAATTATATTTCGTTAAGTCCCGTCGACTAGTTTTGAATAATTTTTTTTTTAATTTTATAAAATTATGGTATGTTCTAAACACTAAAAATATTTAATTCCCGTTGGAAATTTTACTTAAACTTAATTTTTCAACGAGTTAAACGATTGTTAACAAACAAAATTTTCTCGAAATTACGTCTCAATTGTAAATGAAAAAAAAAATGTTTAAAGATTGTCGTAAAAAATTTTCGCTTCGTAGAGCCTTATTTATATACATAATTAACAAGATCGCGCCATTAAAGTAAAAAAACTATTCATACTTACTTTGTCTATACTAAAATTTCCAACGGGAATTAAATGTTTATAGTGTTTAGATTACACCATATTTTTTTCAAATTAAAAAAAAAAATTCAAAACTTGTCAACTGGACTTACGAAATATACCTAATTATGACACGTAAACGCTCGTTAGAGTGGACTTTGCAGCTCTCGTACGCTGAAACTATAGATTTTACAAAAAAAAGGTTACTACATAAACTGTAGGAAATTTTTTTTAGTTTAATTTATTACATAACTATTTTTATCGTAAAATGAGTTGGAACGGAGTTATTCTCAAAAAACTGTATTTGAGCGCCATTTTTCCAATATGGCGACGCGAGCGGCAAAGATACGAAGTGGCAAAGTGAAAATTCGAAAAGAGCATGTCGAAATCTATAAAATCACCAATTTTCAAAACTACTGGAAAACTTTCCAGGTAAAACTATCAAATGACTGGACTATTTAGACTATTTGTAATTGAACTGTTAGTTTTGGAGCGGTCCCGCAACGCGATGTAATTTTTTTTTTTTTTGAATTATTAATACTCGTACATACTTAGGTACTTTAAGATTGAGTTTCTTTCATTATTTTTTACTTTTAAAGGGAACTCAAGTTACTGTGTCGGTTTTTTTTTTGTTTTTAAATTAATTTTTATTTGATACTTTCATTCATTTATTTTTATTATTAATTTTGTAAAGTGCATGCGATGCTATTTCATTTGCAACCCTACTTGGATAAATTTGCTGACATTCGGATTTCCATCCTCATTTTCTCCCCACCACATGTATTTGCAGATATTGGGTATTTTCCTCGGTTTTACCCCCAGATTTTTTTCAGGACTCAACCGATTTTCATCAAACATGCGTCAAAGAACACTCGCCCGTAACTTACCTTTCATACAAAAAAAAAAAAACTAAATTGAAATCGCGTCCTCCGTTCGCGAGCTACGGTGCCACACACAGACAGACAGACAGACACGTCAAACGTATAACATCCCTCTTTTTGCGTCGGGGGTTAAAAATACGCGCCCGCTCGCCCGCAGAAATCGCAGATGGCGGCAGCACGCGTCTGGTTACCGTGCATGCGAAAGAGAGAGTACAAAGAGAGCAAAAGAGTAAAATTGTAATTTCAATTCACAAATGCAATACAATATTTGATTTTTATTTTTTGCATACATATTTTTATTTTAAATCCTATCCTATGCTGTTTATAAAATATATATCCTACACGTTTATGTCTATGTACCGATGTATGTGTAAATAAATAGGCTTAACACAGAAAGAACAGCGATGGATGCATTATTTCCGAAAGGCCTATGTAGGCTATGTCCAAATTTCAATCAAATAGTGGACATCTGATAGCTGAAATTATAAGCATGATAAAGGTAAAAATAAAATAAATATAACTGGGCGGGGGCGGCATTTTTCAGTTTTTGCCCCGCCTAAAAAAAATTGAAGATCCGGGGCTGACAGCATAGGATAGGATTTAAAATAAAAATATGTATGCAAAAAATAAAAATCAAATATTGTATTGCATTTGTGAATTGAAATTACAATTTTACTCTTTTGCTCTCTTTGTACTCTCTCTTTCGCATGCACGGTAACCAGACGCGTGCTGCCGCCATCTGCGATTTCTGCGGGCGAGCGGGCGCGTATTTTTAACCCCCGACGCAAAAAGAGGGATGTTATACGTTTGACGTGTCTGTCTGTCTGTCTGTGTGTGGCACCGTAGCTCGCGAACGGAGGACGCGATTTCAATTTAGTTTTTTTTTTTTTGTATGAAAGGTAAGTTACGGGCGAGTGTTCTTTGACGCATGTTTGATGAAAATCGGTTGAGTCCTGAAAAAAATCTGGGGGTAAAACCGAGGAAAATACCCAATATCTGCAAATACATGTGGTGGGGAGAAAATGAGGATGGAAATCCGAATGTCAGCAAATTTATCCAAGTAGGGTTGCAAATGAAATAGCATCGCATGCACTTTACAAAATTAATAATAAAAATAAATGAATGAAAGTATCAAATAAAAATTAATTTAAAAACAAAAAAAAAACCGACACAGTAACTTGAGTTCCCTTTAAAAGTAAAAAATAATGAAAGAAACTCAATCTTAAAGTACCTAAGTATGTACGAGTATTAATAATTCAAAAAAAAAAAAAAATTACATCGCGTTGCGGGACCGCTCCAAAACTAACAGTTCAATTACAAATAGTCTAAATAGTCCAGTCATTTGATAGTTTTACCTGGAAAGTTTTCCAGTAGTTTTGAAAATTGGTGATTTTATAGATTTCGACATGCTCTTTTCGAATTTTCACTTTGCCACTTCGTATCTTTGCCGCTCGCGTCGCCATATTGGAAAAATGGCGCTCAAATACAGTTTTTTGAGAATAACTCCGTTCCAACTCATTTTACGATAAAAATAGTTATGTAATAAATTAAACTAAAAAAAATTTCCTACAGTTTATGTAGTAACCTTTTTTTTGTAAAATCTATAGTTTCAGCGTACGAGAGCTGCAAAGTCCACTCTAACGAGCGTTTACGTGTCATAATTAGGTATATTTCGTAAGTCCAGTTGACAAGTTTTGAATTTTTTTTTTTAATTTGAAAAAAATATGGTGTAATCTAAACACTATAAACATTTAATTCCCGTTGGAAATTTTAGTATAGACAAAGTAAGTATGAATAGTTTTTTTACTTTAATGGCGCGATCTTGTTAATTATGTATATAAATAAGGCTCTACGAAGCGAAAATTTTTTACGACAATCTTTAAACATTTTTTTTTTTCATTTACAATTGAGACGTAATTTCGAGAAAATTTTGTTTGTTAACAATCGTTTAACTTGTTGAAAAATTAAGTTTAAGTAAAATTTCCAACGGGAATTAAATATTTTTAGTGTTTAGAACATACCATAATTTTATAAAATTAAAAAAAAAATTATTCAAAACTAGTCGACGGGACTTAACGAAATATAATTATGACACGTAAACGCGTGTTAGAGTGGACTTTGCAGCTCTCGTACGCTCAAACTATGGATTTTACAAAAAAAGGTTAATACATAAATTGTAGGAAATTTTCTCTAGTTTAATTTCTTACATAACTATTTTTATCGTAAAATGAGTTTGAACGGAGTTATTCTCAAAAAACTGTATTTCAGCGCCATTTTTCCAATATGGTGGCGCGAGCGGCAAAGATGCGAGGTGGCAAAGTGAAAATTCGAAAAGAGCACGTCGAAATCTATAAAATCACCAATTTTCAAAACTACCGGAAAATTTCCAGGTAACCCCCTTTTTGAGCACCAAATGACTGTACTAAAACTAACCTAACTTAACTAAGCAACATAAATTTTTATAAAATTACTTCAAAATAAACGCGTTTACTTTTTAAGGGAAACTCAGGTTACTGTGTTGGGATTTTTTTTTAAATTTTTAATTTAATTTTTATGAACTATGCCTACGCGCTTCGCGAATAATAAATGTTCGTGCAGCATGTCTCACTCTGCGCTCTGGGTATCGGTAGAGTTGATATGGCCATGAAATTTCTGTACTTGTGTATTATGTGTATTATTTATTCCGTGGTCAAAGTTAAGTAAATGATGAGTTGTCCATTCGTCTGTAAAATGTGAATTTGGCCGCCCCCTGAACTTGCCGCCCGGGGCATGGGCCCCGGCTTGCCCCCCCCTAGATCCGGGCCTGCCTACAGGCTACAGCTCAGACAGATGTAGCAGCTCGACCCTCATCTGATCGTTTGTATCAAAGAACTAGGGAAGGAAAAACAAAGAGTATTATATCTTGTTACAGACTAGCAGATCACACACAAGGGCCTTCGTCTGCGTTGCTTATTATAAGAAAATTGTAGGTATGAGTTTTGATGGTTTGTTTTGATTGATTGATCAGAATCAACTATACGCTTTGTTACAAAAAAAGAGTGTGCTTTAGACCACACGACTGAAGTAGGTAAAACTTCTGCACAATAGGCCTGCACTGTGTTTTAGATATACAAAACGTAGCTGACTATGAGAGAAAGAGAGAAAGAAATTGTGTACTCGCACCTCTCTCTCTCTCGCTCCATTCGCCTCGCCCGATCACACTTTTCGTAATTCTTTCGTCACGCATTTACCAACTTACTCCTCAAAAAAAAAAACAGTAACATTATAACATACAGCCGAAGGCGTAGAATCAACTTACAAAATTCATTATTTTATTTAAAACTTCAGTTACTTAAATAGTGGATAAGGACTTCGAATATGAATTAAGTATATAATAAGTAAAATAAATTGAACAATATCTTTTCTATCTATTGGACATCATATAATGGACATCATATCCTATACTAATAAAAACATTTATAGTACCTACCTATTAACTAGCAAGCATCCATCGCGATGTTGACAAAGTACCTAACAAACCAAGATTCAAGATGAAATCTGAATGTTAAATATGTTGAACTAGGTATATCTTAGTGTCTATTGTAATAAAACACTGAATCATATAAATTATGTCGCTAAAAACCTCCTAAGAGACAACTAAGCGTCTCATCGTTTGCGCTGGTGACAGGACTGTACATCAGTTCACGGTGAAGGGGCTTTAATATTCGACGTAGAGATAATTTTATTTAGTTATTATAAATTTATAGCCTTCATACATGAGCATACAGATCATCTTAAGGTAGTGTTTACTTATACTAACTTATTGAAAGACTCTCGTATTAAACATACTCCATAAATATATAATATCAGCATATCTCCGAGGTAATTGACATAATGTAAGACAACAAACAGAAAACAACATGATTAAAAAACGCCACGTCCAATAAAAGTGTCGCTTGAGAAATGTGATGACGGACTTATCTCGAGCTATAACTCACGACTGATTTATCCTCGAGCAGGAAATCATCTTAAAGCTTACACAACTTCGTACCTATAATTAGACAGCGGGCCATTCATAATACGCTTATAAAGACGCCAGGAAGCGCCTCTGACAATGCTCAATATTTATATTTGTTTGTCGGGGTGCGGCGAGGGAGTCCCGGGCGCGGGGGGGAAGGGGCGCGGGGCCTGAGTCACAGAAGATTTATGCAGTTGTGATGCAAGGAGATTTATCACTGAAGCAGCTGCACGTGCGCGCGCCTACTTCAGGCTGTGATGCCTGATTGTGAGGCGCACAGAGAAGGTACTGCAGAGGTAGCACAGTCGCGTAGACCTACCTCGCTCCAGCTAGATCCAGTGTTAGGCTCCTTGCTGCTTCGCATGATGTGCAGTGGCAGGTGCCTTGTACCCGTGAACAGATTAAGGCGTGATATATTAACGATTACGCGTAATAGTTAATCTATCAGCGCACCCACAATGTACGCTCCACGCCGCACCGGTGAAGTGTTTACGGCGTCGGCGGAGATAAATCCGCGGGTTCGAAGCCGCAATAAACAGCTCAGTCCCGCGCCGCTACTTCGCGCGACATTTCCTCCATTTAGATTTATTCATTTGTACGCGCGCATTCGCAATGCAACAAAACGACGGAGTCCGAGGCAGCGAGGAGGAGCGGGGCGGGGGAGGCGGTGCAGGGGGTGCTCGTAAATATGTCAGCGGAGATGCATCGGCCAGAGTCCCGCCCGCGACTGCAGCTGGCGGAATTGTTCTCTGCTCATCGTCCTGGGACTGCTTTTAGAATATCTCTTTATGATCTTCCCAAAAGCTTTAAGCCGTTCTTTTTCAATCACATTTCGTAACATTGAGTCACACATGTAATAAATTCGGCAGCAAGGGGATTACCATTAGTTACACTTGGTTTTTAAAGAACTTATCCAGTATCATTTGTATTTTTTCAATTTTTTAATACGACCAGGGTGGCGTAGGTATGGCCAACCTGATGGAAAGCCGTTACCTTATCTTTAGGAAGCCTGCAAAACCAAAAGCATCACAAGCACGTTGCCAACCCTACCCCCTAATCTTGTCAGGAGCTCTGGCCACCCTACTTACCACCGGAGCACAACACCATTTGGGCTATGATCTTCTGTAAAATTTAAGTACTTCTCCAGAATGCACACTGCTTGGCGGGATATCAGCACACTAAGAAATATCCTGCTATAAATTGAGGTTGTGACTTAAATGAAACAAATATTGGAATTGACAAAATGACATGAGAAATGAACAAGTGCTTGAGAACAGTGTAGCAAAAATAAGTTGTTTCGCTTGGATGGATATCTTTGCATCTGTTTGATTGTATTTTAATGAGTCCACTTAGGAACTATGAACGTCGCGACGGCCGCTCGTTGGTCGCGTGCCAGCGACTTCAAAGCGCTGGCCGACGATGCTCCCTGATGCTCTCCGATGCGCGGAGGAACGTAATTGAACACTGGAATAGGTACTACTATCGAACTATAAGTGAGTTAATACGTTCACTTATTCTGGAACTTCTTTTACTATAAACAACCTAGTCAGTTTATCGAGTTCCAGTTAATTGGCAATTAACAGAGCGACTTCATTACAAAGATGAACCGTGAAATCAATCCCGAGTATGTTCTACAACGTTAACATTTAAAAATAGATAAGTGAACGAATGCGGCGGGTATTCGAGGAGCGCTATAAAATCAAAACAATGCATCTCCGAGGAGTGAACACGTGTGAGCGGTGCACCGGCTAACGACCGCCGGCGCGAGGGAGAGGAGAGCGGCGCAGGATCGCCGAATCTGTTCAATTGTTCTCCGGAGATTAGGAGCGGCCGCGGCATTCCGCGCGGGATTTATAGCGGAGCGGCCGCGACCGATTTAGTTACGATTAAAACAAAGGTAAATGTCGCCGCGTATTTTTAGTGCCGCACTAATGTGCCGCCCGCCCCGCCCGCCCCGCCTCGCCCCCGCCCTCGCCTCGGCCTCTCGTCTATAAAAGTGTCGTTTTCATTTCGTCTAATGGGAACATAACTTAAATCACCTTTATCATAGTTAACCGTTACAATGACTGCTCACAGAAGCCAATCTCTTAAATAGAATTAATTTACATCGTCGTCGGTCGCATCCCTAACGATAATATTGCATTAGTAGACTGAACGAATGCGATATGAAAATGTTCTCATTTTGATGAAAATTCATTTCATGATATGCCGCGTGTAGTGGACAGCGGGATTCGCAAAAAGCCTCTGTCGCCGCCCCGTCTGCCGCCGCGGCCTTAAGGCGCGCGCGCGCACTGCGGACTGCGTCTGTCCCTGCGCCTGTGTAAGCGCTGATACGGCGGTCGACCCACCCGTGCGCAGAGACCCGCATGCGAATCTCAATCGATTCTCAGATTGAGATAGTGCCTTTTGTATTGTGCCTTACGCTGTCGCCGCGCCGCCTTATTTTTCTTTATTATGTTTCACTTTTAATGGAGTTCTCACCGAGATATGTTTATTTTGAGTTTCAGCTCATGAAACTTTAGCGTTGGAATTTAATTAAGAACTTTTTGAAAGGATATGAATGAATGAAGTCGTCTGCTGCTCTCGCAAGCGAGGAGACTGTTCCTTAACGTTCACTCCACTAGTTACGTACCTATCTATGTAATTTATCTATCACGTGCAGGGTATCTACGAGTATAAACGTTCACTTAATGAATTATATATATAGATGCCGTATGATGTATGCAGGGACCTATTTTAAGCGTTAGTCTAGATATTCAAGATATTTGTCGTTTAATCGTTTTCTAATGTTGACGTGACAACGTCTAATAAATCGATGAACGCCGGCTGCATGCACGAAAAAGGATGACTCATTGTAGCGTTACGCTCATTGTACGGTTACGCCGCATCTATCTCTCTTCCACTCTATTGGCCTATGTGTCCGAGGAGACGTTTTGTTATGACGTTGTCACGTTAAACTATCGTCCGTAAACCAACTTTACAGACAACCAATTTTTTTTAATGTGTTCGAACGTCATCTTACTACTATTTGGCGAGAGTTTGGCTGTATGTTTGTGATGTTACGTTCATCAATACGTAACTATTATGCGAGAAAATGAGGTCTTCGGTAATGTGTAGGACGTTAAAAATAGCTTCTTATGCGTAATTAACTGTACCTACGAGTGGATGGAATAGAAGCAAGCTGAAGAGGGAACAATAATTTGTCAAATTTTTCTTTGACAAATGTGGTTTTCAAATTATTTGATCGTGTGCAAACTTGTTTGATGTGTTTTTTTTTTGATGAAAACATGAAGTTTGACAAACAAATTTGATAGTGCCCAGGGTCATTTACTCTTCCTGTCAATCACAGTTATACTCGTACGAGTAGATATTTCACGTTTTTAACAGTTTTTTTTTTAATATTACAAGAACAACATTAGGTATTGTTCGCTCCGCTCCGTTTCCGAACGGATAATTAAAAACTTTATTATCTATATTACATTTGCCAATGAGACTCGCCAGGCATCACGCCATTATTTCTAGCCAGTCATGGGACGCGTCGAGGGTCACCCCACATTTTCCAGCCAATGGCCGGCGTCCACATACAACGGCTAGCGTACTGGAAGGGAAGCGTCACTACGCCACGAAGATGGGTCGAAGCAAGCTTAAGCAACATACTTTCTGGTTCCTTTGCATTATCTCAACCAAGAAAAAACCTAATTAATAGTTTTTCATAAACTTAACTTCTTTAACAAAGTGATCATGTAACTTATTAAGTTTAAAAACAAAAATGTTTTCCAAATTCTAATATAAAGATTGTAAAGTCTAAAGTGTTAACTAGTACTAGCTTCAGTTCTCAAAATACATATGTATATTTAAAGAAGACGAACTTTCAATTATCCTTGCTCCTATACGGAACAAAGTGGCGACCGTGACAGGACCTGCAGCAAACTAATCGGATCAGATTTTCAGAAGTCTGCATCACGAACTATCATCGCTCTGAGAGGCTACAAGGGGACACGCCACGCATCATCTACGCAGCGCCTAGATTCCTGGGCGAACACCAAGGCAATCCGCTGCGCCTAAGTGCCTACAGCGTGCAGCCAGTCCACCACACTCCGGAGCGCCAACGACGCGGCGGCGCAGAACCAGCGACGCAGTCAGCAAAAACCAAATTGTCCAATACCTATAGCTTGGCCTTCATCAAGTGAGCCCGTTCCTATATTTCCTAGTAAATCCTCTTTGTCTTGTGTGGATTTGATTTCAGTTCTCGAATGTCAAATGTGTTCTTGATATTATTTAGAAATTAAACATTCCATTAAACAATTGCATTAGAGGTTAAACATAATCAAGTTCATAATTAAATTAATATAATCAACTTCATATTGCCATTAATAGTAATTAAAACAACAAGTAATTAAACGTGTACGTAAATTGTTTAAAAAAAAAACAAATATCTAGCTTAATTTTCTTAAATACATTAGCATAAATAGGTCACTATTTGTTCTCGCAGCTGATTTATTATTCATAGTTAAAAAATTTAAATACAGTACATTTTTGTCGTTTGGCTATTTGTAGTAGTTATTTTATTTTATAGTCTTTTAAAACAAAAAGGATTTTAATAGATTTTAATAGTTAAAGAAATATAATCTAAATTATAAAGAAAGTCTAACTAAAGGTCTTTATATATCTACTTGTTATTCAATCTGTGATTTAGCGTGTGCTTTGGTGCATTTACAGAAGTGCACGGGGAATCTCGCTGCCCCGAGCAACTACCTATTGTCTGCGCTCGAGTCAGCTGACAAGGCAGAGTGCAGTCGCGTTCCGGTCCGGGTGCAAGCGGCGATCCAGTCAGCTGTTGAAGCGAGGAGCGTATCGTACCTATTTATTTTATTTCTTTAACTTATTTACTTGTTTGTTTCTTGATAATTTTTCGATATGGCTGATATTAAACTATTAAAAGCTAAGCGTAGTAATATTAAGGGTCGTTTAACAAAATTTAAAACTTATCTAGATGATTTCTCTGAGTTAGAAAATGTTACAGTTTTGGATGTTAATAAATTATCGTTGAAGTTGTCAAGAATACAGACACTATTGAATGAGTTCGATGCGGTGCAGGGTCAATTAGAAATTTGTGAGGGATGTAGTCAAACTGAGGAATTAGATATCCGCGATTCTTTTGAGCAGGAATTTGACAGTTATATTTCGTTAGCTCAAAACTTAATAGATACTAATTCGGCCGCTAAAGAAACATTCTCATCATGTAAAGCTAATCAGAGCGCTCAATGTAATCATAATGATAACGTACTGGGTTTTAAATTGCCGGTTATAAAAATACCAACCTTTGATGGCACATATTTTAAATGGCTCGAATTTAAAGAAACGTTTATCTCTTTGGTACATGAAAATAATAACATCAAAAATATTCACAAGTTCCATTATCTTCTCTCTTACTTAGAAGGGGAAGCTGCTCGCGTCCTTTGTAATTTAGAGGTAACCGATGCAAACTACTCCGAGGCTTGGCAACTCCTGTGTAAACGCTATGACAATAAAAGACAATTAATTAATAATCACCTAAGGGCGTTGTTCAGCATCGAGACCGTGCGAGAGACCGACAAGTCACTTCGTTTTATTGTTGATCATGTTAATAAAAACTTGCGGGCTCTCCGTACCTTGGGGTTGCCTGTCGAGCAGTGGGACGTACTTGTTATATATATGGTGACAGCAAAATTAGACAGTACTACTTATTATAAATGGGAGGAGGCTAGAACCACGTTGCCGGAAATTCCTACCTTAGATCATTTTTTTGAATTCTTGAAGAGCCGTGCAAACGTTTTAGAGACCGTTGGTAGACAACGACAAGATAAACCTAAATTATTGCCCCCGCCTTCTCAACCTAAGTCTCAGACTAAATCCTTTGCCCTTACTACTAAGCATAATGCACCGTCAGCCTATAAGCCTATTGAATGTTTGTTGTGTAAAGGTGCCCACCGTCTTTATGAATGCACCTCGTTTAGGAATAAAAGTAACGAGGAGAGGGGTACCATAGTATCTAAATTAAATTTGTGTGAGAACTGCCTTAGGTCTGGTCATATGGTACAGAGGTGCAGGTTGCCGGGTTCTTGTCGTTACTGTAAGCAAAGGCACAATACATTATTGCATCCCTTGGACCCGACCGAAGCTCCCCGTACTGGCCCTACACAATCTCATACCCAAAACTTAGCAGCAATGACCAATACTAATGGTACTAATTCTGAGGTTCTATTATGCACTGCTCAGGTGCGGCTAATGAATCCCGATACTAATCAAGTTCTAACTGTGAGAGCTCTTCTTGACAGCGGGAGTCAGTCTTCATTTATCACTGAAAGAGTACAAGGTGAACTAAATTTGATTCCTCAGCCTACTAATGTCAACGTGCTCGGACTGTCGGACACCCCATTGGCCATTCAAGCGAGACGTTGCGTGCTTCATGTTCAGTCATTGACTGACCCGTTCAATGTTAGTATAGCGTGTCTAGTTATTCCCAAAATAGCGGATAAATTACCCAAGGTCTCACTTGATGTCAGTCAGTTCAATTTTTCTCAATTTCAACTAGCGGATCCTAGATTTTTTGAATCATCCTCTATTGATATGCTCATTGGTGCTGACCTATTTTGGGACCTAATAGGTTCCTCTCAGCACTCATTAGGCACTAATAAGCCTATTCTTAGGAGCTCTAAATTAGGATGGCTCATTGCAGGTCCTTTGCCTACTTTACCAAAAATTAAAAATAAACAAAGAAACAAAGTTACACGTTGTAATTTTGTTTTAAATGAGGTAAGTACCTCGCCTAATATCGGTGAAGAACTACAGAGATTCTGGGAGCTAGAAAATGTTCCACAATCTCACCCCTTCACCAAGGAAGAAAAGCTTTGTGAGCAGCACTTTCTCACGACCACTTACAAGCTGGAAAATGGTCGCTTCTGCGTGGGGCTTCCTCTGCGTGAGGAAAAGAACTACTTAGGCGACTCGTACTCCTTAGCAAAAAAAAGGTTTGCGAGTTTGGAAGCCCGTTTCCGCAAACAACCCGAGCTTAAAAAGGCGTATGCAGATTTTATTCACGAATACGCTGAACTCGGCCATCTATCGGAAGCGCCAGACCATAGACCCGAAATAGCTTACTTCTTACCTCACCACCCTGTCATCAGGACTAAGAGTGAGTCGACAAAGCTCCGTGTCGTTTTCGACGCGTCAGCGCCTAGTACCTCAGGGGTATCCGTAAATGACTTACAAATGGTAGGTCCCGTCATTCAGGATTCCTTGTTTAATATACTTGTACGTTTCCGGCAGTATAAATACATAATTTCCGGGGACATAGAAAAAATGTACCGCCAGGTGCTTGTTCGAGAAACCGATCGAGACATGCAGCTCATCCTATGGCGTGACAATGAAGACGAGCCTATGCGCACTCTAAGATTAAATACAGTTACCTACGGTTTTTCAAGTGCTAGCTTTCTCGCTACCAGATGTATCTGGCAACTTGGCGATGAATGTGCTGATCCTTACATAAAAACTATAATTCAAAAGGACTTCTATTGCGACGACTTGTTGACTGGAGCTGACGATGAAGAAGCTCTGAGGTACATTCATCGGCGAGTGTCAGGTGAACTTGCCAAAGGATGTTTTCACCTGCGGAAATTTAGGTCGAACTTGGCTTCTCTTCTCGAGGATCACGCTTTACCTGGGGAAGGCGATCTCATTATAAGTAACGCCACTAGCACGCTGGGTATAGGTTGGTGTCCTTCTGCAGATGTACTGCAATTCCAAGTCGAATATTCACCTCCAGACATTTTGACCAAGAGGTCGATATTATCGTCCACTTTCAAAATCTTTGATCCACTTGGTCTTCTATCATTGTGTACGATCAAACCTAAAATTCTCTTACAAACCCTGTGGTCACTAGGACTGGGTTGGGACGAGGAAGTGCCCTCAATGGTTAAAAGGTCCTGGCTCAGATTTACTGAAAATTTAGGCTTACTTTCGTCTTTTCAGGCTCCTAGGCGAGTTCTTATCGATGAACCCAAGTTAATCGAAATGCACACATTCTGTGACGCATCTGAGCGTGCCTTCGGCGCATGTATTTACCTCAGATCGATTGGCGTCACAGGCAAGGTGCAGGTAAGTCTGTTGTGCGCCAAGTCCCGCATCGCTCCCCTTAAAGCCACAACTATTCCCCGCCTCGAGCTGTGTAGCGCATTGTTAGGAGCTCAATTAAGTTCCTCTGTCACTCAAGCTCTTCGCTGCAAAATAACTCGCCACGTTTACTGGTCAGATTCAAAGGTAGTGTTAGGTTGGATTAAATCAGCGTGCAAGGCCAAGACGTTTGTCGCTAATAGAGTTGCCGCTATCACTGACCTATCTGACCCCGAAGATTGGCGGCATGTACCTACAGCGGAGAATCCAGCGGATCTGTGTTCCCGAGGAGTAGACCCACAAGATGTCAGCAAATCTGACATTTGGTGGAGCGGCCCAGCTTTTCTTGGTCAGGACGAGAGTTCATGGCCAAGTGCAGACGTTCAAGCTGTGGAGCTTCCCGAATTGAAAGCTTTGTCTGCTTTAGTGGAGGAGTCCGCACCTTCAGTGTCGATTATAGACGTCACCAGGTATTCTAAGCTTCTTAGAGCACAGAGAGTAGCGGCTTGGGTACTCAGATTTACTTGCAATGCTAAAAATTCAAAAAACAAACATTCAGGCATACTATCAGCAGACGAATTGCAAAATGCTCTAAATTACCTCATCAAAGTCGCTCAACTAGAATCATTTCCTACAGAAATAGAATATTTACAAAATAAAAAACCGTTACCCTGCAAATCTAATTTAAATCAGCTAAATGTTTTTATTGATGATAACAATTTGCTTCGCGTCGGTGGTAGGATCAGTACCTCAAACCATCCCTATGATAAACGGCACCCTATTTTATTGAAAGGCAATAATCATTTAACGAGACTAATATTTCAGCACGAGCATGTACGCTTGTTGCACGCTCCGCCCCAATTGCTACTTACCAGTATCCGTGATCAGTACTGGCCAATAGGCGGTCGTAAGCTTGCACGAGATGTGTATAAATATTGCTATAAGTGCCGGCGATTTGATGGCAGTGGTATGGTCAATATTATGAGTGAATTACCCCCAGACCGCGTAGAACCAGATTATCCATTCATGACTACTGCGACTGATTTTGCTGGACCCTTTTTGATCACGGACCGTAAAGGCCGTGGCTGCAAGATAACAAAGTGTTATTTATGCCTTTTCATCTGTTTCCGATTTAAGTGTGTTCACCTAGAGGCCGTGAGTGAGTTGAGCAAGGATGCCTTCATTTTAACTCTTACTCGTTTCATTGCTCGCAGAGGCAAGCCCAAGGTCATTTTCTGTGACAATGGAAGAAATTATGTAGCTGCAGCCAGAGAAATAAATGATTTCTTTGAAACCAACAATGACCCTATTTGTGACTTTGCAGCTCAACGAAACATTCAATTTAAATTCTCTCCCGCGTACGCTCCTCACTTCAATGGCCTCGCTGAGGCCGGAATTAAGTCGGCAAAATTTCACATTCGACGTATTTTAGGTCAGACTCATCTGACATTCGAGGAACTGTCTTCTCTTTTTACACAAGTCGAAGCTATCCTCAATAGCCGACCCTTATGTCCCCTCAGTCCCTCAGTCGACGATTTCCAACCTCTTACACCGGGTCACTTTTTGATTTTCAGGCCACTTACTTCATTACCGACTACGAACTATGGCGACGACAGAGCTTCGCTCCGCAACAGATTCCAGCGCGTCGAGCAAATGCGTCAACACTTCTGGACGAGATGGTCGCGCGAATACATATCCGAGCTGCAGCAACGCACAAAATGGCGCGTCAAAGGTCGAGACTTGCGCATGGACGACTTGGTGCTAATAAAGGATGAGTCTCCTCCGCTTTGCTGGCGCCTAGGAAGAGTCACCAAGCTGTTCCCTGGTCCTGATGGGATAACGCGCGTTGCAGACGTGAAGACCGCCGGTGGAACCGTTCGTCGAGCTCTCAACCGCCTCTGCTTGCTGCCCGTCGACGGATGAACTTGAAAGCTTTGCAGGAGCTTTCAAGGCCCGGGAAGATGTTCGCTCCGCTCCGTTTCCGAACGGATAATTAAAAACTTTATTATCTATATTACATTTGCCAATGAGACTCGCCAGGCATCACGCCATTATTTCTAGCCAGTCATGGGACGCGTCGAGGGTCACCCCACATTTTCCAGCCAATGGCCGGCGTCCACATACAACGGCTAGCGTACTGGAAGGGAAGCGTCACTACGCCACGAAGATGGGTCGAAGCAAGCTTAAGCAACATACTTTCTGGTTCCTTTGCATTATCTCAACCAAGAAAAAACCTAATTAATAGTTTTTCATAAACTTAACTTCTTTAACAAAGTGATCATGTAACTTATTAAGTTTAAAAACAAAAATGTTTTCCAAATTCTAATATAAAGATTGTAAAGTCTAAAGTGTTAACTAGTACTAGCTTCAGTTCTCAAAATACATATGTATATTTAAAGAAGACGAACTTTCAATTATCCTTGCTCCTATACGGAACAGGTATATACGTAGTCCCTCAATAGGTATGTATTGTAAACAAGTACCTAGGTGTAAGTCTTGGTTTGTTTAGACGATTTTTGTGTATTTATTATTTAAATTATAAATGTACCTATACAATTTTCAAAATTTCATTAAAAAAAAAACATTATTATATTGAAAATGTAATGTGTACAATCTATATGTGAGTGAGATATGACATGTGAGGGAAGGTCAATGGGGTAAACCAAACGCAATGAAAGTCGATCTAACACCAAGTTTATTGAGATAATCGTAAGTGTATAGACAGACGTCATATGTGTATTACGTCTATACGAAAATCTTAGGTATATGCAAAACAACAACTTCACCCCCTACCTACATTGCTGAATGCGTGGCAACCCGTACAGAAAACAATTATTATTTCAATTCTAAGTTAATCTCAGTGTTAAGAATAACGGCCGTTCTTCGACTATTAGATGATTTACAATAACGAAGCATCAGTCAAACGATTAACAGCATTTATTTACGTCTCGGAGTTGTCGAAAGCCGCTGTTAGCGCGTGTTTATTTAACAGTTAGAACACACTCGGGAAGTAAGCCGGGTTAAGCCGCGGGTGCAGATGTCGCCGGGGGACGTGCACTCGTGTTCGACGCGGGGATTATGGAGTTAAGAGAGTCCTGCTACTGTGAGGTTACGAGGTGCAGGGTGAGCGTGTAATTAAATGTAAGCTGATGTATTAACAAGGTTGTACCTACGTAGAGACATAATGGATGTAAGGGTGGAACACGTAGTTCGAAAACTGTCTTTTATTTCAAATTAATATACGATACTCGATGGTAAAAGATAACGTTTTAAGGCGTGTGTTTTGGTGAATAAATGAATTACCTATACAGGTCCATATTTCCGTCAATTCTTAATAACAGATTTTAGCTCCAATCCTCTGACAATATGAGGATTTGTAGAGGGAAGGTTTTAATACTAAAAAATATTTAAAAAATTCATTCCACTAGTTGATATTAAAAATAACTGCGTTTACGTCACAACTATATACTAACAAGTTATCATGAAAATATGATTATTACTAAACGACTGTAGGAAGTACCTAGTTGTCCGCAGAACACGTGGAAATGTACATTTAAAATAATAGGAATTAAGATTTACAATTAAATATATAATACAAGTGTTAAATTTCCTAAACATGTCTGTTCATTCGTCTAAAAATAAACTGAAAATGTATATAATATACCTATACGCATAATGCAGAAAGGGAAAAAACATTAACCTGTTACAACAACTGAAACCATCGAACTGAAATCATCCAAGAAAAGAAAAGCAGTTCCTTTATAGGAATGTCTATCTTAATATATAATAAGATTCCGGCTGCGCTTCAATCTCTGCCTTTACTGAAGTTTAAAAAAATTATTAAGCGAGCATTATGCAGTAAAGCCTATTATGATCACACGATCACGATTCAGCCTGTAATATCCCACTGTTGGGCATAGGCCTCTTCCCCATATAGGAGAAGGATCGGAGCTTAATCCACCACGCTGCTCCAATGCGGGTTGGCGGATGTCCAATGCGTGTTGGCGGATGCCTATTACACCATAAAGCCTATTACACCATCAATGAATACCTTAATGATGAAAAGGCATGGGATTGAATAAAGCTCGACCAGGCTATGTCTGTGACCCGCTATGTACCTATATAAATATTGTGAGCAGGTGGCATGCGGTGGTTTCGGTATGCACGATTGGCTGTCTCGTGTTTGTCCTTATCATTTCATGGTCCATTACTGCGTTTTTATATTGTACTAGCTCCTGCGCGCGACTTCGTCGGCGTGGACTCCGCTCCTATTGGTCTTAGCGTGATGACACATAGCCTATAGCCTTCCTCGATAAATGGGCTATCTAACACTGAAAGAATTTTTCAAATCGGCCCAGTAGTTCCAGAGATTACCGCGTTCAAACAAACAAACAAACAAACAAACAAACAAACAAACAAACAAACAAACAAACAAACAAACTCTTCAGCTTTATATATTAGTATAGATTTGACTCTAAATTTTAAAAGAGTACCGAGAGTTTTTTTTCCTCCGGCTTTTTTTCTCTCGGCCTACACTAGGAAAATTACTTTATGTTTTTGTAATATCTAATAAAGCCGAGGAAAAAGTAGATAGGTGATGTCTACCGAGACATTAGAAATTTTGACTAAGTTAAGGTTGCTTATAACACTGGGTACGTTACGTCATTACGTGAGTTTGTAATGTACCCAATGTTAATGTTAAAGTAGGTATACATTTTTATTTTTCTTGATATTTTGCTGCCTTAACTTTTTTATTATTGTTTAGTTTTTTTTTTGTAAATGACATTTTGATTTTTATTTTTTGACTTTCGTTAAGTGTGAGGACCACCTTATGACGAAATAAATGTTTTCATTTTCATTTTCATTTTCATCCCAATATTTAAAGTTACATTTAGTTAACATTCCTGCAATAAACATGAGCTTCTCTTCTTGTTATTTAACCTTTTTAAAAACATACGTACCTACAGTTGATCGCTATGGTTACACTACTTATAATTATATAGTTAACAAACATTACATCGTTTAGGATTAAGTTTAATTATAAATGAAATTATAATTGTATCGGATAATATCCACCAATGTAGAGCATTTGTCTACTTTGTAGACCGTCTCTACGCGGTTAGCCGGTTCGTATTCAGAACGGTACATCAGTCATATATCATATATCTATATTCTTGTGGTTTATATATCCAGTAAACTGCATTTTTGTCAATGCGAAATCACAATGGAAATATTATTTGTACATTTTCCACGCCTGAATGTCAAGTTCAGAAACTTATAATACCTACTTATTTTTACATTAATCGAAAAACATAAAGTAATTTTTCCTTCAAACACAGTTGAATTTAAACTATCTTTTATGTACCTACAGACATTGAAATTTTGCAACTTACAGTTACGGAACTCGGAAGTTTAGTGCGTTCGTTCGCACGATCACATTTCACATTTCTCGCTCAACAGTTCTACGACTTCGTAACCTCTATCTGTCTTTACTGTGTGTCTCGCTTATGTTCTGTAAATGAATATCTTCACACTCGACCTGCAATATATTGTACCTACTCAATGAGGAAGTTGACAGCAATTATAACTAATAATCATCAAGTATGTGAACGCGACGGAAGGTTACCCTTTATACACAATGTACCTTTATTTGTCCACGCATTCACTTAATACCATGAACACAAATGTTACATGTAGGTATTCAATGCCAATGCTAGATACAAAATATTTGCTTATTCAGAAAACAATGTAGAAACTCAACGCCTAAATTAAAAATTGATAAGTATAGGAAATACGAAAACGATTAAAGTTTCCAATAGGTCATTAAGCAATTTATATATTAAAGAGCTAAAAACACGTAGTTAATAAAAATAAATTAATCAAGAAAATACAAACAACAACTGTAATATAGTAAAACTAGATGATAATGTTTAATATTTTAAAATCCACTGAATCGGTAAAAAATTAATTAACAAACTATTCTGGCAAACAGTTCATATTAGGATGATGGAACAGAAATATTCTCGTTTTGTGAAACTATTCTCAACTCCGTGCGATCGATACATTATCTTTGCATTTCCATATACTTGCATTTCCATTTAGGATATCTATTGCGCCAAGCTTACTTTGTAATGTAGGTATTGTTAGGTATACCTTGAAGTTTAGAACTATATTGAATGTGTAAAATAAATATTTCTTAACCAACATTATTTGGTTCCACTGCGCGAAGCTAGCGTCACTCTAAGTTTAGATCTCTACCATTTTGGTGGTTCATCGCTGTCAAACAGAAATATAGAACACTAGCTGTAGGTACCTACCTTGCGCGCGTTGCTACGCTTTTTTTCTTTTTTTTTTTTTTTTTGTCGGATTAACTCAGAAACCTTTCTGGGCTCATGCACAACACTTTGCCACATGACATGATCAAATGCATAGCTTACGACTCTATAAAGGACATGCAGATAAACATTCATTTATATATATATATATATATATATAAGCTACAGGACGTATTGGCGTAATGATAAATAGGTATGCAAGTCATTTTGAAAATAATTCCCCTTATATTAAAACGTATAAAACATAGAAATACAAACTTCTGTTAATGTACTAATACCACGCCGGCTGTTTATTCAACATATATATAGGTATATATTTATATGTTCGTGTGTCCTCATAATATGATTTAATGTCTGCTCACAATAGATAGGTCTAATTACAGAAAAGTTAAAATCATACAAGAAACAAGATCTTGTTATCTAGATAGAGACCTTATTTACCTCAGAACGTACGGACCCATCACGTACTCAATATATCTTATATAAGAAACAACATTTGATAAAAATCGTAAACATAGCATAACGACGCACACAGTGACCAATTCTACTCGTATATTTCCTATGTACCTACACAGAAAATGGGAGTAGTGTTAGTGCTCCGAACAGTTCTCGGTAGCGAAGCTATGGCGGCTCGTATTGCGAGTATCTAGGTGTCGCCTTTAATGGAAAAAAACTTCACGCTCGGCACATAGGCGACACTTCCACACCCTCGCTTTCAGCGCTCCCGTCGAGCCTCCGCTTATGTCGCACATACATATATAGCAAACACATATTATGTACATACATAGCAGTCGGCACATACTGCACACTGTCCGTAGGCCTACTGCAGTGCACGCCTTACGAACTAACGATATTCTTGTAATTTTTCCTCGTTAAACCAATAAGTACCCTATCCTAAAGGTACTATGTATAAATTCGTATGAACGTGCTGCGGTATCGCAGTGTTATTGAGTAGGATTCCTAAGAGCCTACCTTCCTAGACGGAGCCGAGATATTAGGACGTATACACACTTGCGAGGTCACGCAGCTACAAGTAAATTCCACACAGGCTTGAATGTAGGTGTATAGGACGTTGTACCGCGTTAGACAAAAAAAAAATAGGTAGGTACAACAATGACAAGACACGTGTAGGCACAACTAGAACATTAACAATTATCATACTTATTCATTATAACAATGTCGTCTCAAATAGATATCTACGTATTATCAATAGATTTCTTATTTATAAGTTTTGTCTAGTACCTACTCAGGTACATACGTAGGTACCTACGTATGCCTATTTGTGAATTTTCAACACACAGCCAAGTTGTAAATAATATCTTTTGTAATACAGTTTCTTAAGAAATAAAAGAAATTTGAGCCCAAACAGATTGTATAATCCCAGTACGCATCCGCATGTCTGTATGCAGCAATCAAAACAATGCTCGAGTGTTTACTCGAGATATTATATGGTCTGCTGTAAGGTCGAGGTACTTCCCCAGTCGGGCTGCTCCATTTTTTGAGCAGGAAACCTGCTGTGCCCCACCTCAGTCAAATGAAATGAGAAGTAATAACTATTTAGATACTACGAAATAAAATGTTTTGTTTATTTAATAATAAAAGTAATGTTATTTATGTGTGATACTCGTACACCCGTGTGCACTCTCCTCGACACGAGGCTCCGCCCCGCGCCCTGCAGCGACCACAAACGTGACTGCTACACTAGGCGGTATATTTTATACTCTCATAAGATCTATATCTCTTAAGATATATACCTATATTCTATCTTATGACCGCCCTTTGTACTTTTTTTGATACTTTGCTAAAATCAATTACTAAAACATAATATAGGTACCTACTCGTAGAGTCGACAAACAAGTAATTAAACAAATAATTGACTAAATTGTTAACTACCTATATATTTTTTTAATTGAATAAATTTTGATCCGTCTAAAAATCGTTTCTAAGTAATGTTCTGAGTTCTTTACATCGAATAAACACTCGATCAGTCGCTTTGGTCTGTAAGAAACTGGTCTGCAACTCAATAATTGTATTAATTAACTAAAAATTTGTCTAAATATTATCGACTTGTTCATATAAATACACGTTTCAAATCGGTGGTAGTTTCAATTTTAACTATATTTTTTTTATACATGTAGCGGTTGTCAAACAAGCGTATGGCTCACGCTCACCTGATGGTGAGCGATTACCGAAGACTATAAATGCCTGCAACACCAGAAGCATCGCAAGCTGGTTGCCGACCTTACTAGGAGCTCTATGGTCACTTCACTCACCACAGGACTAGGAGCTACTTTCCCAGTCGGGCTGCTCCAGATTTTAAGCAGGATATGTCCTGCAATGTCCTTCCTAATGTCAGTTAAATAGTGATTTAATTAAAAGTTATATAATTTTAATTTGTAAAATGGTTACGAATTTACTAATGGTAAGGAACTTAATTATCCTTCTACTACATGGGGAAAGAGGCCTATGCCCCAAAAGGCAATTGACGTTTATTTGTTTATTTGTTTATTAGTATCGGTACAGTAAATGCTGGTATGCTACTATACCTAGGTATATCTGCATATAAGACAAAAAAAACGAGTGTGCTTCAGACCACACGACTGTAGTACAACTTTCGAAACGTAACTCTCTCTCTTTCTATGTTCACTAACATATCTCCCAGTGAACTTCCTTTCACACTTTTCGTAACGCTCTCGTCACGCATTCACCAGCTTACTCCCCAAGTCAAGCTTACGCGCGTAAAGAAGTTTTACTTCAAAAAGCGCTGAAAGACATCAATCTCAACGTCATTGTTATTTGTTTGTTAGGGCCTTATGTCGTTTCTTAAATAGTAAACTCCAACAACGCTTACCACGACAATCTTATGTTTAAATTAGATGCTAAAATTCCCAAGCGCAGCTTAACTAAAGTATTCACCGTGCGGGCAGTGGCGCTTTATTTTAAAATAGTTAACGCTATTGTTCACCGCGAGTCCGCAGCTCTCGCATAAAGACGTCACGAACTAGAGTGAATCTATTATCGTAATCACACAATGGCGCGCATCTCATTGTGTCACTGCGGGCTCGAGGCGAGGTGCACACGTGCGCATGCGCCGATACGCATAAATCGCGCGATCGCCGATAGCGGCTCGTTCAGTGCGCGCGAACGTTTTAATCCACGTCGCGTCGTCGCAGATACGATCGCGCCACGCAGCGACATCGCGGACGTATCGCGCGTCCCGCGACAGATCTCGCGATTATCACTTTTCAGTCGTCAAACTGTCTCAACTCTAATTACTTTCTTCGAAAAACTTCCTCTTGATTCGGGTCCTCTCATCTGATATTGATACCGCATTAATTAACAAGCGATGCATATCGTATAACTGCGCTGGTTTCCGACTCCTTCGGTCCATGAGAAAGTTTTAACATATCTATAACTTATTCAAGAACACATTACATAAGTTTGACAGGTAGGTATATTTATAAAAAAATCTTTAACCACAAAATTTTGTTTAAAAACCCAGTCCCTGCCACACACTTAACCCAATAATGATTCATAAAAAATCGAATTAATAATTAAATATTTGACAATCTTAAAGCTATTTGTAAGTTTAACACGTGTCATTATTTAATAGGTACCTACCTCGCCACAAAATACGAGTACTTACTATGGAATACGAAAAGAATATATAAATAGGAATTCTCAGTAGTTACCGATCTTTGAATTCATTGAAATTAATATATTAGGCGTGTGTCCATATTTCTGATGTTTATAATTTTCAATGAATTTATTACAGTTTTGACATAGGTACTTGTAAGTTCTGTTCTTATAATTGTATTTGCTAGCAAACGAAAAAAAACCGACTTCAATTGCATCGGCAAATAATAAATAATGAATAAGTTAACAAACGCACTAGTCGTCACTACGATTTTCGAGGGTTCCCCTCGATTTCACTGGGTCTCATCATCAGATCCTGGTTTCCTTATCATGGTACCTAAGTTGGGATATCTCCTTTCCAACAAAAAAAGAATTATCAAAATCGGTTCATAAACGACGAAGTTATAGTTAAATTTATATAGGTCCGGTTGAATTGAGTAACCTCCTCCTTTTTGAAGTCGGTTAAAAAGGGTGAATAGCGAATTCAAGTTTATATACGAGTACATATCTGTACATGTGTGTACACTGTACACTATACAGGTATTCGTAAGGTAAATTGAGTTGTTCGTTTTATTTACTAATGTAGGAAAGTATTTTTTGTGTACAGTAAACAACATCGACATTTATTTCTTTCACGCATAGAAGAAAGTTTCGTAGGCGTAGACATCGGCTAGTTTTATAAATTAAAACATTTCATATGAACATGAGTAATGTGTGACCGGCGCTAACGAGTGTGCGTCCGAGCCGCCGCACGTGCAGCCTCCGCGCCGCTAATGAACGCACACTTCCTCCTCTGTCTGCTTCCCTGGTGCTGCTCCCGGCCACATGTGTGTCGAGCAGGTTACCCTAGCAAAAAAAAAACTGTTCCCACGTAACATTTTCATACGTAATTATTTCCATTTCTTTTAATAGATATTTAGCGCATTTATGTCGGCGTAATTCTCGATATTTATAAATTCTTGTCAAAGTCTATGTTGTTTACGGAACGTTATTGTTCCCGGAGGACGTTAAACTAAACTGTGTAGCATTGTTCAGCTACTTAAACACAAATAGACTCCGACGCGAGAGGGTCGACGCGAGCGCACGCGGCCATGTCTTGATTTATTAGTAGCAGTGTATCTGTCTTATTAAATAGGTGTCCCTTAATGAGATCGAAGATAATTACATGGAGAGGCTCCGGAACCGGGCGACGCGAGCGGGTGCGGCGCACGTGTGCGGCGCGGCCTTGCGGTGCTCGCATAAATCACTGCACAGGAATGTCATAATATATGGCGCATTATCCCGGGCATCGGAATCGCCGTCGTTTGAAGACGTCGCGGCGGCGTGTGAGAGCGGAGGTCCCGCCACGGTCTATCGCCGCTAACGGTTTGTTTGCTCGCAAAAAGACCTCGCTCGTGTTTCAGAGCGCACCGCCGCTAATGAAGACGCCGCTGCAGTCATTAAGAGCCAGTCGGCGTGTCGCGGCCACATCTGCACCCGCCTTAATGTGCGGTTGACATTTATTACTTGTAATGTTTGTCAACAAAATATAAATATTGCATAAGTTCTACAATACACCAGTCGCTGTGTTATAGAGGCGATGTTGTTTTTTTGGGAAATTAATTTACAAATGTGTCACGAAATTGTCAGTTAAATAATTTAAATGAATGAATTATTCAAGCAGGGGCGTAGCTACCGCCGTATCAGCCGTATCAATGATACGGGGCCCCCGGGCTACAGGGGCCCCCAACGTGTAAAAACAAAAATAAATAAATAGTAAAATGTTATCCACGATGTTAATTAATTTCGTACTTTCCTGGAAAAAACATATAAAATAACTGTCATACATGCCTATAGAGTTTTCACTTCAGAAATGACAAAAATCAAAAATAAATGATTGTTTAATCACAGAGATCGACGACACGTTGGCGCAGCGGTTACAGCACTGGCTGTTGCGCTGTTAGTCGCGGGTTCGATTCTCGCTCACGACAGACATTTGTATTGGCCATATAGGTGTTTGTCGTGGTATGGGCGTTTGTGCTTCTGTATTGTGTGTGTTTCTGGACCTCCGACACAGGAGAAAATACTGGGGGCTGTTAAGTGTGAAGCGTTGAGTGATGATCTTCTTCAAATGAAGTGATAAAAAACACTTCCGGAAAACTATCAGCTAAATACAGTAAAGACATCTCAATCAACCTTTATGAACAATTAATTGGTCTGAAAACATTTTTAAAGTCCGAAATTGAAAAAAATCATTCCATTGTACGGTTATCAGACTTGTCACTATTGTCTATAGAGACAGAAATTTTAGAAAAACTGAAATCATCTGTAAATATAGATGATTTAATAAATCAATTTGCCGAAAAAAAGGCTACAAAAGTGCATTATATTTAATTTTAATTGTTTTAAAGCTTTATTATTGTTATAATTATCTCATCAGCATGTAATATCCCACTGCTGGGCATAGGCTTCTGTCCCCATGGGGAATAGGAACACATTCTAGATGTAGGAGACGGATCAGAGCTTAATCCACCACGCTGCTCCAATGCGGGTTGGCCGATATATTCCCTACTATAAGTAACGACGATCGTTATCAGGTGTACATGATAACAACCGGGACCGACGGCTTAACGTGTTCTCCGAGGCACGGTGGGGAGACCCAAAAACCCAGACCACGGCAAACATCTGTATGGCCAATACAAATGTTTATCATGTGCGGGGATCGAACCCGCAACCGCCAACGCAACGGCCATAAGCCAGTGCTGCGACCATTGCGCCATCGCATCAATAAATATTTATTTTCATTTAATTCAAGCATTTTTGTTTCATTAGTGAGAAATCTTTACCCTTCGTTAGGGCCCCCTAACTAAATTTGATACAGGGCCCCTCAAAAGCACGCTACGCCACTGTATTCAAGTTATGTAATTCGAACAGTAAAGTTGATATAAAATTGGTATATACAAACAAGAGTACCTACCTAACATTAATCAAAATAATAGATAGTACCTATATTAGGTACAGGGTGACTGCGGCTCCTACTCATGTGATTAATTTTTAGTCGAGAGTTCGGTAAGTTAGGTTTTTAGAATGTGAGGCATCTATCCCGCTGGGGCATCTATCCCGGTTTTACCCTAGACACTAACCTTATACATACCTATTTGTATTGTTACTATCACTACGATTGCTTGAGACTGTATCTTATAATACAGATTTAGAATGTTTCAAATTTCAATTAAGGGCGTTTCGACGATATTTGTTTATCAGTGAAAGTAATTAAGGCCTTTATTATACGCTAGGACTGTAGGTGGCGAGATTTATTTCGACATATTTTTGTACTTTTTAGTAATTAAATAAAGCGCAGCGAATGTATTGATGATGCGTTTTCGCGACACTTACAGTACCTAGGTACCTATACTTTTTATTTTATTTCGTCTGTAGTAGTGTCTGCAGTCGCTACTGTAAACTAAAACCTTGCTTTATTCTATCGCCTACAGCGGCCAGGGACGTATTAATTCCCAACCTTTTGTCATCATATCTCTGCAGTTACATAACTTGAAACTCATGCATACTTCATATTCTCATTGACTCAAAATTTTAATTTAGATGTCTCTTAAGAGTTTAGGTTTTGAAAAGTGTTCGCAGGCTGCGGATGTAGTTTATTGTGCACACAAGTTACGAATAGACGCTAACAGCAGCGGGTAGTGCATGTGCATCAAGGACTGTTTCTCCTATTAATCTTCTACTATATAAAAATAAGTCGGGTTTTCCTTCCTGACGCTATAACTCCAGAACGCACGAACCGATTTCCACGGTTTTGCATTCGTTGGAAAGGTCTCGGACTCCGTGAGGTTTAAAGCAAAGAAAATTCAGGAAAAATTTCAACAGAAAAGCGGGAAAATCTTTTTAAAATTTTTCTACATCTTTTAATCACCAAACGAAATGTTACATAAAACGAAGCCATCTGGTGGCGAAACGGAATTCGCCGGGTTTGCTAGTAAACTATAACTTTTATATTCACATTTGCAAATAGAAATATCTCATAAGTATAGTGGTATTAGACAGAACGAAAAAATAATGTATCATACAAACTTTATATGTTGGATAGGTAGGTACTGTCATCTGTCACATAGCGTTATCCACAACTCGTGAAATTTACCCTCACTGGCACTAGTAGTCATTATTTGGAATCAATTTCTTTTTACAATTCTTAGTACCTTAAATCTAAATTTTAAATTAAGTGTCAGTCAACTAACTTAAACAATTACTATAACTAACGTTTATTAAGTTTTTTCTCAAGACCTACCTTTTAAGAAAGCATTCTGAAAATCATTGTTTCGCCTCTCAGAAGACGCCTTGACGTCTGCCCCGTCAGCGGCTTACTCGAACTAATCTCGACCTTATGTCAAAGAGATAAGATACAGAGGATGTTTTCGGTGGGTTACAAGTTAATTAGCCATTTAATATTCCCGAAGGAAGCGCTGCGGTCGCGGTTCTAGCGAACTCATTACTTTCTTCTACTTGGAGAAATAAAATTCTCATTACCTGCCGCCTACCGGTCGGTAATGTACCTGTTTAAGGTTTGTATTGAACTTGTCAGAGGGAGGAGCGCCCAGCGCCAAACAAACCTGATGTAAATGAGAGTTTCCTTATTGCTTACTTTAGTTTTGGGGATATTTGTGACATCTTAATATACCTACCTTATAAAACAGGAGGTCTAATGTCTTTACATTATCTATTCCAATGATTGTAGAGATTATTTTGTATATGTATGTTGTAATGATGTAGATTAATTTTAATTTTCAGGTGCCTGTCCGAGCTTAAACCTGACCAGTGAGGTTTTAGGTCAGTTCTCTGGACGCTGCGTTGGCGCAGCGGTTACAGCACTGGATTGCGATTGGCTGCTGCGCGGGCGGTTGCGGGTTCGATTCCCGCACACGACAACATTTGTATTGGCCATACAGATGTTTGCCGTGGTCTGGGTGTTTGTGCAGTCCTTGTGGGTCTCCCCACCGTGCCTCGGAGAGCACGTTAAGCCGTCGGTCCCGGTTGTTATCATATACACCTGATAGCGATCGTAACTCATAGTAGGGAATATACCCGCCAACCCGCATTGGAGCAGCGTGGTGGATTAAGCTCCGATCCTTCTCCTACATGGAGAAGAGGCCTATGCCCAACAGTGGGATATTACAGGCTGAATCGTCTGGTCTCCAAAAACTACGACCATATGTAATGTATATAGGAACATATAGGTACCTACGTACCTACACAGCGCTGAAGAGCGCTACAGAACAACTAGGTATACCTACTGCCGCTTTATTCTCAGGTTTTATAAACGAAATGCGGCCGAGATTGAGGCCCAACAAAAAATAAGTCACAACTCCATCACTCATCATAGGTCGCTTGCAAGGAAATCAATTAGATGGACTATAATACAATATTAGGTATTATTTTGATACATTATAATATAGACAATTTTTTGTAAGGATATACATTCTAATTATGAGGACAATTGAACAAATGTTTGTAACTTCGTGTTAAAACTAATAGACTAATTACAATGAATATATGTATGTATATAGACAGCTAAAGATGCAAATTTTTTAGTACAACTAGGTCGGCAACTAAGCGTACGTCTCACCTGATGGTAAGCGATTACCGTAGCTTATAGACGCCTCCAACACTGGAAGCATCGCAAGCGTGTTGCCGACACCAATCCCCCCCAGGAGCTCTGGTCACCTTACTCACCTCAGGACCACAACACTGCTTAAAACCAGTTTTATTTAGCTGTAATCTTCTGTAAGGTCGAGGTATTTCCCCAGTTGGGCTGCTCCAGATTTTGTGCAGGATATTTCCTGCTATACCCAAGTTCAGTTGCCTGATTAGATATTATTGAGCTTCTTATCCAGAAACTCTCAAGACATAGTTAAGACAAGTACCTATAAGTTTTATTTTTAAATATAACAGACCACCTCAATCTTGACAAAACGTTTAAATAAATGAGTGCAATAACATTCAATCTCTATATAATCCTATTCTTACTTAATCTTTATTACTTTTTACGCAACTGTATTTTAAATGTTTCTTTTCCCCTACAAATAGTTTAAGGAGATTTATAGAGCTAATCTATTAAGAAACGCATTCAACAAATTTACCACAAACCCTCGCTGAAGAGCGATCCGAAATAGCCTTGTCTGTAAATCTGTTTGTCTCTCTCCTGTTAGAGCTCGTAAGATGCAAATCGTGGCTATAAAATTAGCACATCCGACCTGGGGACACGTCCGGTGCTGCGGTCTTTCCTTTGGGAGACTAATCTACTTGAAGTTTTGTCTCCTGAGCTATACAGGGTCTATAGTAACGTTATTTGTCATGCAAGATAAACCACAAATTTTATTATTAGTTAATGATGCGTTGACAATGATGATTTTTTTTTTTACAATAAGATTAGACATCGTAATAACATAATACCTACATTAGGTACTCTATACTTAGTACGTAGGTAGGGGACCGCAGGTCTATACCTATGTAACAGGGGTAAGTAGTAACACGTATTTTCATAATATACTATTTAATACCCATTCTATCGTATGAGCGCAATCAGAATTCCATCGGCTGTGTAGAGCAGGCACTCCGAAAAGGAGATGTTTTGGATTTTTTTGCGTTTGGACAAAATTGATTACTCTTGATATTATGTTCCCGTTTAACTGTTGTTGATTGATTTGAATGCGTTTAATATAAGTTTGGTTTCATTATGACAACTGTAATTATACACCAAATATGGGATATATTTTTAACCTTGCAGTGGGCTATGTTGTAACATATATTTCTAATATTTTTTGTTGATGCTATGTTCAGTATGTTCAGTATATCAGTTCATAATGAGACACTACTTTTATAAAAGGAAACAGGCTTCCGAAAGCCGAAATGTGAACAAATTCGCTTCTATTTAAGTTTTGGACAATAAATTTTTATTATTTTTTTATTTTTGCTAAGTGTCACTGTATAAGTTGTTGTTTAGAAAAAAATGGATTGTGTGTAAAGTTGGTTTCCGGGCGATAGTTTAACGTGACAACGTCATAACAAAACATTTCCTCGGACGCATAGGCCAATCGAGTGGAAGAGAGATAGAATTGCTTGCTTCCACTTAACGTAACGGGACAATGAGCGTTACGTTCGTTGTTACGTCAAAACATGTTTTAGTTAATTTTTGAATGTTTTCAACTAACCTCAAGCCTGTTACATCTAACCCCATTCACGTGTTTAGTTTCAATACTTGTCACTTTTTTTCCAATCGTTTTGTACAAGAATTCGTCACAGGTTTTATAAATTTTTTATTTGAAATCAATAGTTGAATAGAGGTATTCATAGAAAGGTATACATTCGTAAAGTAGTGTTGCATTTCTTAAATACCAAACGAAAAAGCTCTCATAGCCAAGACACGAAAAATTGTTACAACAAGATCCCCGTTTCCCTAATACTTAGTACTTTTATGCAAGCCTAGTTGAAAGTAATTATATATTTATTTTTTTAGTTGATGTGTTAAAGTGAGTTCTTGTCAAAAATTCGTGACGTACCTAAGTTTGTTTCAGCTAAGCATCCAATCGTCATGAACTTGTCACGTCACCCGTAACGGTTCGGAAGGAGTATTCGCTGACGTGATCTGTAAATATCGCTCGGAGATGAAGCCGACTAATTGACTCTCAGCCGGGCGGCCGCTAATTGTACGCAGCCGTCAGCGCTCCATTAGCATAAATAAGTGCCGCGACAAATTCACGCGAGACTCGACTGTTTGTTTTACGATTTATTTATTCCTCTGCCGTGGAAACAGAGGAATGTGTCCGAAAACGTAGAGCAGAGTGACGTCACGCGTCGCGTGCGGCGTGTTTACCAACAGGCGGCGGCTAATGGCGCTATTTGCGGGCGCGCGCTATTGTTGTGGCGTCGCGCCGCGTGATTAACGCGCCTCCGAGATAATACAGCTTCCGACACGTGTTCGCCCCGGATCTTACGACGCGACAGCTGCCATCTACCAGCCGCGGCTAAGTGGCGCGCTAGACGGCGGCAGCGGCCGAGCTGCGAGCGAACAGGTCGGAACATGTTGACTTGTATATTACCTACCTCGCCACAAAGATTTCGTTGCATACCTATTTTAATCTAATTAGAAATGAAATATCTGGATGTTGATATGGAAAATGAAATAAAAACGACAGTGTGTAATTTTATAATTAATATTTATTGAGCCTGCTCTTGAAGCTATTTACAATAATCTATAGATACATTACAAATATACGTCGACGGTGGTCCGTGCGGCGCCGCACGCAGTCGCAGCGCGCCGTGCGGACCACCGCGACCGTACACTTGTTACAATTACCTCGACCACCGCCGACTAACAGACGAAAGCGCATCGGTAAGTGTACGTAACAACAACAAAACGCGCAACTTTAAAGTCGCGTCAAATTGTTTAACTCCACAAGTAACCCGCGACTGACTTCGCTATTGTTCGCGTTGCCTTTACAATACTAGCGATTATTGCGTGGACCAAACTGGAACCGTACATTCACAAGCTTTGTTTTACTACAAGCTATTACCGTACCTATGCACAGCAGTAGGTACCTACGAGGGGGAGAACAACGCGAGTGCAAGCCGTCAGCCGCTAATGGTCCGTGAAATGAAAAAGTCGCGTGCGAGTGGAGTGTCCGCGCCGGAGCTGGCGAGCAGAACAGCGCGCCGCAGCCCAGTACTGCGACAGTGTCTTCACGAAGCGAGCAAGAACATATCTTTACATAATACTTGACTCATCGTTACGAATATATCTGTACATTTATATCATTCATCCAACAGAACAACAACATGTGCGAATTATTTTAGTCAATCATTCAAGAGCGTCGTAACCAGGTGTCAATTACAAGCAATAAACCAACAATATTGTTGTTAATCTGTCTAAATGTCATGTAGGTACAACACACGTTATACTGCGGTAGTTCACGTTGGTTCTGTTGACGAACGACACTGAGTCACAACAATTTGTAACGATTAAGATAACTGACATTACATTATGACTTTACAATGCCTATTGAAAACTGATGATAAGTTTATTTTTCTGTTCCGTTAAACCATCTTTTATTTAACATAGATACTTATTGTGAAAAAGTAAAAGATACATAAATGTTTATTCAGAAAAAATAAAATTTCATGTCTCTTGTTTTCGATACAATACAACATTATGACATATTTGACCTTGTTAACAAATTAATATTAATAAATCTCGAAACAATATTTAATATGCCGTTTATTATTATCATTACACATTTTATTATCCTGTTTTCTTGTTCGTCTTGCACTAAACTGTTGCTTGTAGAAAGATGAGAAAATAACACATTAGCAACAATTTTACATAACAACATATAATTTACAATATTTATCTTAATGTTATTCTGTGTAAGGCCGCCGCCTCCGCTCGCTCGCTCCGCTACGGCACATCCTCTACATATATTATGTATTTACACCTACACTAACTTACGCTACGTACATACATAGGGAGTCTTTAAATCATCTATCATATACTATATACGGTATGTATTTACATACGTCTTCTATTATTACTCGCCTAAAACTAAATAGGTACCTATGTGTGAGGGACGAGGCCCGGCGAGGCCGACCGAGACTGACCAAGGATCGCCGAGACCGACCGAGACCGTCGTAATTATGGAGTGCACGCTAACTCGAACAGAATTATCACAGACGATTACGCAAATTAAATGAGCTCGTTTTTTAACTGTTTTTCGTCAATCCATCACGTGTGTATGAGTCTGCATGGAGTTGAGGGCTTTCGCGTCGTCGACAGAACGCTAAGAACATTTCAAATCCCTACGTGTTCAATTACAGAGACCAGCTTCGTCACGTCAGTGTCACGACATAGACTCTTAAATGTTTCTACAGCACGTTACATTAGCTTTTAATTTTTGTATTGACTTCTGTGACTGAACACGTAGCGGTTAGGTACGTTTGACCCGTCGATGTGAGCCGCAACCAATGTATAGACGCCGCGAAATCATGGAAGGCTGTGAAATGATCAAATAAAAAGTACATTAAATATTAGATATTTTTCTAAGTATATCGGTTCGACAGTTGGTGCGTTTCAATTACATAGACATATAAATCCTATTTATTTAAACTCATTTATCTTCTGACATTATTTACAAAGACTGCAATTCGACGCACTTTTTTAATCTATTATGTATACATTACATGTTGTACATACGTGTATTTACGACGACTGTCCAAGTTTGATTCACATTTAGTTCTATTCCACTTCACGGAGATAAAAACGGCAAATAGTAACAATTCCACGGTAGATGTATACCTATTGTGTAGTTTCGTAGTCCTATGACAAGTGCGGGAGAGTCCTACGAATGGTTCCCAGAACATTGTTATTGGAGTACCTAGGTATGCATCAGCTATCGCCGGAGACCGTCGGAGGAACAGCGCGAACACGAAACGAGGTGATGTCGTTATTGCAAATGAAACTGTCATTTTGTTTATTCAATTCTCTAACGAAATTATCGAAAAGATTTTCTTACATTTTCTATTGTTATATTTTTATTATACAACGATAAGATAATAATAGAATGTGACGATTAAACACTTGAGGAAAACTTTGCTGCTAACATACCTAGGCTTAAAAATTTTCTTTAATTTGTGTCTTAAGCGAAACACGAAAATTTTATTCAATTATTTTGATACATTTTAATTTTATTTAAACATTGTTACAGAACAATCGAGAAAACTTTAGACAAGTTGCGATAACAACAGAACATTATGCTCAACAATCAGCGGCGGTCGAACGCGCGTCGGTTCCGCAGCTTTCAAATAAGTCATCACTCGTTTCCTTTGTTCACCTCCCTCCCCAGACGACTCATTCACAGGAGTTATTGTAACTCGAAAGTTTAATTATCTCGTACGCGAACGGAATGTTAACATTTGTGTTTTGTAACAACACGTGACAACAAGAACTTGGGTCAGCGTGCAGTCCGGCGGGCGGCGCGGCGTCGTCCCCACGGTCACCACAGTCCGGGTATCACAGTTCACGCTGGAGACGCGCGCTCAGAACCAGTAGAGGTCCTTCGACGTGTCCTGCACCTGCGCCTCCAGACCTGCGGGAACGGAACACGTGTCACACTTACTGGCACAAAGATACTCTGTAGAAATGATAATTTTGAACAATAGCTGTTCAACGGAAGCGACTAAGTTCATAATAAAATACAATGTAGGTAGGTACATACGACGCTGCGTTGTCGCAACGGTCACAGCACTGGTTTGTGGCTGTTGCGCTCGGTCGCGGGTTCGATACCATATGTTTGCCGTGGTCTGGGTGATTGTGCAGTCCTTGTACCTAGGTGTCCCCACCATGCCTCAGAGAGCACGTTAAGCTGTCGGTTCCGTTTGTTATCATATACACCTGATAGCGATCGTTACTCATAGTAGGGAATATAACCGCCAACCCGCATTGGAGCAGCGTGTTGGATTAAGCTCTGATCCTTCTCCTACATGGGGATAGAGACCTATGCCCAATAGTGGGATATTACAGGCTGAAGCGTAATTATGTACCTACATAGACGAAATTTCTAAATCTAAGTATTTGCATTAGTTATCTTAAGACGCAGGAGCATGTTTCTGGTCCGATTAATTAATTTGTGGTTTAGTTAGACTATGATAGGCATTTACATTATTGTCGTATGGGTATCTATTAGGTATACCTAAGAGGTATTAAAGACAAAACGCTTGCAAGCATATTAACGCAAAATCTTTAAATGAAGACGAGGCCGTCCTCCACCAAGCGGCTGTTGTGTGTCAGTTGTGATAAATGGGAAACCTCAAATAAGTACCTACCTACTACACTGTTACTGTAGTGTGTTAATCTTTTAATGTTCGCAGCCTTTTCGACCACGAGGACTAGCGTCTGATTTAGATAAATACGTACTACACATTTGCATTCTAATAATTGCATTTTAAATAAAAAATCATAAAAAATTTAAATCACTATAACGTAGTCAAAAGTCGCTAAATTTTTTAAATTAAAACATAACGAATAAGCTTAATTGGTCAATATAAAAAGGCAGTGCAAGTGATTAATAAGAAAGATGGAGAAAAACTTTATGAGTATCTACCTAAATGAGGAATTGTCTGTTATTAAAACAAGTCTAGCTTCAATGCGACAACAATAGGTACCTATATATCATTGGTATCTGACTTCTGAGTGTCTGTATCCAAGCTTGGAAAATATATTAGGAATTGTACCTACTAGGTATCTGATTATGTAGAGTTAGTATGTAAAAATTGTTCGCTTCTTCGAACATAGACCTATATACTTAAATTACCTGCTGTAACGCATTATTTTTAAAAGTAATAATATGAAAGGTAATACTACTTGAACTATATGAAAACTACTTGATAATTTATGTCGCTTACAGTTTTTGCCGACAACGTGAGCCCTGTCCGACCACTATTGGTCTATTGCCAATGTATTACAATCACTTAATAAATCCATTTTGACCTCTATATCAAGTAGGTACCTACCTACAGTAGGTATCCTCTAAAAAATTAAATTGGGTTTTTTTATCATAGAGAATGGGATCATTTAAAAAAATTACAAGAAGGTAACCTACCTATACCTACCTATAAATTGGCTGAACTATGCGACAAATATTTGCTGTTTGATTTTTATTATGACGCACCATTTAGGTTTACCAATTTATTCTTATCTTGAAAACAGAAATCCCTACAAATAAATAGGTAGGTACTTACCTATTCTAGCTAGGTCTACTCTATGTACTTAATTTCTATTATTTTTAATTAAGTAATTTCTATTTTAGCATTATTTAATAAATTCTATTTAAATTTTAAACATCACTTTTTTATAAGAAACATCATTATAAGATGTCAAACTTTAGTGAAAAGTAGTAAATGTCGTTTTATTGTGAGCATCATAAATATAAGTGGAAACAAAAACAGCAAAGAGAACAAAACGGACGTGACGGCGCGACTCCGACTGATCGAGCGGCCGGCGCTGATTGTTATAAACGAGCTGCCGCTATCTGCTGCGGCATCGGCACTGACTGCCGGCCGGACCGACAGACACACACACTACGAGAACCACTCACTTGTACAATATAGTAAAAAAACGTTACAGAACCGTAACATAGGTATTGGAGTCACCAGGGTCGCATAAAGCAAAGGAAGTAGGTATATGAGAGGTCAGAGCAATTTCAACTATCAAACTTTCTCTCGCTAACGAAATAGTACCTACCTACCTATTATAGAGCCGATAAAAACCGAAACAACGAACGACACGAATTCCGATTCACCGATAGCATTAGGTATTTCTTTAAAAATATTGTAATTTTTCACTTGTAACGAGACGTTTCAACGTTTATCCTTTTTAACCGAAGATTCTCGTGTATTTATCGATCGTTCAGAAGTCGAATAGACGGAGAGCGTGCGACAATAGAGGCATTAATTAGAGGCTCGATGCCGACGGCCGGTTAATTGCGGGCGGCGGGCGGCGGCGGGCGGTAATTGACAGCGCGCGTGATTTACTGGCGCGGGGCAGCGGTCAGCGCGCCGCCATTGGCCAGCGTGGACCCGCCTCCGCCCCCGCCCCCCGCCACCGTCCGCCACCGCCCGCCACCGCTGCGAGCCTGGTACCCGCCGGCCGCGCGCCCGCCGGACACCGGACATTTTGTCGTGTCCCGATTTTAAGAAATTGGATTCTTATTGTGTGTTTGTTTGTCTTTCAACACACAATAAGAATCACATTTGTCTTTACTATCTATTAAAAAACTTTAAATATCTATTTTTAACCGACTTCCAAAAAAGGAGGAGGTTCTCAATTCAACACGTATGTTTTTTTTTTTATGTATGTTAGCTCAGAACTTTTGACTGGGTAGACCGATTTCGATCAATTTTGTTTTAATTGAAAGGTGTTGCGTGTCATGTGGTCCCATTTTAATTTAATTGAGATCTGACAAGTACTTTTAGAGTTATATCTAATAATGCGTATTTACGTGACTACTTTTTCGTCGACCTACGTTATATTATAGGTACCGCATAACTTTTTACTCGGTGTACCGATTTCGATGATTCTTACTTTAATCGAAAGCTAATACTTGTTTTGTAGTCTTGTTTAAATTAGATCGAAAACTGATTACAACTTTTTGAGTAATCTTTAATAGCGCGTATTTACTTGACTATTTTTTCGTCTTATTACGTTGTATTACTTGTCGATGTAATTGAAGTCGGTTTTTTTTCGTTTGCGAGCAAACACAATTATAAAAATGTATGGTTGGTTGTTAATGGTTACGGCAGAAATTTTTAATTTATATATTTTGTTTATACTTAATTACTTACCTATAGGTACCTTATATATATTTTTAAAAGCGTGTGTATTGTCTCAATTTGAAAGTATCTTAAGTAGGTACTAAGTAGTAAGGCACTTGTAAGTTGTTATTTATTATTCAATGGAGACGATTTGTATGCGTGTATGATACAATCCATAATTACGGGGAACAAAAAACAAACGATGTGTTTTACAATTAATTTAAGGTCAACTCGTAAAAGTTTATGAGTTGTCGATAGGTACAATATTGCAACACGTTTTGCAAAGAAGTATGAATAGGTACAATAAGTTAAAATATACAGATAAGTAGATAGGTACCTATGGTTATTTACGATTATAATGTTTACAACAATCTTAACCAAGGAACATTAGGTATTGTAAAGTGTAGACAAACTAAGTAGGACCTAGTATGTTGTTGATATTTTTTTAATATAGGTACCTATATAGGTACCTAGATGCAATTATTTTACAAAACAAAGTAGGTAGGTATATTAAAATTGCAAAACAATGGGTTAATACCTAATTCTCATACTATTCGAATGATTTTCTATTTTTATAAAACAGATGATAGACAGATTTTTATATTTCAGATCGACGGTGCCGTAGAATAACGTTACATGTGAATATAGTACGAAATCAATTTTATTTAATAATTTACTTCAGGAGTCGAAGATCTATCTATACATGCAAAAAAAATAATTTTACGACCAATAGTTTCTGAGATTCTGAGGCGAACAACGTCCCATGTGTTTGTGTCTCCGTATTATAATGAACTAGATGCATATGTGACGGAGCTCGCGGCCGGGGGTAGTACGCGTTGGCCGTGCCAAAGTCACTTGTTACGTTGTTGAGTGGAAAACGAGCTTGTGCGCACGAGTTACCGCATTCGCCGATGATAAAGCTATTTTTCTTAAATAGTATTCATAATTAGTACTAAAACATGTCCAAATATAATAACAGATCTAATAAAATCCTTGATTTGGTGAAAAACAACTGTAAAAATTCGGAAGAAGAATTTGATAGTGGAAAGATATCTGGTTATAACAAGGAAATTTTGAATTATCCCGGTAAGTTAATTTTATTCCTTATTAATATGTATAACAAAATTGCATTTTAACGATTGTTTTATATTCTATGGTGGTTTATTTTAATTTAAATAACTAACGCCAAACTTCGCGTTTCATATTCATATGTGACGTTATTTAATGGAGATTAGTCTTTACATTGTTTCTTACAAAAATGCTCTTGCAAATTAAATCAAATTGTAAAAGACATCTTTGACTACTAATGGAAAACTTAATTTGTTGATATTGAAGTATGAGTTACAAGTAGTGATATGTCGTTTTACCACGGACATATTCTGACGTTTTTGAGTTATATGTGAAGATAGAACGTTCTTTTGCGGAAATCTTGATGACATATGTGAAGACAGAACGCTCTTTTGTGGAAATCCTGATGTAATATGTGAAGATAGAACGTTCTTTTGCGGAAAACTGATGTAATATGTAACATTGGTACGTTTTTTCTTCCAGAAAAATACTGTAATTTGGTTTAAATTGCTTTTTTCTTAATTAAATTATCAATTTATTCGTATTCAAATAAAATTGTTTTCTTTTATTTTTGTAATTTTTATATTTTATATTATTTTTTCAGTTTCAAAGACACCTGTAAGCCCATCATCGTCACCATTACATCCGGGTTCAGAAAACATTGCTTTAGAGCTAAAAGACGTATTAGTCAGTCAGTTCAGCCTATTGTAGTTCACTACTGGACATACCCTCCCCAAGTTCGCGCCAGACATCCCGGTTTTCCGCAATCCTCCATGAAGACTACACCGGCAATCTTACGTAGATCGTCGGTCCAACGGGCCAGAGGACGTCCCACAATGCATTTGCCAAGACGCGGTCTCCACTCCAGGATCCGTCTGCTCCAAGAGCCATCGGTTCTGCGACACAGATAACCAGCCCACTGCCACTTAAACTTGCTAATTCTGTGGGCTATGTCGATTACTTTCGCTCGCGGATAGTCTCATTTCTAATCCTATCTTTGAAAGAAACCCCAAGCATAGCCCCTTCTATTGCACGTTGAGCGACTTTAAACTAGTGGACCAGTCCGTCAGTGTCCATGTCTCGGCTCCGTATGTTAACACAACCAGGACGCATTACTCGAAGACTTTTGTCTTCAAGCATAGTGGAATCTTCGAAGGCAAGACTCGACGAAGCCTGCCAAACGCCGCCCAGCCCAACCAAACCATCCTATCAGCCTCCTTCTCGAGTTGTTTCAACCTGGTTGAATGGTGTGGCCAAGGTAGACATAATCCTGAACAACTTCGAAAAGGATACTGTCAACCGATACCCGTCTCGGTATCACTTGGTTGTTAAACATAACTTTCGTTTTATCTAAGTTCATACCGAGACCCACTCGTCGGGAGGACTCGTTTAGGCCGGCCAGCATTCGGCCTAGCTCATCCGACGTCTCCACAAAGATTACGAAATCGTCGGTAAAACGAAGGTGCGAGATGAATTCGCCGTTGACGTTGATGCCTCGTTCCTCTCAATCCAAGGTCATAAAGACATCCTCCAGCGCAGTGGTAAACAGTTTCGGTGATATAACATCTCCCTGTCTTACCCCACGCCGCGCCGGAGGAAAATGCACAGCCTGCTCCGGTGGGTGGAATTCGTCGAGTCTTCTGGCGAGACGATTCGTAACAACCCTTGAAAACAGCTTATAGACGTGGCTCAAAAGTGAGATTGGTCTGTAATTCTTCAACAAAGACTTGTCGCCTCTCTTAAAGAAGCACTACCACACTCCTCGTGGATGACGGCGTTAAAAAGTTTATATTTCTATTCTGCTCAATCAGAGTAGTAATCTCTATTTGAGCAGCGGAGGTCTCGGCGTACAAGTTTCCGTATCCTCTTAGACAAAGCCTTCTGTTCTGGCGAAGCTGCTTGGGCAGCGGGCAACTCGCACCTCCGCCGTATCAGATCCAAGGCTTCGGGAGAAAGTTTAGACTGCTTCGTTGACTACCTCGGCGGAAAGTGTTTGCGACCCAGTGTACACACCATCTTCACAATGTTGTCGGTCATCTCGTCCACTTCGCCAGCGAATCGAATCGGTTTTGGAGCTCCAGTTGGAACTTCTCGGAGCCACATAGTATTTGGAGCAGCGTAGGTCAGAAAGTAGATTTCATCAAGCGCGTATTCAGAGTGCCCCGTAATAGCCGGTGGTCGCTGCTGGTGTTAAGTGTTAACCGGTTCTAATTATATTAAATACAAAGAAAGAACAAAATGTGATGTTGGAGACTGATAATTTTAGTATTTTATGTGAGTTTAAGAAACGTTGATAGATTTAAAGAAGTGAAGATATTTTTTGTGTTTAATTATTATAAATTTGGTACTTTTAAAATAAAGGACTGATTTTGTTTTTAAAATGTTTTATTTTTAATCGATTTTATACAAAAAATAATAAATACTATTTATGACACGTTACTTATGAAAATGACTGCTCAAAATAAATGTGGAATATGCATATAGGACGAAATAACTAGCTTAAGTTTCATAAAAAAACGTTCCATTTGCATCTGGATCCTTAGAGCCTCCGGTGAATAACGTGACATGTGTAAATGTGACAGCAACAAGTCCATTATAAAACGTTATATATAAACATCGACCCTACTATCTTTTTAAATAAAACTGTTTCAAAATAATTAATAATACTGATAGATAATCACAGGCTTAATGTAAATTTTTCCAAAGTATACCTAAAAGCGCCAGGTTTTTCCGTTTCCGAAATATAACAATTGAAAACTTTGAACGGCTCTACTGTAAAACGACTATTTTGCAGATAGTACGTTATTCTACGGCACCGTCGAGATAATATTCTCTTGAATCTACCTATTATCTAAGGTAAGGAGTAGGCTGATGACATTACCTAATAGCTTTTATAAAGTTAATTGTTAAGGTTGTACAGAATAAGCATAGACATAACCTCAGAAACGAAATGCCTAACCGTAACACTAGGAAAAGAGGAACATAAAACAGGTAGGTAAAAATGTAAGCGGTCGCACTCCGCGGCGCGGATTGTTCAATTACGCGCTCATTAGTCTGAGAGCCAGAGCGGCGCGCGGTGTTTATTATATTCATAATATTTATTTATGGATAACTTATAGTCTATCGCATGCCTCCGCTTCGAAGGCTAGAGATTATTGTTACACACGATTGTCAGGTTGTCACTTGTCAGTAAGTCCATCTGTGACAAAATTAACTTATGATTGTAGATATCATTAAAATCATCAACGCGATAGTTTTGCGAGATGAAAGTTCGATTCTGAATCACGAAAGAACGGCTGAACTAATAGGTACTTAGCACCTAAATAAAATTTGGCACAAATATTACCTACCTATAGGTAGGTAGGTACCTAGTACGTACGAAATGGCATGAGGCTACCTTGTCCTGTAAAAAAATGTACCTACCTATCTAGGGTTTCCTAGAGCTAGATACATTTTTTTTTTGTTATTTCAAGAAATCAGCTACATATCCCACTCGACAGGTTTTGTTTTTTTTTATATTTGAATTATGGCGTCCAGAATCTGCCATTTTGATTTTTTTCTTTAATACTTATAGGTAGGTACTAGGTAGGTAGGTACCTACCCAGTGTCACTAGATCCATCAAGACGAATCTAACGATATCTCAACATACATATTAAAAAAATTTCGTACGTACAAAAAACAAATGTCAGAAGTGAAACTTCTTTGGCGGTCACCCATCCAATTACTGACGGTCCCTGACGCTGCCGCGTTACTGGTCGCTCAAATACCCCTCATGCGCCTAAAGAAGTTTAACTTCAAAAACATAGAAATGAATTCTACATATGTAGGCATAACATACATACACTCGCAAAACATTACCCTCCTCTGCAGTCGGGTAGGTAATAAATAGGTATAGCATCGTATGTGATTACGCGTCGTTAGCAATTTATCGAGTTAGATTGATATGAGAGCCGCGCCTGTGAGACGAGCGCCGCGGATTGTTGCACGTCACAGCTGTCGGCGAGACTTATAGGCCTATAAATTATATTTATTATTGTAGACTGTAGAGGAAAGTCTAGTGTAGCTCACAGCAGCGTGGATATAGCGGAGAGAAGCACGCGACGTGACGGATGGGGCGATAGACCTCACTAACTCTTTTAATTATGTAGGTATATAATATAATAGACACATCAATGAATTTTCATAATGGCATTGCTGATATTTGACATAATATGTCGTACACATATACCTAATTCAACATAATTAGTCACCACAGTACCTACTGTGTGCCTATATGAGTACCGCATATCTGTTTGTTTTGGGGCGCAATGAAAAATTGATAAATCTCCACTATTTTCAAGCTCTACCTTTCTCTGGATATTTTCTAATATTTAAGAGGAGGTGTAGGTATTTTATCTTTCTTTCTAAATATTGTACAATAACATGTTTATAACGACAGTCTTCAAGAGTGACGTGACTGAATTTTTAATATATACTTATTGTTTGTAATATAACACAGACATTTCAACATATACATTGTGGAAGCAAACAGTGTTGACATGTTTCAACTGAACATTTGTCTTCCCCCGCGGTTGGCAGGGGTGTTGTGTCACTGCGTACTAGTTGTAGGTATATGTTTATGCGTTAGGTGTGTATGTATGTGTGTATGCGGTCGCCGGGTGTCACGTGACCACCCCACCCTGTGACATGTTCACGAGGGGGGGAAGGGGGGGCCTCCACGACCGACCGTAAACGCACCCTCTGCGCCCACTGCTGTCCGTAGATTAAATAGTTGAGAAAGGGGCTCGGGGATGCAATAACTTCCGGCAGACATTATTATAATTATAGATAAATCAAAGATAAAAATATCTATTAGTTTTAAACATAGATAAATGTAATGGAATATTTCTTAAGACACGACAGCCCCTCAAATGAAACTATTTTAAACTAATCCAAGCGTGCTATTACTTCCTTCCGTCTCAATTAGAATTTTCTAATTAATAGAGCCTTATATGCACCTACTTTTTTGGGACTTTTTCCTCCATAGAATTGAATGTATTAATTTAGCTATGACAATTAGGTACTCAGCAAGTAAAATATTCTCTTTTAAATAGTGGATATGAAAAGTCACCTACACACTACGCACCTACAAAAGGACTGGTAGCACCTCGGTGGTCGAGCGAGCGAGACTCAAACAATGTCCGGTACATTACTCGCAACGGTATGTGGTAGTTTATGCCATCTCGTATCATCGAGTCTTTCGCATTCGATTTGCATACAGATTCATAATCGACCGCTGCACTCGGTGAGGCGCTGTGAGTGCACGCAACTCATCAACTCACAGCGAGTGCCGCATAAGTCTAGTGTTCATCCGAGGCACCGACAAAAGCTAATCATAAATTTCTTTTTTCAAGCGATACAGGATGCTTCCTACAATGATCATTACCGCCCGGGTTAGATTTAAACATTGCTACCACATTGCTACTCATATATAAAATGAGTTATCTTAAAATGATGTTAAATTGTTTTGAATATGAAAAATTAAAATTCCGAGGGCTCACAATATGCCAACTTTTAAACAAAACATTGAAACGGGTTTTTAGGTAAAATATTTATTTTTATAGATATTTAAAAATTAAGTAGGGATATGTCTAAATATTTCTTCTGTCGTTTTGTTCAGAATAAACTATGTTTAATGGATTTCATTCTGCGCCAGTTGAATTTTTTTTGAAAGAGTAACTGCGGGTTTTCGTCCCAAACTCTTTTCAGTAGAATCTATATTTCGAGTCGGTTTACTTTTGCTATGCCTAATTAATTTACTAAAACGTACACTTACTTAAATAAAATGTACTAACTTACGATTCAAAAGTGCGTTTGAACGAGGTATTTTCATATTTTCGATTTTGAATGGTTTCAGAGGTTTTTAAATATTGCGATACCATTGAGAGACGGACAGGATGCAGCTGCGGGGAGCAGCGGAGCGTCGCTGGCTCTCACAGTTATAACGAGCTGAGATGAGAGTGACCGCGATGTTATCTTGATGAGACGCGCAGCAGACGTTCAAACATCATCATTTAGGTTTCCCTCGCGATGCGGAAAAGATAACGAGATGACCGGCGACGCGGCCGGCGCTAGCCGCCAGTCAGATGAGCGAGCGCAGGGCTCCGGGGCGGGGGGAGGGGCGCGAGGGGCGATCTCAAGAATTTAATTTGGCAGCGCCCCCTCGCCGCGCAAATTAATTTTAATCATCGTCATTAGAGGAGGAGCCGCCATTACTCGGGCGCCTTTCAACTCGCCGCGGAACTTTTTGCCGTCGCATGTAATCGCTTCCCGTGCGTGCCGACTGTCTATGCGCTCTGCCCTATCGCTCCCGTCCCTCCCCTCCGCCCTCCGCGCCGCTCCCGCTCGCTACAATCGGTATGTTTTTTCGCGGGAGCGATGTCCGTAGATAATATGAAACACAAAGAGGCCGCCGAGCAAATTATCCTAATCGGCCGCCATCGATCGTTAACGACGCATCTTAAAGATAAACTGCACCGTCGGGGACGCCTCGTCGCCGGACGCTTATCTGTTTGAATGCGTGTTAGCAGATACCAGCAGCAGGGACGCTCCGAGAACTTGTTAGCGGCTCGTAATGTTTCGTATTGTTTAACTTCGGAAGATCGACAGAAATCGCTCAAAGCGAGGGCGCTCCTCTTTGTCCCTGAGATAAACGCTTAAATCATCACAATTAAAATATTTGCGCTCCGCGTCGACGGAATGTCTTTGAAAATTAAAATATAGAGAGCAGCGCGCCCTCGGCCCTCCGACACTGCGCTGCGCTGTTATTTATTGTGCTCTTTCATCGCTCGTAACATCGTCGTCACCGCTTTTATTCGGCCGTCGTCGAGAACGTGATCAGTCGATGGCAGTAAAATTAATTATAGGACAATGAAACTCATCTATGAATACTTTTTTCTCTTTTTTACCTTCCATTTTTAAGTTAAAATACCAAACGACTCTCGCTTCTGTTTATTAAAACATAACGTGACACAGCAAGTTTGAGAAAATAAATAAATGAAAGACAGAATCTTTGGATATATAAAATAGCATTACTTAACCAATAAAAGTTTCAACAGAATTCAAAACAAGAATTTAACTGCGTTCGACTTTGATCTGCACTCTCTAATAGGTGTTCCTTCTGCTTAGTAATAAACAAACCTAAACAAAACAACATAAATGATACACATCGAACTCCGGAGTACAAGACGGTTCACGGTAGCTACTATTTTACTGGTCTCATGAACTTGTAAACTGCGATGGAAATAGAAATGATTCCTAGACTCTACCGCAATCAGACTTATGCATGCAAACACCCATCCGAATTTTGGCTAGGATATCTATTGTGTTTTAGTACAGCATCGTAAGTTTTGTCTTCAAGAATATAAATGTAAAGTATTTATGTATACCTACACCAATTGCAGGAAAAAGTTCTGTGTTCACTTCAATAAGTAGGTACCCTAGTTGCTCTGATTCAAATGAGATTTCATTTGAACAACTACCGATTTCAGCTATATAATATAGTTTGGTACCTAATTTAAGGCAACTTGTAACGATTAATAAGCAAATGGCAAATGGAATGATGCTAGGGTCCACACTATAACGCGGGTTCCTCGGTGCACGGGGTGTATATGTACCTAAAACGTACTAGTAGGTAGGGTAGGTAGTGCCACTGTGCCAGTGAGGCGGGTATCTAGCCGTACTGACCGGGCGGCGCCGGGTAGGAGTAGGGCGAGCAGGCGGCGGGGTCGAGGTGCGGCGAGGCGTGGTGCGCGTGGTGCGCGTGGTGTGTGTGTACCTAGAGCGCACTAGTAGGTAGGTAGTCGTACTGACCGGGCGGCGCCGGGTAGGAGTAGGGCGAGCAGGCGGCGGGGTCGAGGTGCGGCGAGGCGTGGTGCGCGTGGTGCGCGTGGTGCGCGGCGTGCGGCCAGTCCACGGGCTTGTACTGCGCGTGCAGCGAGCCGCGGCCCAGCAGCAGGCCGCCGTAGCCCGCCGCCGCCATGTTGTGGTGCGCCGCCGCCGCGTGGTACTCGGCCGCGTGCCGGTGCGCCGCGTGACCGTACCTGCGCGGACACAGCACGTGTAGTGAGCGCACACCGGTGTCATCCTTGTGTAGGTGGATACAATATACAATCAAAGTTTTTTTATTTACAATTCGGTCAGCAAACAAGCTTAACAAGGCTCCTGTAACACCAGAAGCATCGCAAGCATGTTGCTGACCCTTACCCGAACTCTCCCCAGGAGCTCTGGCCACCTCACTCACCACAGGAACACAATATTGCAAGAGAGCAGTTTTATTTAGCTGTAATCTCCTGTAGGATTGAGATACTTCCCCAGTTGGGCTGTTCCAGATTTTAAACAGGATATTTCCTGCTGTGTCCTACCTCAATAAAATTTCATTTAAAATAACTTCATTATTGTTTTAGAAGAAAAACAAAAAGACAGCAAAAACATTGAGTTACAATTAGGTACAAAATATTCTTTACAATCTTTTCTTATATTGTATTTAGGTAATAAGTAATAAAGTAGTGGCTATAAACCGAGAGCTCGAGCCCGAGCGCAGGCAGTATAGGACCGCTGTCAGCGGAGATAGTTACCCGGCGTAGTGCTGGTGCCAGGGGTCGTAGTCGTAGAGGTCGAGGCCGGCGCAGGCGGGGCCCGCCGTCGCGTTGAAGAACGACGCGGGCAGGTTGCGCGACGACAGCGGCACGCCCTCTGCGGACACACCGACACTTACACGAGGCCCTCAGGCACACCTATACTAAAACACATGCAGTCCCTTATACCAATAATCTCTACTAAACCTCAAAGGAGCAACTTGTGCGATCAATCAGTGAAATATTTTTGTTTTGTTATCAATACTAAAATAGAATGATGTTAAACGTTTCACTGCAGTTTTAGTGGCTTTGAAAATTATACGAGCATGTTAATTATTTTTATAAGAATTATAGATAGGTACCTACTTTCTTTAACAACATCTTTGTGTAGAAAAATTTTATTGGGGAGTTGTTAGAATTTATTGAAAACGTGGTATCTAGAGATATATTTTAATCACATTCCTATCTCAAAAAATAGCACAAAAATTGTATCTTCAACCCTTTAAGTATTAACCTATAAATCACATACACGGGCAACAGTTTGCCGATTACATTTTCCGATGACCTATGTATAATGTCAACGTAATCGTTGCCAGTATTACAGTAAGTGGGCCCGCAGCTTCAACAAATATCACACAGAAGGACAGAGTATTGTCCGAGGCGCGGCGCATTCCCGCCGGCTGGCCGCGCGCCAGCTCGCTCAAATGAGCCGTTAAATTGGCGCGAGACAAGTGACGAGCTATTTTCATTACGTACCAACTATAAAACAATTATATATATATATATTCCGAATATCAAAAAGGATATATTATAATTGATTTTTGAAAAATAGTTAGGTAATAGCGGCGAGCGCCGGAGCCTGTGTCAACAGGACGAACCTTGTTGTAAATTTATAGCAGTTTGGCTGTGAAAAAATTACCGTTGAAAACAATCCAAAAATATTTCAATACAATCTAATATAATATTCTTTACTTAGCACAGCATTTCCTATGTGCGAAATATCATCATAATTATGTCCTATATGCGAAAGCTTTTAGCATTGTTTTGTAAATGAGTAAATAATTCTTTATTTTCCAGAATACTGTTAACATAATTATACACGGTGTCAAATTCACAGTTCAACCAACTTTACCGATTTTTTATCGGCTGGCAGTTAATTTAAAACAAGTAAATCACAAAGAAAATAAGTAAATCTCATGTAATAATTTATAATTATTTGTGAAATAACAAAAAGTAAGATTTTCAAATAATAAAATTTGCATTTAAATCATCCGTTCACATACTAATCACATACAACCTACGCTGTATCTCTAATCTCTATCCGTTATCTAATCTCACAAACTTGTCTTAGACATATTATCATAAACTCGATCCAGCCTGTCCACATCCAGCCAATGCTGGACATAGACCTCTTTCGCCATGTACGAGATCATAAACTAAAACTATCAAAAAAGAAACACGTTAGACGTCATGACCTTTTTCAAGATATTGTTTTTAATTATGATCAGTATATAAGTTATTTGACTCAGCAACCGGATTACATTAAGTCCCAGCGCAGGCACCTACACCGCTACACCTACCACTATAGGTCGCCGCGCCGCGCGACGGCTCCCACGGGCCGCATTCCGAGAAGCGCTCGTTTTATTGTCGCGGGAATTATTGGGAGCCCTCAGCCGCTTTGATCTCTTATCTCCTCTCTTTATAGTGTCAACTCGTTGTGTACGAACCTAATAGTGGTCATTTTATTTTACAGCGAGCCCCCGTGTCCCCACCCGTCGCCATTCCTCCGCTCGGAACTATCGCGCTCCTTTTTTTACGCGACTCTTGCCTACGAGGGCTACGACTACGAGCCTTTGTCGAATTCGTCCGTTGGTTCGCATTGCTACGTCCTTTACTTAGATATATATTAGGTAGGCACCCAGAGGAAAAGTTTGTTCGATGAACTTGAAATTTTATTATTTAAGTTCTGTGGGGTTAAATCATTTGGCATTTTCAACAAAAAAAGGAATGAATAATATGCACAGGTGGTAGGTACTTATTGTCATAATAAAACGATTCAGCAAAAGAACACAGGTAGTCACCTACTTGTATTGTATTGTAACTACGGCTCCTATCTCATAAGTAAATAACAACTGCAATTTATCGACAACCAACAAATTGTAAAAGCCACGTTATTTGCGGAATCCGTAGAGGACTAAAACATGAAATGTGTGAACGCGGTTTGAATAACTTTTAATTAAGATATTTGCTGTCAACTGTACGTAACGTAAACACAAAGTGAACAATTTGTTATACCTAGGTATGTATGATTTGAGCTCCTACTTCACTCAATGGAACTCTATTCGTAAGACTCTATACGTTCATTCGTCAGAACGTAGGTAGGCAAAGTATCTTAGGGACGTAGATGTAGTGTATAAGTGTATAGGTAGAGGTAGTGGGTAGTGCTTTAATTTACACTTGACTTCTCTCCGGTTTCACTCGCGTTCATGTTAATTATTTTCCTCTACCTGCCCTGAGTGATGTTTTATTTCTAGGTCACTGCTATAATGTATCTTTATTAGACTAGAATAATTTATAGCATAGATTCAATGGTTTCAGAATATCGACTTTTTTAGCTACTCTTTTCTGTGTATGTACCTACGAATTTCAATTATTAGTCCGAGTTAAAGGCTAACAGTTAACATAGTAACACCATTAAGTAATAGGTATCGTCACCCCGCTGACAAAACGTTGGACATTGAGTTTGACACAAAACAAGTGCTTCGAACACGTTCTGCACACCTGTTTATTGACATACAAGACCCACGTAGTAAGGGCTTCACGTTCTACAGTTAACGTAATGTTACGTCGCTACGAAGTTTCATCAGCAATACGTCACACACATAGTTAACCCTTAATTACTCGCATGGGGTCAAAGCATTTTCGGATTAAAAAATGAAGCACTTGGCGCGGCCCGATTCCACCCGCGCCCTCGCTAGCTTACCCCGTGCGAGTAATTACGTTACTTTTTTGGACGAGGTAAGTTTTTATTTTATGTAATTTTTTTTGTTTATTGTGAATTATATTTGTATTATTGTATCTTCAGTGAATAAATGTTTGTTATAAATATGTTTTTACAGCTTTATACAATGAAATTATCAAAAAATTCCATTTAACTAGGAGTTTTGTCTTTTTTTTCCAGAGCTAGTCATAGATAGGAGAACAGCAAAATGCGCAATGGTTGGTAGAGGATGAAGGAGGTTCTGATGAAGAAGAAGTTGGAGGGTAAGGTTCTGAGCCAGAGTTAGACGAGATAATAAAAAGTGATTACGATAGTGCTAGTGAAATCGAGCAACCGTCCGCACAATCAAGTGAATCATCAGACAACGAGGAAGACATTTCTGCAGGGCAGTATAACAATTACTATTTTACCAGACATAATGGCAGAACCAAACGGTGGCCGTCAGCTATTTTCTTCCATCTGATAAATGTTTCAGGCATAAATACATCGAGCGAATACCGACAAATCACGTACTCAGCTGAGGCGTAATTTCTTGCGGCAATTGTCTGTTAAACTTATTCATAATCACCAAAAACGACGACTTGAGGTCAGAGAAACTCCTAAGGAGCTAAAAAAACGTCTGATGGAAGTGCATGAGTTGGAAAATCGCGTCTCACCAACCACTGCAAAACGTGGACGTTGCAATTGCTGCCCGCGGAAATGCGATCGCAAAGTACCAACAATGCAAGAAATGTACAAGATTTGTGTGCAATGATCATTCTGACATATACTGTCAACAATGTAACAAGAGTGATTCGGAGAGTTCCTAAAAAATACGAGTATTTTCTATAATCTCAGTATACCTAAGTACAAATTGTTGATTATTGATAATTATTTTAGTTTAACTTGTTTTTGAATAATTAGTTAGTAATTCATGTTATTACTTATATATATTATAGAATAAACAAAGCACTTTAATAATAAAATAGTTTCATTTACTTGTATATTTCAAAACAAATTAAAACTACTCATACTATTTGGGGTCATCTGAGACCCCATGCGAGCAGTAATGCAATATTCTTTGTGCGAGTAATTAAGGGTTAATTTGAGTGACACGTCGGATCCTAATTCAAATCAACAATTAATTACACAAGTATTGTCAGCTCGTGTGAGTGAGGACATTGAGTGAGAGTAGCTGTGTTCAGTTTATTAATTTAATTTTTATTGTAGCTGTTGATGGTCGACGTAGGTATAGTTGGTCTAATTTTTTTCCACTGTAAAGTAGGCAAAGTGTAGAAAACTTTCAGCCTACCTATTATTGATCATATGAAGTTTGAATTTGTAAAAGTTCTGAATAGTTTTTTCCCCGCAAGCAATAATTGGCTGTTGCGCGGGCGGTTGCGGGTTCGATCCCGCACACGACAAAATTTGTATTGGCCATACAGATGTTTTCCGTGGTCTGGGTGTTTGTGCAGTCCTTGTGGGTCTCCCCATCGTGCCTCGGAGAGCACGTTAAGCCGTCGATCCCGATTGTTATCATGTACACCTGATAGCGATCGTTACTCATGGTAGGGAATATATCCGCCAACCCGCATTGGAGCAGCGTGGTGGATTAAGCTCCGATCCTTCTCCTACATGGGGAAGAGGCCTATGGCCAACAGTGGGATATTACAGGCTGTATCGTGATCGTGATCGTGAAGCAAAAATTTGAAGTTTATAATTATATTATTAATATATTAAAATATATTTCAATAGCTTATGAAAGTATGGAGTGGATATAATACAAGGTACACTGATTACACTTCATATTAAACTATAAAATTTGTTTCTCCCTTTTTAGTGCTTATTATTTGTCGCAGTCGGGTTTTTTTGTTTTTTTTTAATAAATATTTTTTATCAAAGAGTGTGTTTTTAAACCACCAAAAAAAACTTTTCGACATATTTCAACATCGAACAAGGAAAATGTAAAAGAAATACCTAATGTCGTGTCAAAGAATGTCGACAGTTCCGTCCATTGAAACAAAACGACAGTCGCTATTATTTTAATCACGTCGCCTTTCGGCTCCTTCAAAGTAAATATTTTTAGCAGAAGTGGAAGGTTGAAAACAGTAGCTACCTAAAAGAATCCTAGCGAATGCTCTTTCGTGCTCCCGTGACTCCGACAACCACAACTATGTGCGTTGAAGACAACTCGAAGAAGCGTTTAACTTTCAAAATGAATGATTTGTTACTTATCATACGTAGGTGATGAACTAGAAAATTTTACTCTGCCACTGTAGTTTCTTTTTTTATTATCAAAAACATCAAGCAGATTGGTCAAGACAAACAAATTGGTTCTTAATTGACGTGAACAGATCCGTTGGCAAATCAAAACGTCTCTTCATTTGTCGATAGACCTCGCGGTCCTCACGACAACATAACAGCTCCTCGATTACGAGGAGAACCTATAATTTTTAGTGAACTTTATTACCGATGCGCAAGCCCGTTACAATGCTAGCTCCTTTCTGTTGGGTAGTCTGGAAGAGATCGCTATTTAGTAATAATACCGCCCATTGCACTAAATGTATTATTTTAATATTAAGGTTTGCTATGTAAACTAGTTTTAGTTGCAATAAAGATGTTTATTATTATTATAATTATCTTTACGAATATGTTCGCTATGCACGCTAGACGCGCGGCGCGGGGGGGGGGGGTGCAGGTTGCGGGCGGTGGCGGGGGGCGGCTCGACCGCCGCACAAAGGCCGCTATGCGTTTTTACAGCGCGGCTCGTTTCGGCCGACATTTAAGTAATGGTCGTCCGTTTTTCCGAACTAATCGCGATCGAGGAACTATGTCCCAGCAGTCGGCTACGCCGTGAGTCCACAACTCGACCCACTTTTTGGTGCCGCGCCGGGAACCGGTTCGCGTTGCGTCATCGCCGATCATTATTTTCTATCGCGTCCCTGCGAATGCCATTCATATCCGATACGTCGCCGTTTATAATTATGCGCGAGTGATAGAGACTGAATATCGAAGTGAACTTGGAGACTCGTAATCAGTTCGAGCTCACCTCCTGATACACAGCCTATAGTTACTAATGAACCCGCGAACAGGGGTGTGCACGGCGAGGCGGGCGGGGCGGCGGGGGGCGGATGCTCTATTTCGCAATTAAGGGTTTAATTAAGGCCGCAGCTGATTTATCTAGTGAGTTAATTCGCGAGAGCGCCTCGCGGCCGTTCTACGAAGTGAAGGAGGTTTTTTGCGAGCGCTTCGCGGTATCGAGCCAGTATTGACCGGTCGCCAGGAAACGAGTCGTCCTGGAAGAACGCCGCGCGAGCAGTACCGGGAACCGAGACCGGGAGCTCCAGCGAGCGACAAGAACGCACATAAATCAGCCCGCAGCTCACTCGCGGCTCGGAGCACGCCGCCTCGCGCTAGTTTCTCAAGATGGCTTTATGCGGCCGCACTCATTAGTAAGCAGGAAGTCAGCGAGCTCGGTAAAAAAGTCAATGAGAGCTATATACGATTAATATTTCTATGGGATTATTAAACTACGCGTTACCCTTTTGTCAATAATTACTTGAAAACTACTATAGTCTGTTTTTTTCCAAATGAGTGCCAAAAATTTTGACTCCGTTGTTATTATTCTACGTAATCAACATAGGGTGCGTTTTACACAAACGCTGTAGTTACATCCACATACCTAGTTTACTCAGCGGCTGCCTGCGCGTAGCACGTGTTACGCACTAAGAGTGAACCAGACGATATTGTTTGTGCACGAGTCATGGCGGACAGGTTTTCTGTACCTTGCTAAGCGTACTAAGCGCCCTTTGCAATTTACAACAGAATAATTGTGTTTGTTAGCAAACGAAAAAAAACCTACTTCAATTGCATCGACAAGTAATAAATAATTAATAAATTAACAAACGCACTAGTCGTCACTACGATTTTCGAGGGTTTTCCTCGATTTCACTGAGATCCCATCATCAGATCCTGGTTTCCTTATCATGGTACCTAAGTTGGGATATCCCCTTTCTAACAAAAAAGAATTATCAAAATCGGTTCATAAACGACGAAGTTATCCCCGAACATACATATAAAAAAAAACATAATATATACGGTCGAATTGAGTAACCTCCTCCTTTTTTGAAGTCGGTTAAAAACAAATTATATACAATTTGTTAAAATCATTTAAAGATTTTGATTGTGATAGATCACATAATGGAATTAAATGAAATATGACGACGCGTTAGCATAACAGTCGCAGTATTTGCTTGTGACTATTGCTTTGGCGGTTGCGGATTCGATCACATATTTGTATTGGCCATACAGATGTTTGCCGTAGTCTGGGCGTTCGTTCTTCTGTATTGTGTGTGTGTGTGTGTGTGTGTGTTTCTGGACCCTATAATAATAACATTTCTGTGGTCTGTGATAATAACTTTATTTACAAATTATTGCGCATAAAATATTAATACTATATCCAATATTGTTTTATTGTTATTTATTTATGAAATTATTTATATACATAAAAATAAAATACTTAAATTTTCTCTACATAAATTATTAGAAGTATTCAACATGAACGGGCCTTTACAGTTTTGAAACAAGAACAAAGGCGTCGGCCCCACCCCCAACAATGACCCATCTCACTCTGTCACATTCAGTATTCGTTCGTTAAAAAAACGTTAGTAACGATTAGTCGACTCTACATTTACAAAATCAGAGATATAACTAGAAACAATAACACACGCAATATAAGATGCTACGAACAGACAATACTTCACAATACTCTTGTTTCCGACGAGTAACAATCGCAGTGTTCCTCACTATCAGATCTTATTCCTTTGTTGCGAGATTGAGTAACGAGCGACGCACGCGAGGAGACGTTCTCACAGAGAAATAGCAAACTGGAAAAATGATTACCAGTAGCTTTCTTTAACAAGGAAGATGGACCTCATGAGTTGATCTGTTTCAACGTGTCGCTGTAGATATCAGAGTGCTACATAACTCTCATAGCAATATTTCCGTTACGAGTAGTTATTCGCTCCATTGAATCGCGGTGTGAGCCTCCCTCGCGGAGTATTTTAATACATATTTTATTATATGCTGGTAATTCTTAAGATAACTTTGTTATTTAAATGAATATTTTCCGACATATGAAAGGTAAGACCGGACAACCGCAGCAGCCTCTTCATACGTAATCTTACGAAGTGCAACTGTGTTATACATGTTGTGGCTTTCTCTACACATACACTCTCTCTACACCTACACTAATCAGAATACAAGCAAAGTCTATCGCAGTAGTGTTTTTTTGTAAAGTAACCACGCTAAATCATCTGTTCTTAGATATATGGTAGCTAGTGTGGTATATCTAGTGTACCGTTTGTTTACCTTTGGGCTTGTCGAGGGCCAGCGCGCGGGTGAAGTGCTCGTCGACGACGGCGGCGACGTCGCCGGAGTAGTGCGTGAACACGACGCAGTTGGCGCTGACGTACTGCGCACGCGCACGCGCGCCGCCGCACTCGCCCTCCGACTCCGACGAGCCGCCGCCTGGGGGCACGGCTCTGTTGTAGGCACTGGTTACCGCACACTCTGCTATGTCATGTCAATGTGATTGTTGAATTTAGATTATTTCTTATGAAGCTGCTGTTTTTGAATATACCTTGTACTTGTGCCTATGTACCTATATGTACTTAAAATTATCTCAATAAATTCAGCGTTAGATGGATATATGTACATATATTGGGTTTGGTTGAGCTCATTAACCTTCCCTCACTCAAACATATTACATGTAAGTATATACAGTTGGTAGCATGCGACTGACCGTCAGCGCTGGCGCGGCCGTGCGCGGAGAGGTCCTCCTCCTTGGTGCGCAGGCGCGGCGAGTGGTGCGCGGCGGCGGGCTGGTGCGCGTGGTGCGCGTGGTGCGCGAGGTGCGCGTGGTGCGCGTGGTGCGGCAGCGCGTGCGCGTGCGGCGGCGAGCCGGGGGACTGCGCGCCCGACGACGCCGAGCCCGAGCTGACCGCCGCCGCGCCGTCGCCGAACCCGCCCGCATTGCCGCCGCCCTGCACGTTCAACTGGAACACACTGTGAGCTGTAGCTGATGCACAGACGACGTGTATTGCACAGAGTTCACACAGAGGCACAGAGGTTACATGACAAAGTACCGACAATCCAATACCGGAGGCTAAAATAGGAGAAATAAGTCTCATCTTATTAGCTATTGCAGAACAATGAAAAGAAGAGATAGTCTATAAAATTAGATACAGCAGGGCCTAGATTATATTGGGATACTTAAGAAAATAATAATAATCATATTTGACGTTTTTCTTTTATGCAACCTGTCAAGGGCGGATCCAGCTTTGGCGCCAGGGGGGGGGGTCACAGTCATGGTCAAGGCGCCAGGGGGGGGGGGTCACAAAGTCGTGGTCAAGTAAAAAGAAGTTATAATTTAAATTTTATAATGATAGATACAGGTAAAAAGTAGGTATTTTATTAATCTATGTAGGTAATGTGCTTAAAAATACCTATATTGTGACAAAAATCTTGTTTAACAATTTTAATTAGTGGTCCACCTAGGTCCTGGACACAGCCCAGGGGGGGGTCATGACCCCCGTGACCCCCCCTGGATCCGCCAGTGCAACCTGTTGTAATTACGATGCATTTGCATCTTAGATACATTGCTGTCATCCATCACATCACCATGCAGGGCCGGATCTATCATACCTATGGCTTTTTGGTCTTCAGCCCAGGGCCCCGTGGATTCAAGGGGCCCCCAGCTAAGTCAATTCAAAGTCAAAAATAGACGACAATGCGAAAGAATCAAAAAATTTATTAAATTCTTTACCTATTGTTTATTCTTATGTTACTTCGAACTGACAGTTAAAATATTCGGCTATCATTACACATTCATCTCAATCGTGGTCAAATTTGGAGGGCCCCTAACTAGTATTAGCCCAGGTCTCCTAATTAGTATTAGCTCAGGGCCCTCTGACCTCACGGTTCGGCCCTGTCACCATGGGTTATGCTAAGTACATCATACGTCGCGAGTCAGTATATAAGACATCGTTCCAATGGTTGAGACAACGATAACACAGTATCGCACTCGCAGATCGTGTCAATCGCGTCGCAACCAGTTTGTCAGCAGTCCACACGAGACCGGCCTCTGCTCGTGTGTGCAGAGCTAGGACTAATGCTCACACGCACACGCTGGTGACACCGAGCTACTTCACGCTTCAAGCTCCACATATATATATTCAGATATATCTACGTATGTATATATTCACAACGATTAACTCCTCACCGCATATAACGAGCCTGTCCCACGGGTCCCTGCACTAGATGCTCCCGAGCGACAACATTTCACGACGCCAAGCCCTTTATGAATGTCACACGCTCGCCTCCCCGTAATTACTATGTAATTTATAATATAAATCATGCTTTATCTTTCAAATAATAAACATTAATAACGTTTCGTAATCGTAACAATTTTTTGCAGTTAATAGCGACCGTCACATAAATTACGTTTAAATAATACTTCGCTAAAGAATAAAATTTTTATGCAACGACGTCAGCATTCAGCGCAGGGAATTAAGACGAACTGTGTGTTTCAAGTGCCTTTAAGTGCGTTTATAACATCTTTAAATACTCGTAATTTTCACCAACTTTATTAAATGTAACTAGTAATTAAATTAAACAACTCAATTAAGAGTTTACAATTACAGCGAATGAAACTTTTACGTTTCGATCGAGGAATTAATGAGACTTCATGATTACATCGTTGAGATTTAATGAAAAGCGATACTCGGAGAAATATTATTCTCACTTTTATTGCCCACCGAAATGTTTATTACATGCGTTTTAAACATTATGAATGTTTAAACGAACGAATGTTTTTTTATCGGAATCTATTCATTTACAAGTCAGATGGGACACTATTAAGTATATTTATTGCTCGCCAGTGCGGCTCGAAGATAAGTCATTCATAAATAGTAATAATTAATATCAGAACATTTTTCCAAGAATGAATGTTTTCCTGGATGTCACTCCGCACCCGTCTGCCTTCAAGTTCAAACATACTGGGTACTGTAGGTACTCGAACCCCTGCAGCGTTGATAAGATGAACCGTTGATAAGATGCGTTCATAACTGCCATATCCGACAACTTCTTGGCGATAAAGTGAATTCTTCATATAAATAAATAACTTATCTACTCAATTAATATATCACCGAATCTACCGAAAAGTTAAACTTTTAATAATTTACATACAGTAGGTACCTAAGTCTTCAAGTTTTTTAATTAGGAAATAATAAGAGATTAGTAGGTATAAAGTAATAAATCTAGAAGTTGATAGCAGCGCGCAGTCGACCGAGGGAGTGTACGAGTTACAGTATCTCTTAAGGGCGCAAGTGCGATGCAGGTTTATCTGAAGTACACTGACGCGTTACGAGGAGTACAGTCTGCGGCTCAGCTGGCTCCGCGCGGAATGATAACACTAGATTCTTCCTGGCGTTGGTTCCGGTTAATTATTGAAACAAATATAATTTCAATTTGTAAAATTACGATTAAAACGTGCTTTTGAAGCCAACTGGAGTAAAGTAGATTTTGATCTTGATTGTTACGTAGGTACAATGTTGTTTATTATGTAGAAGCCTATAATAAAAATGAAAGAAAAATAGTTGCATAGAAAACCACTTTTAGTTTCAAATAAGACTTACTTATCGGCGCACTATCACATCATCTGACTCATAAGCGGTGACACGAACACCGGAGAGCCAGTCGGTAGCAGATAGCGCTCACCAGGAGGAGATCAGAGCGAGATCTGAACAGCTGGTAATAGCCATAGAAAACAATATGATAAGCCGCGTATTACGAGTTACGACGAAGCGCGGAGTTCCCAGTACCTAGGTACCTACCTACTCCGTACACTTAAGCACATATTTATTATTTTTGATTGTGGCCTATTTTTAAAACGGTATTCAACATCTTTCTAATATAACTTTATACGTTTATTTGAATTGAAAACTACTCATAGGTATTGTACTTTTTAATATAACAAAATTATAAAAAAATTAATGTTTCCGATTAATTTGTCGTTCAGGAATGGTGGTGCGAATCAAAGCTATTTCTTCGTAGAATCGCAATCCGATTCTTGGGAAGAAAAATGAATCATCTGTCACCGGCGGTGTAGACAATAGCGAGATAAATCTTTTGTGTCGGACATGAAACCGCGACGAAACGTTAAACGTTTAAACGTTAAATGTATATTTACTGGTAATACTCGTAGTATCGCTACTCAGTGTTACAAAACTGACTGTCTATTATTAGGTTTATGAAAATTCCTCTGAACCTCTATCACGTTTTCACTTCGATACAGAACGGCAAATGTTAAATGAAATGGAAAATAATATTCGCAATGAACAGAAGCGCAGCGGGCGCAGGGGCGGCTGCTCGCCGGCGGACGACTGTATTACGAGCAGAGTTCGCCTCTCTGAGCCACACCACAGATTAGTAAATAGTACTACGTGGCTATACCGGCTAGCTGTATGCTACGTTCAGAAGCGGAGCACTGCAAACATAGCCGGCGCTCTCTCACTCGTACTTTGAAACGTGCTTGTATTAAAGGGTAGATTACAAGCTTATTTAGGGTGAATTTAGACCAAACGAACAAAGAGCTAGAGCTAGAACAAGAGCATTCTTTCTTGATCTTCGAACACTCGTATTCATATATATAACAACGAAAGAACGCTCTTCGCCTGTTTACACTAAAATAATTTGATAAGAATTTGATGTAGTGGGGATAGAATGAGCATTCGCTCGTCTGATGTAAATCGACCATTAAAAGATTATGTAATCGACCATGAAAGATTGTTTATTAATAATAATCAGGTAAGTGTTGTCATAATTATGTGTCTCTTGAATACTGCAAATTTTAGCACTTCTATTTTCATTGAATTGTTTGGAATAATCGGCAATAGCTACGCTTTGTTTTAATCTTCGTCATCGACAAATGGTCGTTTACAAAGTCGTACAATTTCATTTTATAACGGCTAACGCATTTTTATTATGTGTCACAAGTAGGACTAAACTAAATAAATCACTTTTTAAAACCTAAAAACTTGGTCAGAATAAAGAAGTAAGCTTCCACTATCCCTGAGAAAACTGTAGTGTAGTAGTATCACTGACATTAAGCCTCTCGTTTTTTATTTTCAAATTATAATTCGGATGTAAAAATTGGGCAACGCTATAACTCGACGCACTTGGTTTCCTTGGCGTTCAAAACCAAGTTGTTTGTTTTTAACCAATCCCTGCGCCCATTGCAAATATTATTATTCTTGTCGTCATAATTTAATTTTTCCTACCAACTTTAAAAATTAGCATTGTATCATCAAAAAATAACACTAAATCACAAAATAAATAAAAAATAAAATAAAAAAGAAAAGGACCTACAATCGATGCCTGTGGAACGCCCATTTCTAGCACAGATCCAGAAGACTTCATTCCGTGTATTGAAAAATATTTAATTCTATTAGATAGATATGAAGCAATGAGATAGAGCTTTGCTATAAATTAACGCCGTAATACTCGAGTTTACTTAGTAGGTAGAATCCCGTGGTCTACGCAATCAAATGCCTTTAATTATAAGTCACAAAATATACCAATATCATTTTGTGACCTCTCCCAAGCGCAATATATAAGCTTTTGAGAAGTGCCACACCAGTATCTGTCGTAGGGCGACCTCTAGTGAAACCATATTGTTCACTGTGAAAAATGCCGTTAGCTTTCAAATAAAAGAAGTTAGTTTAGTATCGTTTTTTCAAACGTTTTACTTAAGGACGGCAGGATTGATATGGGTCTATAATCACTTGAATCATTTCGATTTCTCAAACAAAATAGCGAGGCAAATATTATGAATGACTCTAGTCACTCCGCGGCTGATGAAGAGTTTTGTTCGCGTGAGGTGCACATTTTCATACAAATTAGGAATTTCACGCGGATCGGAATCTAAAATTTCATGAATGTGCTTCGCTCGGAAGCGAATCAGAGCAGCCCGTAATTGATCGTAATTGATACTCGCAGTGAACTGGAAATCGCCTTAAGCGTTACCCGACTACGATTCCAAGTATCAGAGCTATGTGGGAGCTAGAAAAACTAGCGTGTAAAGGTGCTGCTAGCAAAAACTACGTGCATTAGTATGAGGCGCGCGGCGCGCTCGCTGCGCATAGCCGCGTGTAGCGCGATATGTCATATTATAACCCCCGCAGCCGTCTCCAGGGTAGAGCGGAACTGCAGTGTGGAGTGTGCGACGAATACTCATGAAAATTGTAGTTTTTTTTTTATAAAATCAATTTATTACTTTTCCTAGTTGCACTGTTACAATGTACAGATCTGAAACGAAAGCAAATCCTTGTGAACATAATATGGTTTATTGACTACAACAGGATTTCATGAATGACATGAGGCCTCTTGTTTCTCTAACGCGTATTCCTTCCTGTGTGTGTTAAACACTCGTTGGGGGTAAGGTTTCACGAGTACAGTGATATCGTTAAATTTATGACAAAACAAAAATGTATCTAATTTTATATACCTATTTAGGATGTGAAACAATTAATTCAAAAACTTGTTTGCAAAACCATCGCTACATCGCTAAAGGTGACACCTCAATATTGGAAAGTTAATAATAATTTGATCATTTGATTTGAGGCCGCGTATTAGTAGATAGTTAGACCAGCACATAGGTACCTACTACGGGGTACTAGTTACTACGCCAGACGCTGATAGTAAATCAAATGCTAGCAGGAGCGTCGGATCAAGTTACCAATTAAACGGGAAGTGTAAGTGGACCTACGCCGTTAGCGACGAATTAATTTTATTGCTGTTGAATCGTTCACGTCGCCGCGACACATCTGCGCCTTCCGACATGTTGTAAGAACGTACATTGTACACATTATACGGAAGCTTTATTTGACATGTAACTAAAGTCTTCTTTTTATAAAAATTAGCTCGTGTCCGCATAATTTCGAAGCAGTGAGTAAAGTATACGAAGGGTTTTAGAAATCGTCAGAGACGTAAAACTATTAGAATAACAGAGTTTAATGTACCTACTTATCAAATATTAAAGTAATGGCAATTATAGAAAGAACATTGAGCTACTGTAGCTGTTAGCCTCACGTGAATAAATCTAATAATTTTTATGTAGGTACCCGTATTTGTACTACCTATTTTTTTCAAATTTTTCTGTTTCTTAGATAAGGAAAAAACTATAATTAGTATGAATAAAAATGACTTGAAATAATATGCAAATTATAAAATAACTTTGATATGTTATGTATCTCATAATCTCATTTGAATATACAGGGTGTTAGGGGAATGATTAGCCATAGAGGTATGTTGGGTAGGGGGGGTCATTTTGAACCTATTTAGGCTAACATACCTATATGCAAAGTGTTACGGATTTTTTTTTTATGATTATTTTTTCATTTTTCGAAAAAAGTGCCGAAAATTAGTGATTTGACCATCATATCTTTTTTGTTTATTGATATATCAACGCCATTTCTTTTTTGTTTTGATCATCAATACATTACGCATGTAAAATAAATGTGATTTAATTAAGAAAACATCTACAAAAACAATTATGGGCCAAAGAAATCTTGACAGAGACAAAAAGTAAATCAAACCTTCAAGTTTAGGTATAAATTTAAAAAAATATTAAAGCCTCCAGACAATTTAAAATAATTTAAAAAATTACTCTAGTTAATGTATAGTACATGGTAAACTACCATCTTGACTGTGGCGACATGTTGGCGCAGCGGTCAGAGCACTGGCTGATGCACTGGCGGTCGCGCGTTCGATTCCCGCTCACGGCAGATATTTGTATTGGTCATATAGATATTTGTCGTGGTCTGGGCGTTTGTGCTCGTGTATTGTGTGTGTTTCCAGACCCCCGACACAGGAGAAAATCCTACTGGGGGCCGTCGAGTGTGAAGCGTTTATTATTTAAAAAAAAAAATCTTGACTGCTCTCATCAGGCGAGGATTTACATCCTTATTTGAAGATCATCCTTATTTCCAGTAATGTAGATTGTGGAAATTCACGACCGAATTCACTGTATTTATAAAAATAAAATAAATTTGTTACTCGAATTTATGATTTGTTTTATTTTGATACCTACCGGCATTAATTTCACCCTATGAGAGACATTTGTGGTGCCCGTGGAAACTCATACCCCAAATTCCACGATAAAAAGAGACAGCAGGTACTTTACTATGTGCCGTACAGGGACATATCGCCCTGCGTAATAACAATTATTGTTATAATTGTCAGCGTAGAGTGCGGGTTCAGGTAGAGACCATTTCGTTATTTCATCATTTAAAAAAAAGTAAGTAAGGTAGGTGAAAGAAAGTAATATTATTTAAAACAGTGTTAACTAGAGTAATTTTTTAAATCATTTTAAATTGTCTAGAGGCTTTAATTTTTTTTTTAATTTATACCTAAACTTGAAGGTTTGATCTACTTTTTGTCTCTGTCAAGATTTCTTTGGCCCATAATTTTTTTTGTAGATGTTTTCTTAATTAAATCACATTTATTTTACATGCGTAATGTATTGATGATCAAAACAAAAAAGAAATGGCGTTGATATATCAATAAACAAAAAAGATATGATGGTCAAATCACTAATTTTCGGCACTTTTTTCGAAAAATGAAAAAATAATCATAAAAAAAAATCCGTAACACTTTGCATATAGGTAAGTTAGCCAAAATAGGTTCCAAATGACCCCCCTACCCAACATACCTCTATGGCTAACCATTCCCCTAACATCCTGTATATCAGTGTGTTATCAAGGAGTGATTCTCATCGCAGCTATTACACATACATACGTGACCCGGGCGCACCTGCCGCTATCGATGGCGCGCGTCGCGTAAGTATCGACTAACACGACGAAATGTACCTAATTAACTTACTTCTGACTGTATCAACTTTATTTGTGAAGGCGAAAGTTTGGCACACCTTGTATGCTTGTGTGTGTTATTAATTTTCATGTTATAGTGACTCGGTGACGTGTTAATAAAAACGTAAAATGGTAAAGATATATTAGGTAGCTAAATGTCTACGTTTAAAATTATTTTTTAAATACCTATATAATCATATATCAATTACTTTACAGTTTATAGAGATGTCATGTTACTGAAACAATTAGGCACCTACAATGAGATTAATTTTACGAATCAAATAAGCCTTTTTAGTATCGATAGACGTGTTTATATTCTCAGTAGCGACACACAAACAAGATAAAGCACTACCCTCCGTAAGAAATAAAAGACATGAGCGGGTCGAGCCACATTAACAAGACACAGAGGCCGCCGCGCGGTTGAAAAACTAGCCGCCGAGCTATTTACTGAAAAGAGAATAGGACCGCGCGAAACGGTTCCGAGAACCAATTGTCCCTTCTGTTCGTGAGTGGAGATATAGTAGCGAGTAAGTATTGCCGTTAACAGCAGCGGGTTCCGGTGTCTAATAGTTCGTTTGTTTCACCTTTACACCTGAGTTTCACAGAAACAATTAGAACAACGACGTAATTCTGCCTGAGATCTGGCCATGCATGGGTACATATGTACCTATATTCTATAAGTTTAGGCAACAGCCAAGATAAGTTTCAGCAAATATCGAGACGTAAACAGTAATTTAGGCGTGTTTGACTGTAGAATCGATCACTTCATGGTGTTCAACGTCTGTCCTGAAATGGTGCTGCAGCGGATTGTAAAAGAATATTACGACTAACATAACAAGCAACAAATAAAACAAACAAGGGACGTGCACCCCTCACGGATGGACAATGCAACTGCTACAGCATACCAGGACGATTTTTGTCAACATACTAAAGTTATTTAAGTAGGTATTTAGCTGTTAATATTATCTACTGTGTTTAGACTAGGATTTCTTTTTAGAATATGATGTTTTATAACATTTCTGTCGGTTGTACGCTTGTTTTCCATCGCAGTGGAATTAAATAAATGGTATTTAGCTGGCATGTATGTCAGTTTTGTGTACACAAATAGTGTCAGTGAGTGAGCGGAAGGCAGTCGGCAGTCAGTCGGTACTCACCCGATCGTACTGGAAGTGCGGCGCGTGGTGGAAGGAGCGCGCGGCGCCGCGGCCGTACAGGTAGGGGTAGTAGGCGCCGTACATCACCTCGGGGCAGCTCACCGCCATCCCGCCCGCCGCCGCCGCCCCATCGCCGCGCCCGCCCGCCCAACACTCTGCGTACAACCGCACTACTTACTATACGAGACATAAGCAGTAGTTAGCATAAACAGAAATACATACGTGTTTTAGTACATATACTTAACAACGTTCACAGGTAGATTTCCTAAAGGCATGTTATACCTAGTAAACGTAAGAAACTCGCCGCACACTTTCCAACTTCGATCGTTCGTTCGAATTTTATTATGAGCCACTTTCAAAGGAACGCACAACAAAGTTTACTTAACATTTCAATCAAAACTTATGTAAAAAATTATTTATCGAAGCTGATTAAAAATGCATACCTATCAATATCTACCATTAAATATTTATCAAATTCCTTAAATGTTAACAGCCATATTAATATTAATATTGCTATAACGTTATTTTATCAAGTATTTTATCTGATGGAGACCGCACATTATTATTATACACGTAATTAGACGAAGAAGACTTAGATCTAATGTTTCTACAACATGTCTTGAAGGTTAGTAGTAAGCGAACGACAGTAGGTAGTAGTCCGGGATCCCTAGTAGGTACATATTTTTCACCTGATTACTATCAAGCTAATTTTCCGGGAGTAGCTTCATTTTGACGAGACGAACAAAAAGCTCCTCTTCGAAAACTCTCGATTGAAGAAAAAAAAATCACAAAAAAATCAATTTTTGATGACCTTACGAGGTCATCAAGTTGATGACCTCGTAAGGTCGTTGAAAATTATTAACTACTAACCAGCTGATTTTTTTTTCTTTTATTTTGTTAATATTTATATAATTTGATGGTAATATTGTCCTAATACGCTCACTGCTGCTCTATCTCCTGCTAACTCTATTATCTACCACAATCGAGAGTTTTCGAAGAGGAACTTTTTGTTCGTCTCGTCAAAATGAAGCTACTCCCGGAAAATTAGCTTGATAGTAATCAGGTGAAAAATATGTACTAGGGATCCCTACCTATAGGTATCACGACTGTCAAAACAATCTTTAGTAGTCAACCGACTACCGCAAATACGGTAAAAGCATAAACATAATACCTAAATGTTAGTAAAACGAATTCGTTACCTTGTGGGTAATTTAATCACATGCCATTATTCACGATCACGATTTAGCCTGTAACATCAGACTTCTGGGCACAAGGTTCATTCTCCATGTAGCAGAAAAGTCGGAGCTTAATCCACCACATTGCTTTAATGCAGGTTGATATAAAATCATTACAACGTTCCTAATTTGCAGTTACGTTACAGTTGTAAAACATGCATCGACAACTGATGAATCAATGTCACAAGATTGTGGTTTCTGATTTGACCAGCACAATCGTGTACATATGATACGAAACTATAAGAGCTTACAAGACTTTAAGACACCATGTCGCCTCAAAGGAGCTGAGCCAGAACAGCAAGCGAATGAATGAAATCGTCTAGCAACTCCATCAGATGCCTCCTTGTATTAACATTCTGTTGCAAGTGAGCACAAGGTGAGCGGTTACTCATACACTACACACTGACAGACCGACTGACAAACACACGCGCACACTGGTCGAACATAGCTTTGTGAGTCTATCGATCACCATCTGCACACATTACAATTTATAATTAATGTTAATAGAAAGTACAAATATGTAGTGTGTGTTTACCGGTTAGCTGTATCCGTGGACCTTATGACTGCCTGCTACTCGCAACTAGATTCTACTTGATTCAATGTTATTTGTAGTGCTCAATAGTGTAGAAGTCTAATATATTATGTATTGTAGATTCCTTTATAAATAGATAGGCTTTTTAAAGACACAGAGTATAAAATCAGTCATTCGGGTAACATACCTACTCGTATATTCGTGCGCTAAAAAAACAAATTTAGTCCTATTATTTTAATAGATTACTGTTTTAAAACTGTCACTCATATGATTAATTGCATTCAGAAGATATATACTTATATATTTCAGTTTCACCTGCTATATGTTTTGATATCCGACAGTTGCTTGACATGTATTAAACGTCAATATATACTACTAGCTGTGCCCCGCGGTTACCCCCGCGTTAATTTGAGGAAAAGCATAGCTATATATATTGGACTTTCATACAAACAAACATCCCCTGTTTTAACCCCAAAAGGGGGTTGATTTCTCAAAATACATTATTAGTACACCTCAACACCGTCTATAGACCATACATTTTGAATTTCAAGTCTCTTACTTCTAAAACATAGGACTTTCATACAGACTTCCAACCCCCATTTTACCCTCTTAGGCGTGGAATTTCGTAAAACCCGTTCTTAGCTGACCTCTACTCGGCGAAAGGAATATTCCTACCAAAGTTCAAGTCTCTACGTCTTATGGTTCCAGAGATATCGTGATGAGTCAATGGGTGGGTATCTCTTTTATATATAGGTATAGATACTATATACTTATACTTATAGCTTCGGTAGTCCGCGCTCTTGTATCGATGTGAATCCGTTATATAGCCTACGTTAATTCTACATAACTTTGGAGTTTTAATAGTGAAGTACATATTTATAAAAATCCATACATAATAAGGGTTTAATGAAAAGGAATAAACAAACCTTGTTTTATAATAATTAAATTTTGAAATGCGCTTTGGTTCATATTTCTAGTTAATACTTATCCTTAGTTGTGTCTTTCTAAAATAAACAGTAAGTATAAGTAATATTATTGGCTTCACGTAAACAGAGACAATAATTGTAATGATAGTATATGATTATTATCAAAATCTAAGTCGGCTCGGCGTAGGTAGGTATATACTTCGTACGAACGGTCAGTCGGGATGTTTGTAAACAATCGTTTATGTAATGACTTTGAACCGGTTATTCCTGTTTTTAATGTACAACTAAATTCTTCTTTTTATTTATTTCATAAAAAAACTGACATTTTTACGAATATAAAAACAAAAATTTGATCAAATAAAATAGTTTTGAGTGTTTTATTATGGCCTCAATTAAAGAAGACCACGGCATGCGCCGTAATAGCATCCACAACATTAAATAATACTTATAGGTAAACGAGTTGTCATATTAAATTTTTTCTTCTTTTGTTGTTATGAAAATATTTTAAACATTGTCCCGTAAGTATTTAAAATTTTATAATAGTCATAATAAAGACACAAATTCAGGAATAACAGACATAATTATATAAGTACTAGCTGTGCCCCGCGGTTTCACCTGCGTTGATTTGAGGGAAAAAAATGCTTTCCTTTTTTTAATAGTATAAGATTTAATTAGCTTGATATATTTTCCTTAGTTTACACTAAATAAATTTCTGAACGCACGCATAAATATTTGACCAAAGAGTATATAACCACTACGTTTTATATTTGACAACCAATATATATTATGTCAATCCGTTTTCATTACTGACATTATTATAGGTACATTTTTAAAATGTAAAATACGCCACTATCCGTATATTGTGGATATATGTTGTCGATTCGAAACCTTTATTTAAATACGTTCTTTAATTTTATCGGAGAGTTTACCATATCGACGGGATGAACATTAAATGTTTGACAGTTACGAAACACGAACATAGTTCCATACAAATTTTCATTCCCACCTTTCAACCCCTTACACCCTTTTATTCGCATTAAAAAGTAGCCTATGTCCTTTTTCAGACTCTAAAATATCTATATACCAAATTTCATTTAAATCTGTTCAGTAGTTTTGGCGTGATTGCGAGACAGACAGAGTTACTTTCGCATTTATAATATTAGTATGGATAATACATATATAGCATTAATACTAGGAACAAACACAAACTTGTAACGCCTGTAACTCGCTTACGCCGAGTCAGTAATTCTTTCTATGGACAATGTATACGCTTATACAACAGGCTCCCAGAAAACGTTCAAAAAGCTTCTATTGCGAAATTTAAAAAAATTGTAAAAGAACGTTTGTGTACTAAAGGATATTATTCGATTAACGATTTTATAGAAGACAGTACGCCTTGGGAATGATGTGATCGCCTCCAGGCTATTTCAACCTATGATATTATTGTAAATTTCAATCTTCTTTGGAAAAAAAAAACATGATTAAAAAAATGATATTAGTCCCGCTGAGTTTCTTTCGCCAGTTCTTCTCAGGTCAGAGGCTTTTTCTTTCCGAACTGGTAGTAGACTCATGACGTTCAGTAAGAAATTGTAATAATTTTATGCTGAATAAAATATTTTGAATTTGAATTTGAATAAGTATATAATCCTCAGTATTATAGGTCCAAATAACGCGAACCTCGGAATGTACAGACGTAGTACCTACGTTTGAAGGTGCGGCTCATTTTAAGCTGTCTGACTTTTTCTTATAGACTAATAAACAAGTATCTACCTATATTCTAACAGTGTGATTAAATAAATGAAAAAGTTTAGTAGACATTTAGGTAAATAACAAAAAACCTATACTTGGCTGTAAACTTTCTATTTAATTGGGAAGCACAGAGTTATATTTACAAGCGAAGTTTGAACCATCATCAAAAGAAAATACTTAGATACCTACACCTCTAAAATTTTAATTATCACCTCCTTAAGTATATAATATAAATAAAAGTCTAATGTGAAATGTCTCTTTTATCGCTTAAAATTTTATGTCACGCTGACACATATTTTACTGCTTTTTTTAAAAGTAAACGAACGACATTCGTTTACTTAACACTTATTAGTAACGACACAAGGTTAGCTATTTATGTGTTTCTATATAATTTACAATAATAGCAATTTTTCATATCGTGCATTCTACAGTTCATTTTATGTCCGACTAATTTTTTAACCTTTTACTACCAACTTAACTTTTACTAAATATCTGCCTATTATTTTTTCGAAATCCTTTAGGCAGCTTCCGTTTTCCTAACAGGAATGCGATGATATCATCAAAAGGTCTTTCTAGTCAAATAGTTTATACGTATAAAAAAATAAAGTTCGTCTCTCTACCTACTTTTAGCTTTATTTATAAAACTTTTGTTTCAAATAAAACGAAATTAAAAAGTACTCCATAAAACAGAAAATAAATTACAAAATTATACGTGATAAGGTATCATGAAAAGTAAAAATATACATAGCTAGTAGAAGATAACAAATAAATAAAAAATTCAGCCTCTGAACAATCATCTCCTACTTTCATGGTTTGCATTACATTCATTTAAATACGACACCTATTTCGTAGTAGTTAAAGCAGGCACTTATCTAATAATCAAATAACCCAGTACGTACGAAGTTGAGGTCACTATTATTATTTAAGTCTTATGGTTTATCATAATGTTTCAGAGGTATAGACTATAGCCCTATGTTGGACCCTCGGATCTATACACTATCTTATCTATTTTTGCAGTTTGATTTGTAAATGCATTATTTTTATGTCTTTTGCGTCCATTAATTAAAACATAAATCTACATGCATAGATATTTACGGTATGCGTCTAAGAAACTAATCAAAATGTTAGAACAATCCTAGGTGAGTGCGTGGCAGTGAGCTTGTGTGGCGTGTGTGAGCGTGTGTGAGCGTGTGTGAGCGTGTGTGCGCACCTCCGGAGTGAATCAGGCGCTGCTCCATAAAACATCAGCTTGTCATATCGTGACATTCCACGAGTCATTACGTCAGATTGCCTATTTTGTAATCGTTTTGTAATTCTAATGCCATTTAAAAAAAAAGCAGTCGATTGAATTTGCACTCCAGTTCCATTCCACCTTCGTACTATTATTAAAAATGGCGATAGTTTGTATTGATGTAGATAGGTAGGTACTACACTAAGATTTTTATTTCATCAGAGGTAGACTCCCACGCGAACGAAGTCTCTGACAACAGCGAGCAGGTAAACCTGCAGTCCTAAACCAGAAGATAAATCAATGGATAGTAGGTCGATATTATTAACTCAGAAACTTTAACAAGCCAACACCTGAAGACAAAATATTTTACACAGCACGTGTTCCCCGCAGAAACTGCTCGACAATAGAATTGACCGTCCAGAAATATTAAGCAAATATTCCTTTTGAAGCGCCGAGAAACATTCCTCGCTCTCGTAACCTGTTCCAAGCGCTCCGATACAAAACAAGGGCATGGAAAAATTCCCCAACTTCTAAGACTTTTAATGCTAAGGGCACAACTAACTATCAAAAATACTTTAAATCTCTTCAGACTTAAAACTTAATATTACTGATGACTGATATAATTATAAATAAAATCCTATTAAATAGACTGAAAATGTATGTAAATTAAAAATATATTTTGAAATCATTTCATATTAAACGATAGGTATACGAGTATATATAGGTAGTCTAAGACCCCCAGTAAAGTTGACCTTCACTCAGATGTAAGCTATGTAATTTATTTTAACTTATAGCTCTATTACACAATCTTGTCACTTTTGGTATTTCTTGTCACGATTTTTTTGAAGTGAATTTTTTTAGAATCATTATGATTTGAAACTCGTCATCATCAAACTCGTCAAAAACATCAAACATGAAACGATAATGCGTCACGATACAGAAACAAACACATAAATGTATAAATAATAGAATACAAACGCGTAGGTAAGCGACGTTTTTCCGACGTTTTTCCGAGACCGTGATCATCGTCGATAGAACAAATCACAACGGCCTGCCTTCCTACGACCTTACAGAAGTTACACTTCTGGCGTGTGTGAATTGCACACACAAAGTATAAAGTCACTAATATTTTGGAAAACTATCATTTAATTTTATGATACCTATAGGTAGCGTGCCCACGTGTATTATATAATTAGGAAATTTCTTTGTAAATACTAGTTAGGTACCCAGGTATTGCTTGCTTTGGATCGTGAACTTTGGGTATCATGATATCATGAAACAACAACATTGCAGGTAGGTGTATCTCAGCGGGTGGTTGTCTCATGTAAGGTGTTCGTAAATTTTACTAACAAAACGTTCTAACGTATAATTCGCGTTAACATAACTGTTACGCGTAGGTAGCTAGGTGTATCCATTCATTAACTGAGGACCACACGCAGCCGATACGTTGTATAAAATACCAGCGAAACCCGGCGTTGCTCGGGTTAAAATACATCGCAGAAACTTTCTAGACCATTACAGAAATTTTGAAAAATTATATACGTACCACCCACTTTCACCAAACGCGACCAAACTCCCTTACTACCACCTGGAGACCAAGGGGTATTTACCACCCCAACAGGAAGTCGATTGAGTTTGGTGGTGATAGAGAAAACTGTGTATTTACGTACAACAAAGCATTTTATAATAGGTTTATTAGATTGACTTTCAATACTAAGATGTATATAAAAATGTAGGTAAAAGATAAATAAATAAAATTAAATAATGAAACTATAATTATTATTAGCAAAAAAATGAGCACTATAATGAAAAAGAATGATTATAAATAATTTTGTTCGTTTTACTTGATTACCTAATGTATTAGAATTGAAGTAAATAGAAATAAATTACGTTTACAGGTACAATATAATTTATCATATTGTAACTTTTGATAATATTGAACAAATATGATGATTGTCATCATATTGTACCACAGTATTGTACCTATCGTATCTGATTTCCTTAATTTAAAATTCTAAAGCATGCGTCAAGGCATCTTGATGAATTCTTCAAATGCTTATAGGTACAAACATTAGGTATATCTATATCAGTGTTGCCAACTTAGTGGATTTTCCACTAGATCTGGTGGTTTGGACACCCCTCTTGGCGGGAAAAAATTGGTTTTAGTGGCTAGTGGATTTTTTAGTGGTTTAGGTTTCTTTCAGTTGCTCCGAAGCTTACCACTAAAAATGATCTAGTATTTTTCTAGGATTTTTTTAAAACACATTTGGGTAATTCTACGATAAGAGGTAACTTGGACGGCAGTCAGTCTAAAATAGATTTTTTCTTCTATATGTTGTTATTGTTTTTAATGAATCACATCATCTTAATGTACTTTATGAAACAACATCACGATTAAATGCCCAACCAAAGTATATTTTTCTATAATTTCTTATAAAGCCTTGAAATCTCTCTACCCTGGCATGTCCCTTTGTCGGTTTCCGTTTAATTTGTATACAATACATAACTTCTTTGTATCTGTTGCTAAACTAAAGTACCTATGTTTATCATGAATTTAAATAGATTTACTTAAATATTATTGAGTAAAAATACGACAATATTTATTTTGAATAATTTTCAAACTTAACCTTTGTCCTGTTTTCTTTGTATATCTCCCATAGGAAATTTCTGAAAAAACTCCAACTTTTATCTTTGGCCGTATTTTCTATAAAATCAAACCTCTTATCGTAGAAACACAAATTTAAAGATTTAGATACATTTGCGATATCTCTATTAGTTTTACCGCACTCTAACGCAGATGTAGATCGATTATTTAGTATTATGAACGTGGTCAAGACGAAATGAGGAGCGTTTTCACAAAACGATACATAATAAAACTACGAATTTTTCAGAAAACAGTTTTAATTATTATTCGGCAATGTTAAAGACATATTATGAGTTTTTTTTCTATTATAATGACAGTAATTTAACTTTCCCATAGAGAATGATTGTAAAAAACATAGAATTTAGTAAACTTATATCAAAAAATCGAATCACAAAATGTCGCGTTTTTTCAATTATGATACATCAACTGATGATGTCTCGTTATGAAAAAAACCCCATACATTTAACTAATTTAACTAATTTACGTAAGGCTTATTATATCACTAGATCCTCTTCATCATAAGTACTTCGAACGTTATCATCTCTAATACCGGAACCTTGGAGCACATCTTCATAAAATATCTGAGCATCGGGATCATCAGAAATATCGCAAAACTTAAGCAGATTTTCGACGGCTGCTTTTTTTTCAAACAAATCGTGTTAGTTTTAAGCAATTGGATCATTCAAACCCTGAAAACGATTTGACTCCTTTCTTTTTAATTTCAATAGTCACTGGCGCCCCTGAATACACATCTTGAACACTTACTTCAACTTTCTTTGAAGCCCGAGATCCTGTTAGAGTAAAGTGGATAATCCTAGCTTGAGATATTTTAAATGGAAGTTTTGCTTTTAACATTTGTTTCGCCTTTGTTTTCATATCATATGTAAACCAGTCATCACCCCATTTATTGACATGACCATGCTTTTATAAAATTCTGTAGCATTGTTTCGGTGAAATAAGAAACTCGTTTCGACGGTAATCTTTCTCTACTCGTCCAAATACCTGGCAGGGGGCATGAAGCTATATTACCTCGAATAGGAAAAAAATGACTTATTTTATTAAATACCTTACTTGAAGCAAAAAAACTTGCCACCATAGTTAGCATAACGAAATTTTTATTTTGGCTGCTACAGGAATCAGAATACAGTTCAAATTCAAATTCAATATATTTTATTCAGCATAAAATTATTACAATTTCTTACTGAACGTCATGAGTCTACTACCAGTTCGGAAAGAAGAAGCCTCTGACCTGAGAAGAACTGGCGAAAGAAACTCAGCGGGACTATTCGCGGGGGGTTATATTCTCAATAATTCATGTTTTTTATGCAAAAATGACGTTACGTGATCAATGGCACTAATTTTTAAATCTATGACCGTTGGACCAGTGCACTATATTATTAGAAAAGGGTAGAAACAATTTCTTGCCATTTGATGTATCGCTTTGAGAAAACTCTTCTTTCGTAGATGTATCACTTTGAAAAAACTGAGGAACTTGGCAATAGAATAAAAATGGTTTTTGTATCGCTTACAGGAAATTCCTTAACGCCAACGTGTTTAGCTCTAGGAAAGGCATATAAAACTGGAAAAAAAAGAATTTTGAAAAAATGTTTGATGTATCGCTTTGTGAAAACGCTCCTCAAATGAAAACAGAGAAACTGAATGATATTTGATCTCTCTTCTGCAACTCTCACAATTCATGCAGGCTTAGCACGCAAAAGGAAATGCTGCAATAAATAATTATATAATACCCAATGTCTTTGACCTTGGATTGGGGGGAACGAGGCATCAACCACCACTACCACCACCACTTCAGCCTATCACAGTCCACTGTTGGACATAGGCCTCCACAAGTTCGCACCCGATATTATGACGCGAACTCATGTGTTTTGCCCATAGTCACCACGCTGGGCAGGCGGGTTGGTGACCGCAGGGCTGGCTTTGTCGCACCAAAGACGCTGCTGCCCGTCTTCGGCCTGTGTATTTCAAAGCCAGCATGGATGGTTATCCCGCAATCCGTCGGTTTTTTAAGTTCCAAGGTGGTAGTGGAACTGTGTTATCCCTTAGTCGCCTCTTACGACACCCACGGGAAGAGAGGTGGTGGCTACATTCTTTAGTGCCGTAACCACACAGCACATCCTGAGGCATCAACGTCAATGGCGAATACATCTCTCACCTTCGTTTCGCCGACGATATCGTCATCTTTGCGGAGACGTTGGATGAGCTAGGCCGGACAAGTCTTCGAGCAATGCGTCCTGCCTGTGTTAACATATGGCGCCGAGGCGTGGACACTAACGAAGGGACTGGTCCACAAGTTTAAAGTCACTCAACGTGCAATGGAACGGGCTATGCTTGGGGTTTCTCTCAAAGATGAAACGAGAACGAAAGTAACCGACATAGCCCACAGAATTAGCAAGTTGAAGTGGCAGTAGGCTGGTCACTTGTGTCGCAGGACCGATGGCCACTGGAGTAGACGTGTCTTGGAGTGGAGACCGCGTCTTGGTAAGCGCAGTGTGGGACGTCCTCTGGCCCGTTGGACCGACGATCTACGTAAGATTTCCGGTGTAGACTGGATAAGGATTGCGGAAAACCGGGATGTCTGGCGCGAACTTGGGGAGGCCTATGTCCAGCAGTGAACAGCAATAGGCTGAAGTGATGAAGTGAATACCCAATGCCGTAGTTCAAGAAATTGACACTAAAGAATTTTATTATATGCAAAGTGCAGATGAAGCTAATTCCTCAGAAGACGATCTTCTTTAGTTAGGTAGTTATGTACTTACCTAATTGTTTCCTTTTTTTCTGTACAAGTACATTATTTTTTTCCTGTACAAGTACATTACTTTTTTCCTGTAGTACGTAACTTAAATAATTATTTTATTTCAAGATAATAATTACGTTGTTGTTGTTTTATTTTCAAATTATGTTTAGGTAGGTAGCCGTTGTCTTTGGGTTTTCTAGTGGAATTCTGGTGGTTTGAGAGGCCGCTAAGTTTTAGTGGTTTCTAGTGGTTTACACGGCCTCATTTGGTGGTTTGGAAAAAATAAAGTTGGCAACACTGATCTATATACCTAGGTGTATTAAAGGACAAAAATTGTAGGTACCTATATATTGTTAAAGTCGATCACCTTGCGATTAGCAAAATAATCAAAAATGGTCAGTCGAAAAATTGCACAATAATCTTTTTTTTCCGAAATGTCACATCCCTAATACTAATATGTACCTACCTAAGTAGGTACATACGCTACTTTTGTCTTGCTCCTTAATTTATGGGGCGGCTAACTATATAGGCCCGGGGCGCTGAATAATATAGCTTTAAATACGTCACTAGATGTATTAAATAGTTTCAAATATTTAAAAAAGCCAAAGTAAAATCCCTGGTGGCATTTGTCTATCACCTAACATTCAACCACAGTAGCAGCTGACATATCTTAAATAGTTATGTAAATTAAGTTACTCAAATAAATCAATTAAATATTTCAGTAACTTAATAGAGATTTAAATTGACAGTAGGGTACATTAAACCATTCCAAAGAAGACTAGAGGATATCGCAGCTTGTAAATTACGCGTAACTGAAAATTTATTCACAGCGTTATTTATTTAGATACTCAGCCGACAATATGCTACAACAAGTATTTCTGTGGTCTGTGTTACAACACCTGCTAAATATATAATTATCAGCAATAGTTATTAGTATCTATCACTATTGAAGTACCAGATCCCAAAAACAATTTTGCAATTCTTATAATTATACTAGCTGACCTGGCGAACTTCGTACCGCCTTTTTTTTCTTAAAGATAATAATTACATAAGATAATTATTTAAATATATACTTAGTTTTACTTTTATTTGAAATCGAATTGTAGGCGACAATAGATAAGTAGGTATGGTTTTATAAATACTTAGATGCCCGCCATTAAGTTGAATATTTCATAATGCCGACGACACTGATGTCCGATAAAATGAGTCGAATGAGTTGACGTGGCATCTCACTCATCTTTGTAATTTATATTACCTACTTCTTCCTTGTCTTCATAAAAAGAAAATAAAGCCGAAGTTCTGCCTCATGTGTAGGTAGGTATGCTTATTTGTGTCGTGTCTTATCTTTTTAACTTTATCATATATTTTTTTAGTTTTAATTGTGCATTTAATAAAGCTCTTTTTATTTCATTCAACTATTTATCTACATACCTACTCTTGCTATTTTAAACGTTTTAGTTACTTAGTTAGGTATATATGTATTTGTCACGACGCGTCAAGCCGGTGTGATACAATTTTAATTACCTACGTGTTATTTATTTTAATATGTTAAATTCAAATAGTTAAATAAATTGGTAATATTAAACACCTTTACAAATATTTATTAAAAATTAATTAGATTCAATCAAACATTATTAAACTAAATTTAAACCCAACAACAAAAATATTTTTCACAGTACCAAAACACCGTTATTAAAGTGAAACTTTTATTCTATTGCCCCAATATTTTTCGTTCGTCTATTGCATGTCGCATGTCGCATTAAGTGGTCCGCGGTATCCGTGTGTTTTGATCTGTGTATTTATATAATTTTTCTATTCAATAAAGTTTCACTTGCACCGCGGTTTTATAAAACTACATAATTCTTTTTTTTTCATAATATTTTTCGTCCACAGATCAGAAATTAATTTCTAGAAAGTACTAATATACTATATATAACGTAGTATGTAAATTTCAGAATTTTTAAACGTAAACAAATTCAGAACATAGGTACAAATAAAGAGAATGATGCAGAAATCAATTAAAAAATAATCTACATATAAAATAGTTAAATCAACTTGGGTATCTGTATAGAAGGCAGTTAACAGATTCAACTTTATGGTAATAAAGTAATCTATGCCTAAAAATATCACAAATGCGATCAATAAGAAGTAAAATTTACATATTTGAGATAGAGCACAGCAGGAAATACCTATCCTGCTCAAAATCTGGAACAGCCCAACTGGGGAAGTACCTCGACCTAACAGAAGATTACAGTCAAATAATACTGCTTTCAAGCAGTGTTGTGTTCCTGTGGTGAGTAAGGTGACATAAGCTCCTGGGGGAGATTGGAGGTAAAGACTGGTCTTCTGGTGTTGCCGGTGTCTACCTATAGGCTACGGTAGCCGCTTACCACCAGCCGTTTGCTTGTTTGCCGACCCAGTTGTATAAAAAAATTACATTCTCATAATTTATGTCTATTAGGTAAATATATCCGACTACAATTTAAAAAAGTCACTCAGATACTACAGGTACTTTGTGAGTTTTCTCGAAATTGTAAACAATTTGGCCCTACGACGGTAGAGGCTGACAAGCTCTTAATCATCCGATTTTAATATTTCGGTTACACCCGTCTTTTGTAGTAGAGCTCGTGTAGTGCAATAATGCACTACACGATTCCGCCTGTAATATACCACTATTGGGCATAGACCTCTTCCTCATGTAGGAGAAGGATCGGAGCTTAATCTACCACGCTGCTCCAATGCGGGTTGGCGGATATATTCCCTACTATGAGTAACGATCGCTATCAGGTGTGCATGATAACATCCGTGACCGACGGCTTAACGTGCTCTCCGAGGCACGGTGGGGAGACCCACAAGGACTGCACAAACACACAGACCACGGCAAACATCTGTATGGCCAATACAAATGTTTGTCGTGTGCGGGGATCGAACCCGCAACCGTCCGCGCAACAGCCAATCGTAATCCAGTGCTGGACCGCTGCGCCAACGTGGCGTCATTGTACAACAAGTATTGTAAAATAAAATGCAAGCCTGCATGGACGAACTTATCTCTAAGAGAGATCTCCTCCAGTCAACCCGAGATGGTGAGAAGTGATGTGGCCGTGGGGACCAATCGTGCAAGAGAAAACAAAAAACTATCTCTATTTTTTTAAAGTAAGTACCTACTGTTTTTGTAAAGCAATAATTCTTACCTACATTAAACAATTTATACTAACAACTTTATGCAAACTAAGTAAAATGTGTTTTTATATGTATTTACTAAAAAAATTGTGTAGGTAATTGTAACGAATAAATTAACTATTAAATATACCAAATTTCAAATCAGTTTCTTAATTAATATAAAAGTTGTCACGTTTTTCCTTTATAAGCCTTTGTTGTAAAGTTCACTTTTATGAGTTACGAGTAGCTTAGTATAAATTGCTGGTGACATTTTGTAAAAAAAATGGACCAATAATGTTACGGAAAAATGTAAAATTAACACCAAACAACAACATTCTTTTAATTATACCTGTGTTTTTTTTTCAATTGAATTTAAAAAAAAAAGTGTGATTAACAAGTCGCACATCTCACAAGTGCCTCTAGGCACTAGGCTCTAGGTGCCTACAGGCTACATCTCAACGGTCAAGCATTATGTATGAGCTAACAACATTCTTGCGACATGATCGTCTATAACTTGTACTTAATACATACCTACTTAACTTATCGTTGATAAAACCTTCTATATGTTACTTTTTAATTATTGATGTAAAGTACTAGGTATGGGGAAATAGTACAGCAGCTATAAGTAGCTTTTTTATAATAACTGCGAGTTGCGTACCGATTCTTCTCTGCAGAACCTACCAGTGAGAGCTACACTTTAACTATACCTAATTAATTTATTAAAACATATTTATGTTTATTTTGTTAAATGACGATTCGAAAGTGCTTTTGAAGCCTATTTGAATAAATAATTTTTTTATTTCGATTTTAATTTTGAAAATGCCTTTTGGAATCTTCTCTTGTAATTAACAAGTCCATTGAGCAAATTTTGCGGAGCTTGTGACAGAGAGAGACATCCAGTATAAATTAAGTGAAACAGTAGGTAGGTAATAGTAGGTATGTATATGCAAGTGTATATAATACTTAGTTTTTAAATAGTAACATCGTGACAAGACTAAAGGGGTCCAAAGTAAATGATAAGTAGTTAGGTAGGTACAGCCGTACAGCAATGTTTACCGATACATTAGGACTTAATAGGTATCTACTTATTCAGTAAATATTATGACCAAGTTTAAGGTTGCTGAATCACATTGGGTACATTGCCCTATCATTAAGTTTGTAACGTACCTACTACTAAGTACCTACTAATCAATATCTAAACAGATGTATTTTTTTTAATTTAGATATACCGCTGGTCGACACGCCAGCAGAATCACATGACAGATTGATATCATATCAGTTCTTACGGACAGATTGAATTAGCGGAACATTAAAGTATTCAGAAACGGTACCTAAGTGTTTATTCGTGTATTTAAGAAAAACCAACGCTCTACATTTCTCACATTAAAATAATACCTTCAACCGGCTCTTAATAGACCAACGTTAAAGTTATAAGTCTTAAAACTGATTTAAACTGAAATAGATATCAAGTGGACAGATTTACAAAACGTATCTAACTTAGGTACAAACAGACCGACTTAATTCACACGTCTTTGTATAAGCAGTACCTATAATTTCTTTTGAATTACCGATAGGTACCTATCATAGATGTAAATATTGCATGTTATAAATCTTATCAAACTGCCACACCAGGTACAAGTTGCATCGTATCTGAAAGCTCACTTGTTAGCGGCTGAAAACCTAAAGGGTTTTCCTGTAGAAATAGATTTTGTTTGCTTCAGTGTAGTAGTATACCTATTATGGCAGTCAGTTAATAATGCAATACTTTTACAATCAGTTAGATATAAAAAGAAAGTTTTTGGCGTCTATTTCATTACAGTAGTTAAGCTTTCAACGATTAGAAATAGGCCTACTGAGCACCGGCCACGCACTCTACAAGCGACTATAGGTAGAGCCGTCGACAACTCGCACGCAAACTTCACTAAAATTACTAACTATACCTACGTAACTACTAGACCTACTACTACTAAGTACTACTAGACGCACCACAATCAGGAGTTTGGTAGATATCAGAAATATGAATTTGAATTTAAATTCATTTTCATTTATAACAAGGTGCAAAAGGCTCTACAGACTGAGGTACACTTCGATAGGAGAACTAAACCGATAACATAAAATCAACAGTGGTCGGGATGAGTTTCTTGATCTGCGGAGTTGTACCTACTTATGTAGGCTTAACCATCAGCTCATCATACCTAACTAATGACACCTTCACATCACTTGCCGATCTCAGATGAAGTCGTTAAGAAGTGAACAACTCTACACACCTGGTATCTGTGTATGTATTTGTAAGTGCGGCGTCACGTTCAGTCAGAACACTCGTAGCTCCAGCTACAGTACGATATGTGCAGGGTCCAGGAACCTGTGTGCACAGACTGTCGGCGGGTGGCGGTCAGCCGCGGTCACTCCGTCACAAGCAAGGCAACGATCACAACACGAACACTGGCGCACACTCGGGGCACTCCGGGTCGGGTCGGGTCAGCGGCCGGGTCAGTGTCGCCACCGAGTCGCACTCCGAGTCGCTCGCGGCTCGCGGAGCGCGGATACAGTCGCGCAGAGAATGCGTTCAAGGCGGCGCGCCGCGCGGTACTGGCGCGCGGGCCGAGGCGCTCTGCCGCCGCCATTGGCGCCCCGCCCACTGCCGCCCACCGCCCCGCGCCCCGCACCCCACTCGTGCCCCGCCCGACACGCGCTCGCCTCCTCGTGGGAGTAGCGCTCGACCGCCCTCGGGGCACACGTCGCGCGCCGCTCTACGGCTCTACCTTCTGTCCAGTCGAACACTACAGGACCGACCTCGCTCCGGCTACGCTCGTCCATACTAAACTAAGCATAATGTTAAGAAAATATTGCAAACTATAAAAATTTACTTTGACGTCGCTTTTTTACTAAAGTAAGGAAAAGCTTTATGAAAGAATCAGTAAGATGTGTAAAATAAAAAAAATTTAAATGTCTTTATTGTTAAGAACTTCTAGATTTTTTTGTTTTTGGTTCATTCTCGGTCCCGGTTGTTATCATGTACCTACCTAGATACACCTGATAGCGATCATTACTCATAGTAGGGAATACATCCGCCAACCCGCATTAGAGCAGCGTGGTGGATTAAGCTCTAATCCTTTTCCTACATGGTTAATGAGGCCTAGGTATCTACCTATGCCTAGCAGTGGGATATTACAGGCTGAATCCAGGATAAGCACGGAATAGGTTCCTATTTGTTAACCGACTTCCAAAAAAGGAAGAGGTTCTCAATTCGACTGATTTTTTTAAATGTAGGTAGGTATTATGTAGGTACCTACCACAAAACTTTTTACTAGGAGTCTAGGAGGACCGATTTCGATAATTATTTCTTTAATCGAAAGCTTGTGCTCGTCATGCGGTAGGTACCTAATGCCTATTTACCTGACAGTTTTCGTCTAGTTACGTTGTAAGTATTAGGTACCTACTGGTCTATGTAGATAATTGGAGTCGGTATTTTTTTAATTTGCAAGCAAACAAGAACTTTAGTAATTAGGTAATCAATTCTTATGACTATAAATTGTTTTTAATTTTTGTAGGTATAGGTACTTAATCCTTCCCGACAACTAGGTAGGTACTAGGTAGAGACGACGAATAGACGAATATCTAGTTAATTTATATTTTTGACTAGCTGCTGTGCCCGCGACTTCGTCCGCGTGCAACTTAACAAAAAAGTTATTGTTATAACATAAAAAAGTAGCCTAAGTTACACCTTATTACATCAGCTATCTGCCAGTGAAAGTTCCGTCAAAATTGGTCTAGCCGTTTCAGAGATTAGCCGGAACAAACAAACAGACAGACAGACAAAAATTGTAAAAAATGTTATTTTGTATACCTATTTTGTAAAATGTTAGTTTGTTCGTGTATAGATCCATATGCATTTAGTAAAAAGCGGTTATTTTAATATTACAAACAGACACTCCAATTTTATTTATTTGTATAGATAGGTAGGTAATAGTCATCATCATTAAAACAATCACTAAAACATTTAGATGAGTAAAACTATTTTGCTCACCTACAATTCTAAGAATGAAATAGTACCTACCTACTTAGGTATCTTGAAAGTTTCTACTCATACAAAGTTAAAAGTTCAAAAAAAAGAGCTAAACGAATATGAAAAAAAAATCTTGATAGTTATTTTGTCCTTTGGATCGCACTGACCTTTTTGGAAGTCTTCTATTTTTTCAGCAATTAGACATAAAGTAAGTAGGTATAAAAAGTCCTCGTAGCGCTCAGAATAAATCTCAGAAAGCTTCTGCTTAAGAAAAGATAGAGCTAAGACAAATGAAAATGCAAGATCTCGTATTATCTAAGTAGGTACCAACAAAACCTAAAAGATTAATGTGTACCTACCTATGTCTTATCTGCATGGGAGAGTAGGTAGGTACCTACTTATATGATCCGTCATTAAAGGACTGGATTTAGGGCTCGAAGTGTCACCGTTGAGCGAGAGGAAATTGTACCTACGTGGCATGGTTACGTAGTAGGTATCTATTTATAAAACTGTTTATATGTTCAGCCCCAATGGAATCATAAAATCATGAACAAATACTGACCAAATTCTCATAGATGTAGGTAATAGCCTCTTATAATTCGGTACGAGAATTTGCTAATAAATTGCATGTCTTTGAATGCGAATAAATCCAAACATATTAAATTCACTCAAACCTTCATTAGCTTATCTCTTAAATCAATGGCGTTACGATATAGGAAGTTAATTTGTACAATTAAAGATCTTTACTATTCTGGATGTGAATCTTACATTTTTGGACGTGGTGATAAAGAGGGCCTCTAAATGATTGAGTTTTGTTATGTAGGTAGGTATATCTCTAGGAGTCTTTAAGCCAAGCAATAAAATTATATTGTACCAATACTTACTAAAATATTAAGAGAGAGACAAGAAACGATTTACACTACACTTAACATTTTGCACGAGGTCAGCAAACATATATGACAGCAGGCTACAACACTTTAATATGGTCGCACTCAATGTGCAAGGAGAAATAGGTTTTAACTGAGGTAGGGCACAGCAGGAAATTTCTCGCTCGAAAAGTGAAGCAGCCCGACTGGGGTAGTACCTACCTCGACCTTACAGAAGACCACAGCTACATAATACTGTTTTCAAGCAGTAGGTACTGTGTTCCTGATGGTGAGTAAGGTGACCAGAGCTCCTGGGGGGAATTGGGGGTAAGGTCGGCAACGCGCTTGCGATGCTTGTGGTGTTGCAGGCGTCTATAGGCTACGGTAATCGTTTACCATCAGGTGAGCCGTACGCTTGTTTGCCGACTAAGTTATATAAAAAAGGTAGGTAGTAGGTAGGTACCTACCTACCTACTTAAAATTATGGTCCAATTTAGTCGTAATGAAAATGACTGTCCCCATCTTCTGTAGTTGTTTAATTTCCTTGTAAGTCTTGTAACCCATAATTAAGCCTTTTCATGTTATATTTATAATAGAATACTTAATAGATATTTTACTGTACCTACTAAGTATAGTAAGTAGGTACCTACCTACTTTATAAGTTTGGTAAGCTTATTAAAGGAATTGCAATCAACCGACATATATATGGAAGTGGCATAAGCAAGGACGTAAGGCGAGATCCGTTTCCATGTGTTCTTTTTTTATTAATAGGAGAGGGGGCAAATGGACAGTCGGCTCACCTGGTGGTAGGTAAGTGAAACCAACATCCATGGATACCCGCTAAGGACTAGCGGGCGCGTTGCCGGCCTTTTAAGTAGGAGTATGATCTTTTTTTGAAGGTCCCGAAGTTCGGAAACCCTTAGGTAGGTACTAAATACCTAATGATGTCTAACAGTTTAAGAAAGCGGTGCCGGTGCTAGGAGCGAATCTGACGCGTAGGTACTTATTACAAAGACATTAATAAATGCAGCGGCTCAATTGACATTTTCAGCACTCCTATTTCAGTATTTCAAAGAAATATTTAGGTAAATCATCCCTCTTGTGTGTGCTATATACGTATTTGTAAAACTGCTAGTAAGCCTGGGTCCTGGTGTTATACGGACAGTTATTAAAAAATGTTGTCCTCTTGGGAGCTTTTTAGAAAAACATCGTTAGAGATCGAGACCCGCGTCTCCAGAGATAGAGTAGGTACAATACACAAACATTGACTTTCTTCCCCAAAAATATTTGCAGATGCAAAAGGGTGTTTTTAAATGTAAGTAACTGCCCCTGCAAAAGAATGGATATGCTCAAAATGCTCTAAAAATAATTCATTTCAGCCTATCGCAGTCCACTGCTGGACATAGGCTTCTATAAGCTCAGGCCAAACGTCTACGTTTTTTCGCAATCCTCATCCAACCTCCGCCGGCAATCTTACGTAGATCGTCGGTCAAGTGTGCCGGAAGACGTTGCACACTGCCCTTGCCAAGACGCGGACTCCACTCTAGGACACGTCTACTCCAGCGACCATCAGCCCTCTGACACAGGTAACTAACCATATTGGAGATACACAGAATGTACAGAAAACTATGGACTACCTTCGTAGAAGACTCAACAAGATGATTAAAGTGCTCTAAAATTTAGACTAACTAAATTTAGACTTTCTAAATGATGACATGAGGCGTGTAAAAGCAACCATTTTGTGAAAAATGAATAGATAGATTGAAACTTAATGTATAGTATTTTTAATTTTTTTTTCTATTTTTTTTTTTTGGATTTTCAACAATTCAACAATATATTAGAAAAAACGGCGGGAAATTTCAAGGCGCGCGGTTGTCTCGGCTATAGTATTTTTTTATTAATTTAGTTTGTATAATATATTATAATTAGTTAGCAGTCTTAGTTGGTAAGTTTTCTTTCTATTCTAATATGAATGAGCCACCCGATCCCGGGGGAACATGCAAAGTTCCCGAACCTGGTAGTTATATCACTATAGAAAATTATGAAGACTCTAGCATGGATACTGATCAATCATCAAAAAAAAAATTTTTAAAACGTCGTTTAAATAAAATATGTAAAAATTGTAACAGAAAGAAAAGGAAAAATGTTGGAAACCAAAAGGACATTGGATGTTGTTGTGTAGAGTCAGATAAATCTGATGATGGTAAAGACATAACAACTCCTTCAATTACAAAGCAGCCTTTAATACAATCTGATAATCCAGAAGTTGTTGATTCGCGCAGTAAACCAAATTCTTCTATTAGTCGAAATCTTTATAATGAATTAGACGCGCCTCCTTACATTATTCATGTACAGAAGATTCAATCCTCCGATAATGACGGAACTATATTGCATCCAATTACCTTTGGAAATTTTCTTTTGAAAAATAAGATTTATAACGTAGTCAATGGCAGTGTGAAAAGAATTGGTCGTAACCGTATGTCTGTCTCTTTTACTAATTACCTAGATGCCAACTCCTTTATAAACAATAGTATTATAACAGAAAATAATTATAAAGCATACGTCCCTTCATTTAACATTTTAAGAATAGGTGTCATTAAAGGAGTTCCAACAGATTGGTCTCCTGAGGAAATAATGTCGAATATCTCAACCCCTGTTGGCTGTGGTAAAATTGTTAAAATTAGACGTTTAAATTATAAAACTATTGTTGATGGATCTCCAACTTGGAAACCCACCCAGTCGGTAGTGGTGTATTTTGATGGTAAGGTACTTCCAAAAAGAATATTTATCTGTTACAACTCCCTGCCCGTAGACCTATATGTTTTTCCCACCATTCAATGTTATCACTGCTGTCGTTATGGACATACAAAGTTGCAATGTCGTTCCAAACCTAGATGTTTAAAATGTGGTCAAGATCATGTTAGCGACACATGTAATATCGTAGATGACTATTACTGTTGTCAATGTTCTGGCCAACATATGGCAAACAGTAAATCTTGTCCAGAACTTAAGAGACAAAAAGAAATAAAACTTTATATGTCACAAAATTGTGTTTCGTATCAAGAAGCTAGTAAAATTTTCCCTACACTACATAAATCATTTGCTGAAGTCTTGTCCAGTCCTCAAAGAAAATTATCTTTCCAAAATGTTAATAGTAATTCTACAACTTCGTATTATCCACAAAAATCTTACAAGAAAACAGTAATATCTAAATCCTCCCGTCCTATAAAAGTTGGAAATGGTTATGACAAAACTGCACATGACAATATCATAAAAGAATTTTGCTTTAATGAAATAGATAGAAATTATAGTCCAATTACAAATGATTCTCCCTCCACACAAGAACCACTAAAAATATCAGATATTATATCTTTATTACAAACCTTTGCCCAGACCAATAATAATATACCGTCCATCGCTGCCCCTTTAATGGAATTACTTGTAAATTTACTTAAAATAAATAATGGCCAACAAAATTTTACAATGGAATGCTAGAAGTATAGTTAATAAGAAAAGTGATCTTATTTATTTATTAAATAAATATAAACCATTTTTATTTTCATTATGTGAAACTTGGCTTAGACCAGGTTTTACATTAAATATTAAAAATTATAATACTGTCAGAGAAGACAGATTAGATGGATATGGTGGGGTAGCTCTTCTCATTAAGAAAGACTATCCTTTTAATATAGTATCCATTCCTGTACATAGTCCTGAAATTTCTATTTTAGCTGTTATTGTAAATAAAATTTGTTTTGTTTCTGTATATATTTCACATACTTCTATCAATACATTAAATGAAGTTGGGGATATCCTCTTATCTCTTCCTAAACCATTAATTATAACTGGTGACTTTAATTGTCATCACCAGTCTTGGGGCTGCTCCGTGTCAACCTGTTATGGTAATAAACTTTTAGACATATTAGACAGAAACAACTTATGTGTTATTAACAATGGAAATCCCACTAGACGTACAAACCTATCCGAAGGAAGTAGTGTAGTTGATCTAACTATTTGTTCACCGCAATTTACATCTCAGCTGTCAAGTTCTGTTTTATCATCCACATTCGGTAGTGATCACTATCCCATTATAACCTCATTTCCTCTCGGTAAATTAATTAAAAATTGTACCAAACTTCCTCCTAGATACAACATATCTAAAGCCAATTCTGATACCTGGTATCAATTTAGTAATAAGGTTGACATTAAACTTAATCAAAAAATATCTGAAAAAATTAAGGATTCTTGTGACGCACAAATTTTTTTGGATGCATTAACCGAGAGTGCCAATGAGGTATTTAATATAAATCATGGGGGCTCCTATATTCCAAGTCCTCCATGGTGGGATGTCGAATGTAAAGAATATTTAAATAAAAGAAAAAAGGCTGAAAAAATATTTAAAAATAATATGACTATAGAGAACCTCTTATCATTAAAGGAGATTACAAACAAAACAAAATTACTTTTTAAAAGAAAAAAAAGAGACAGTTGGCAAAAATTCTGCGCATCTCTATCTCCCAATACTCCCTCATCCGCTGTTTGGAAAAACATTAGAAGATTTAGATCGGCTTATAATACCTCCCCATCTCCAACTTTTCCATCCTTTCTAATAGACGATTTTCTTGATAGAATTTCTCCCCCAACTGTTAATTTCTGTAAAGATAACTTAAATGATTATGATGCCTTTTACAATGAATCATCTGAATTAAACTCTCCCTTTTCAATGTCGGAATTAAAGAACATTTTAAAACATGTATCAGATTCTGCACCTGGACTAGATGGTATTTATTATTCTTTCATTGCTCATTTAAATGACAGAAGCATGTCATTTTATTTAAATTTAATAAACTCTATTTTTCATTCTGGTCACATTCCTTCAAATTGGAAATCTCAAATAATAATTCCAATATTAAAACCTAATAAAGATCCCTCTTCTGCTTCGTCTTATCGTCCTATTGCTCTTTCATCTGTTCTTCTAAAAATCTGTGAACAATTAATTAAGAATCGTCTCGAATGGTACGTCGAAAGCAACGGTTTGCTCTCAGCATCTCAATTTGGTTTTCGACGAAACAGAAGCTCTATAGATAATATTAGTTTACTTACAACTGATATCAGGTTAGCCTTTTCTGTTAATGATTCTGTTCTTGCAGCATTTTTGGATTTATCTAACGCATATGACAATGTTGTGATCCCAATTCTCAAACAAAAACTTCTATACCTACAGATTCCCAAAAAAATTATACGGTTTATTATAAATATGCTTAGTGATAGATCGATTTCTCTTATTGACGGTGATCAAAAATATTCTAGAGTACTTTCTAAAGGACTTCCACAAGGATCCGTTTTGAGCCCCATAATGTATAATATATACACATATGATCTAGATTTAAGTATCGATAGAAAGATTGAGGTTTTACAATATGCGGATGATTTATTATTATATGTAAAAAGTAATAACATTGAATTAGCATGTACAGAGTTAACTACATCTCTTCAATATTTAAAAAAATGGCTTGATGATCATGGTCTAAATTTGTCCCCATCTAAAAGCTCAATTGTTTTATTCTCCCGTAAACGATCAACCACTCCAATTCACGTTTATTACGATGAGACCATTATACCACAAAAAGATGAGTATAAATTCTTAGGCGTTATTTTAGACAATAAACTTACAGGCATTCCTCATTGCAATTTTATCGCAAGTAAGTGTGAAAAAATAATTAACATCATAAGGTGTTTAGCAGGAATTTGGTGGGGTGCCCATCCCTTTTATTTGAAACTTGTGTATAATGCTCTCATACGGAGTGTCATGGAATATGGATCCTTCTTATTAGAACCGGGTCTTCTTTCTGGATTTAAAATGTTGAACAAAACTCAAAATAAATGCTTAAGAATAATTTGTGGAGCAATGAAGTCTAGCCCTATTAACGCTTTACAAATCGAGTGCTGCGATCCCCCGTTACAATTACGACGTCAGTATTTGTCTGATAAATTTCTTTTTCGCCGTCTACAGCTTTCTAATCATCCTCTTATTGAAAAACTTCATCTTTTAGCTTACTTTGTGTCGAATTCATCGTACTGGATACATAAATCTAATCCATGTTTAGTCAACAGTTATTTTAAGTTCAAATCTCTTTCTACACCTTTACATCAATCTAACATGTTACCTTTGTTTTCTTGTCCATACGAATCTCTCATTCTATCGCCACAAATATTGAATATTGGTATATCCAAGTCGGATTTCTTAATAGCCAACGAAAAATTTAATGCAATTATTAACAAAAAATTTAAAAACTCCCATCTGATATTTACTGATGCTTCGAAACATGATGTTAACGGTACAGTAGGCGTAGGAATCATTCACCGTCAGTATAATATTGTACAGAAGGTAAAACTCCCACCAGAATCTTCAGTTTTTTCTGGTGAGTGCTTGGGTATCTTTAAAGCCTTAGAATATATAATATTAGCTAAGCTCAATAACTCAATAATATTTACTGATTCTCTTAGCTCTTTACAAGCTTTAGAAAAGAACCCGTTTAAAATTAAGCAGCACAATCCCATAATATTTGATATAAGAAAATTACTATCTATATGCTTATCAAAAAACTATAATATTAAATTTTCTTGGATTCCTGGTCATTCTGGAATACAAGGTAATGTTATTGCAGACTCTCTTGCTAATGAAGCGATTTCATGTGGTGACCTTGTTCCGTATAAGATTTACTGCTCAGATTTGTTATCAATACCTAAACTCGATCTTGACACATTTTGAAAAACATTATGGGAAAAAAGTAGTAAAGAAAAGGGTAATTATTATTACTCCCTTCAGCCTGATATTTTATCAAAACCATGGTTCTTCTCAATGAATTTTAATAGGAGGTGCTCTAGTATCATTTCAAGGTTGAGACTTGGTCATACTTGTACTCCTGCTCACCTTTCTAAACTTAAAATTACTAACAACTCTTCTTGTTTGTGTGGTTGTGAAACAGGCGATGCAAATCATTTTTTCTTTTCTTGTCCTCTATATGATCGTATCGATTTCCTTAAATCCTTACTAGAATATCAAATCCCTTTTCCAACCTCAATTACTTGTCTATTATATATAAAAAAATATTACATATATAAGATAATTTCAGATTATATAATTACTAATAATATAGAAATTTAAATATTTAGCTCATTAAATATATATTTGATTTAGTTTTTTTATATTAAGTGTGTCATACATGCATAAAATAGGTAATATATTATTTGAATGTAATTTTATTTCTTTATTATATATTTGAATTATACATTTTATTATTTTATATATTTATTATCTAAATGTCATAAATATCCTATATATATTCCTGCCCTGAATGATTCCTAAATTTAACTTCTCCCGTTCCTTTAATATTACATGAAAAATTTCTCCCGTTTGCTAATGGCAAATGTACTATGTACGAGAATTGCCAGATCAAAAAAAAAAAAAAAAAAACAATATATTCTATTCTTAATTTCTATTTTAATTTAAAACTATCAAATAACTTGGCTGCTTCGGACATTGGAGTCACCAAAATATTTCGAATTATTATTATAAAAAAGAAATTTTTGGTTCAACATTATTTTTAAACTGTGAGAACAAATTTAGATACTTAATACTGTATAGTAATATGTGATGTAATGGTAGGTTTCCTATTGATTTTAATTTTTGTAGAGAATGGTCAAAGTATAACACACTTTTCTATAACTCTAACATCCAAAACCAAAATTAGCCAAATGTTGTGTAACCATAATCACAACAGGCTATTTAAATATCCGAAACTTCGTATCCATGGCTTTCTTTATAAAAATTACCTACCACTTACTCCCTACCGTGCCTCGGAGAGCATGTTAAGCTGTCGGATCTGGCTGTTATCATGTACACCTGATCGTGATCGTTACTCATAGTAGGTAATATATCCACCAACCCGCATTGGAGCAGCATGGTGGATTATGCTCAGATACTTCTTACACATTAAGCATAACTATTGTTTAAACTTAAATAAAACCAATTAAATGTATGATTATTTTTCGTTTTAATAATAAAACAAATGATAGTGAAGTTTTAAATCAGAGTTTTTCCTTTTAATTACCAAAAACAAACGCTTTTAAAAACAAGATTCTTGTACAAGGCCCTATAATACTTAATATTATTTTATACAATATAATTATATTGTTAACAATATTATGATGTATGACAATAATGTTTCCTAACACAAATTACACTTGAAGAGACGCATTCCTTACAATACACACACATCTGTTTTAGTTTTCAACATCACACTTCAAGCAATTAACAGCACATCTTATTTCACACAAAATAATTCTGTGTGACTTACAAGGAATTTAAATGTTTCTTGATTTCAGACACAATTCCTCTTTCAACAAGGGGAGCTGTAAATCTATCAAAGACCTGTCCGCAGCACACATACACCTGACACCCGAGAGCCATGGTGAGGCGGCGCGCGAGCCCCGTAGCGCCGCCCTCCTCGCCCAGCAGCGCTGTCGCCAGAGCGCCCTGTTCCACAGTCACAGGGACAGCAAGTGCGACTTCGCTTAACTGAGCCTCCCGACCGCCGACCCAAACCAGTAGGGAGTCCTTCATACGTAGAGCTACAGCCCGACATATTAGCTCACCACTCCACACTTCGAATTCATGAACAGTCCATGAGCTTTTTCGATAATTCACCCGTCGCTTAGAAGTTATTTTTCTCGGCGAAGACTTGATATCCATTTTCACATTCCTTTCCAAATGTTCTTATGTGAACTTTAAAATGATATAGATTCCTAGTTTGTTTGAAAAGTGTGACGGATATGTTAGCATATCAAAATATATCTTGTTACAAGGTTAATTTTGAATTTTAATTGTAAAACAATTGTAATTGTAAAACATGACTTAGCTATAAAATAAAAATAAACCACAGAGTACAATAACTATACGGGAAAAGAGAGCCAACTCCGCTATTTTTTTTTCAAGTATGGAAAGTAGCGCCTCTGGTGGATGTTTGGTGCAAACTACGATGCCATAACCTATATATAGGTATATATAAGTACCTACCTATTATACGTACCTTAGTTATTTTATTTTATTTAGTTTTCCTGTATCGAATCAGGTTTGTTAAAGTAATAAAGTCTATTACAAATCAGTCCCGCAAAAGGAGTGATTTATGTAATCGATTTTATGTTTAGCAAACCTGATGATAGATATGATATTTACATAATAAAGAAAAAGTAAGAACAGTTTAAAATAAAACAATTGATTAAAACTGAATATCATTTATTTTTATAGTTCATATAAAACACAAACGTACCAAAAACACAAAAACAACCTAAAACTCAACAATATAAAACAAAAACTTATATGAATTTAAATTCAAAACGAGAGCTCATCGGATTACACACTTGAAAATCGTTTTCACTTTTGAAAATTTGCAGTCATCAAATTACTTAAAAGTACAATACTTTATTAATAAACATTCTACATAGTTATTTACAATAAAATATAATTACAAATAGTTTTAGTACAAAAGTACCTATCTTATTCTTTTTTCACATATTAAATGTCAAAATTCAAAAACTTCGTGTTCGTTTTAGTTTTATAATGTTGCTAGATTATTATTATTTTTTCCCACATATTTTGTATTTATTTAGTTGAAAGAACCGCCAATTACATTTATATAGGGTATATAATTGATTTTTTGAACTTCAATTCATTTCAAATGTATTTAAAAGTGATTAAATTTTTTATTTGTATCTGTAGGCCCAGTAAAGGTAATTTTATAAACACCCTTAAGCGCAATATACTATAATAAGTGGCAACATCCATATTTATCAACAATTTGTCTACGAGTAGAAGCGACATCTATAAAAATAATACTTAATTACAGAACTGTTTTACCACAAATCGACACCAAACAATCACCAGATGCCGCTTTGATCGATTACATAGAGTTGATAGAGTGTACCCCCCCTGAAATAAACTGAGCATCTGTTGTGACCACAGAGTACATTATATATTGGTTGTGACTTTTCGCCAAATACTTTTCGTTTTCGCCAAGAAACTTCCTTGCTTTTCGCAGTATGTAAATGTCAAATATCAAATTAAAAGTCATAATTCTTATGCAATGTTTTTATTTAAAACTAGCCGACCCGTGCCCACTTCGTTGCGCATTAATTTATTTTTAATAATCCCTTCTAACTAAGATATCTCAAAAACTATTCATCTGATTGATATAGTGTAAAGGGCAATTTTAATCTGCATTAAATTCTGAAGCTAACTAACATATTTATTTGGATAAGGATTAATACTGAACTAAAGAAAATAGCTTTGAAAATAACGTAATGTTTTTAATTACAAATTTGAACATAAAAGTGGTTATTGTAAGTCAACCCTAAGAGATAGAGATATGCTATCGCGGACTTTTTTGTAGAATTTTTATAGATTTTGAATTCGCTAGTACATTATACAACTATATCTTTGCTAGTTTACGCGGCGTTCGCGTGGAAAGCTCCCCGTTGGCGAGATTTTTTGCGACCTCTTCAACATTTATCGCCGTATTTCTGCTAATTTACATTCAAACATAATAAATTATATATCTAAACCTTCCTCAAGAATCACTCTTTCTATTGTTGAAAACCGTATAAAAATCCGTTGCGTAGTTTTCGAGTTTATCGCGTTCAGACAGACAGACAGGAGGACAGAAAGACGCGGCCGGGGGACTTATTTTTATAATAAGTATAGAAGATTAAAAAAAAAAACTAAAATAAAGATTTCATTTCTTTTCATTATATTTGATGCAAATCGTAGTAGGTACTTAAAATAAAACTTTGCACATGTTAAAGATAATAAATATCTCGAATGTGATCCTCAGATGTCAAATTGTCAAGCAATTCTGACGACACAAATCTGACAAATCCCAGAACTTATTTTGACCAATAAGATCGAGACATTTGTATTTTAGCTCTTCTTATTTGTTAAATTAGTGGCGTGTATTTTTGTAATAGGTGGCTGAACAAGAGTCCCTTTAAAATCAACCAATTACAAATCAGTTCATTTGTTATTATCTACATAAATCGTGTATGAATTCGAGTATAGAAGTGGTTTTCGGCGACTTTAACTTACTCAGTCATTGACATCATTGAAACGGTACATTGTGCGGCGGCGGACGCCGGTATTTTTGTCTAATAATACAGTAATTATAATATTAATTATAAGTGCATAATAAACGGAAAATGAAGTACATTTTCTTACTCGGAGTGGCCCTCCTGCTCCTATCAGGTAATATTTTCATTAATCGCATGGAATAATTGTTGACGTAGCATTTGAAATAGAATTTTCTCGCTAGATATTATCGTTTTAACTTTAGAAACTTAATAAATGAACTAAATTACTCAATTGAAATAAGTTTTAAACGAACTATTCAATTATTAAGTTTTTGTGTTCATTTGGCTGTTTTGTCGCTTGAATTTATTATTCTGCTTATTTATATTTGTTCGTACCAAGATAATTTAATCCATACATCGAACTCCGCAGGATGGTGTCACGCACAGGAGGGTGTGGGGACCGTGGAGGAAGTGACGGTGGATGCGGACCTGGGCTCCTCTCGAGAAGGATCTCGCACCGGTAAGCCTCGCCGATATATCCGATATATCCGCCCCTACCCACTACTGATATTATTTTGTTATTATTTTGCTAATTTAATCTTTCGTCCCTCAAGCAAATCTTTGCTCAAAGTACAATAAAAAATCAATACAATTGACAAAACAATTGCAATATTTTTGAATTATTTTTTAGTTTATTCTAAAAACAATATGTTGTGCTAAGGTAGGCGGATACCAACCGAATTTCAAATATGCTGCTTTTTCGATAGATATAGTTATTACTGTGAATATTGTGATATGACTATTGACAGAATCTTGAACAAATGAACTGACGAAAGTTATTTCCTAATAGAATCTAACAAGATTTTAATAAGAATGAATCATGTCCTAAATATCAAAAACTCCTGTTGAATAACCACACTCTTACACTTCTCACAACATTTTAAATAAGTTAGACATAAATAGACCATCTATTTACATTTACTTATTAAAATTTAATTTATTAAAATAAGGTTAAACCTTATAAGAGCTTACGTTATCAGGATTATATTATCTGCATAATCTTTTCTTGTCCTTGAATTACTATCAAAATATTGTATTGATAAATGAGTCCATTCTAGTAGTAACTTGTTATAAATTTACACTTAATATATTTTTTAATTTTTTCAACGTATTTATGCATCGATTACCAAAATATAGTATTATTCTATTGTGGAAACAAACCGTAAATTTGTTATACAAAAACAATTTAGGTTTAAGTATTATTTGTCTCCTTTCCCCTGCACTTTACAGCCATCACTTTTGAAATATATGCAGAGATCTAAGGATCTACATGTTTGAAACCATAATACTTTTCCAAACTTGTGGGTAGAACTGAAAAAGTGAAAATTTAAATACTTTAAAAATATACTTATGTATGAAATATTTAATACCCATTTTAAAAATAAATTATCTTTTCAGTACTTATAAGGATTTCGTTTATTTAATTGGATAAGTGAAACCAATGAAAAGTTTTAACATAATTATAATTATTACACTTTTTCAAAAAGACTAATACTGATTTGTGTAGCTGTTATAATCAGTTCCTTAACATATAAAGAGGACTATTACAAATTGTGAAAGCCTAAGGGAATGTACCCATATATGATTCTTTCAGAGGGTCATTTTTCACCACTTTGTAATCCTTATATTTAAATATGGCGCGCTGCGTTTAGCGCTTTTTTTAACCGACTTCAAAAAAAGGAAGAGGATTTCGAAGCAATTAATTTTTTTTTTGTGTGTGTTACCTCATAATTTTTTACTAGGTCTACCGATTTTGATTATTTTTTTTAAATCGAAAGCTGACGCCTATCATTTGGTTCCATTTAAATTTAAATTGAGGTCTGATGAGTACTTTTTGATTTATCTCCAATAATTAGTATTTACTTGACCATGACTTGATCCATGTAATGTAAACACAATTGTATAATTCACAGGTGAAAATTATACTTTTTTTAACTTTTGTTTTCAAAAAATGATTTAAATATATAGTAGTTCTGAGTTAGTACTTTAAAACGCGAAGGGGGTGGGGCTTAGCAAATAACTAGTCACTTATTTATACTGCGGTTGCGCTCACACAGGTGAAGTGACCCCGTCTTGTGTGAGCGCAACCGCAATATGTTTATACGCAAGCGACAAAGACAAAAGATGACAGGTCGGTGTACGAATTTCTTTCTATTGGGCGACCGCAGTATAGCTATATCAGCCGGCTGTTTTTATAACACAAGCATAAAGTTGCTTACCGTAGGAACAGACGACCGTAATATGTGAATAGAACAAAAGCGTGGTATGGATACGTTCCCTAACACTAAAGTCTAACGTCGCTTGAGGCCGTCGTCGCTGGCGAGCACGCGCAGGCGCTCCTTGAGCCAGGCGGAGTCGCGGATGTGATGCCGCAGCACCGGCGGCGCGCCCGCCCACCACCCGTACCTGCGCAGTGCCGCCACAACGCTCTCTATACGCTCTTATAACATACAACACAACCAAAATAAAGATATTAACTGTAACGTTTGGAGAATTTAGGCCTCATTTACGGAGACGCGGGGCGTCGTGCGTAGCGTGTGGCGTGGCGGAACGCACTAAATTCAAATGTAGTGCGTTGGATGAGTGCGTTTACGGAGAAGCGATTTTACACGCGTTCATTGTCTTACATTTTGACACACGCGCGACGCCACGCCACACGCGACGCGCAACGCTCCGCTTCTCCGTAAATGAGGCCTTATAGTATTATTTGTAACTTTTTTTGAGTAAATAAATAATAAAAAATTAGTTTTTAAACTTTTACGATCACCATGAATACTTAATTCTACGAAACTTACCGCCTATTTTGAAACTCTAGGTATTATGGTGACACGTCTATTTAAACTGTTCACAAAATAATGCCTGTAAGCGGCAATATTTAACCCGTAAAGTTACAAATTAAATCTCAATACTTTTATTTGAATATACCTACGTGAAAAAATTAAATTTTTCATCAAAGTTCGCAATTTTGAAAGATTGTCTAGTCTAAGCAGTGCAGATGTTCATAAAAATTGATGTCGGACAATGAGCAGGGATAAAACCAGCAGTACAGTTATTGTTTTACACGACTGACTCGTTAGAAGTGGTCACCGGCGCGGAGTACTTCTCCCGCGGGCCTTTCTCGAACATATCCCTGACGCGGTTCAACGCCTGCTCTGCTCGCGCTTCGTCTACTTCGCCCTCGGGTTCTCGTCGGTAGAATTTTGCCCTCACCACTGCCGCTATTCAAATAGAATTGAAGGGATCCGTAATTAAAATACTTCTATAAATAACATATACGCATTGTGGTATATATACGTCGACACGTACGAAGTCTCAGCGGTTTGACTGCGGACACGTAGGAGCGCCCCAGTTCGCGTTGTGAGGCAAACCGTAGCTTGAACGATTTGACTTGCGTATGTGACTCCAGGTGACTTGCGGCTCGCTCGTCTCCGTCACGCTCAGTAGACATGTTTAGTTAACAGTTTAGGTCACACTACAGTCGTAATTTCGGTTAACAGCAAGCGTCTTAGTGCGTGTCGTACTTAGGGATTGCAATCCGGAAAACCGGATCCGGTAATCCGGCGGATCCGGCATCATTTTACAGTTACCGGATCCGGGGACCGGATCCGGTGTTGGCGTTTTTTTTGAGAAAATAACCTCTTTTTAAAAGATAGAGCGTGGTTCTTAAATATACGAGTCCTTTGACGCTAAGACTAAAGACTTGATTGATAGATTTTTGCTATTTAAATTAGTTATAGATGCGTTATGGTGAAGGTATTTTTCTCTATTTACAGCTGAAACAACACTGAAGTTACTTGACTTATTGGCGAGTATTAAAATTCATTTTCATTTAGAACTTCACATTGCAGTTACTTGCAGAATACCTAGAAATATTAAAATTCAAACTAGGGATCTTATTTTATCGTAACCAAACTATCGGATATAGGAAATAAAAATTCATCCGTAACCGTACCATAAACCGATATAAAAGTTTCGGATAACTTCGCAGGGATCTATCTTTCTATAATCTTTTTTAAACTTTCGCGATACGTAATCTTTTCCTTCGGGAGGTTAAAAGAATTTATTGTAAATGCACTTAAAAATTTTAAACAGCTATGCTCTACGCTTACATTTTCTATATATTAATACGTGAAACAAAAACTTTGTACCCCTTTTTACGGAAATTGCGCTTACGGAGGAGTATGAAATTTTGTACACTTATAGTTTATATAAAAAAAGTAGTGCAGAATGCTAAATTTTTTAAAAATTTTGCATAAAAATATATTAAAGCAATAAAAAAAAATCACACACACTACCATGTATTTGACACAGACGCGCATATTAGGTACATACTCTTTTGTTAATTGTCAAAGTCTGTATTCAAATTGAAAAATTTAAAAGTTTCTTTATTTTCATTATTATTATATATTTATTTATTAATTTAAATTTTTAATTATGGTCGAATTTCGACCACTGGGCGACCACTAGTATCTATAAATACTCGCATACATATCTGTAACTGAAGCTTTAACCAAGTAATGACTTGATAGATAGCGTGAAACTTGTGAAAGAAAAAGTAGAGAAGAAGATCTACAATCACTAAAAAATTTAATATTATTTGATTAACTAAAATTACAAATCTAGCTTTTTGATCCATCGTACATTGCGTTAATACGACGTGATCAAAGTTGGAACTCGGCTTAGTTCAATTTGTATGAATGAATTCGACATAATATATGAATACTGAAAAATAACTCCCACGGTACATTTATAGCTCTTATATAAGTTGATTTAAATATTTTTAGCTTTTAATTTGATATAATTTGTTTTGAAAATGAGATTTAGTTTAAAAAATAATTTCATGTAAAATGTACTATCTTTTTCACTTCATTAACGGTCAACATACGTTTGAATTAAAAACAAACGTAAGGTTATTATGGTTTGATAAATTAGGCCCGGATCCGGCCCGGATCCGGCCGGATTGTTAAAAAAACGACCGGATCCGGCCGGATTGAAAACGACACCGGATTGCAATCCCTAGTCGTACTGTTTAATCAATCGCTCCGAGCGTGTTTCTCATAGCAACGAAAACACTTGACAGAAAATCTTTTGTATTTGCACACTGATTAGTTGATGCACTCACCATTTATTTGATTATCAAATACTGAATACCCTTTATTTCATTGAATGTTGATAAATTTATCTTAACAAGGAGAGCGCCTACTCGTCATCATGGCGAAGCGTTTAGAAATTATAATTATTTGGGAAAAAATACCTGGATAGCGAGTAGACAGCCTCTCTTTGTAAGTGGAATAATAATATAAAAATGAGAACACTGAACAACCAGACGCGGAGGCGGTGCTGCGCGAGGAGGAGGCCATCTCGCCGGACGAGCTGAGCGTGGCGCAGGTGCGGGAGATGCGCGAGCGCGCGCAGAAGTTCACGTTCCAGACCGAGGTCAACCGCATGATGAAGCTCATCATCAACTCGCTCTACCGGAACAAGGAGGTGAGGCTGACGGGCTGGAGAGGCGCTCTGTAGTTCTATCCAAATACATCTTTGTAAGAAAATATTTTTTTGTTTTTTGTTTGTCAAAGTTGCTTTTTTTGTCCAGATTTTCCTGCGTGAGTTGATCTCGAACGGCTCAGACGCGCTGGATAAGATCCGGCTGCTGTCGCTGACGGACCGCGAGATCCTGAACGCAAACCCGGACCTGAGCATCCGCATCAAGGCGGAGCCCGAGAAGCGCCTGTTGCACATCATCGACTCGGGCGTGGGCATGACTCGCCAAGATCTCGTGCAGAACCTCGGAACCATCGCCAAGTCCGGCACTGCTGACTTCCTGTCCAAGATGCAGGACTCGGAGAAAGTACAAGAGGTGCGTATTACTCTGATCTGATCATTGTTCGCTGGAGATTGTGTCAAATTTACTCATTAAAATTGAGTCTCTCTTTAAAATGTTATTAAAAAGAAATTTATAGATAAAGCTTATTATTCGGTGCAGCATTACATAGTTGATATATTGTATTCGTTACTGCACACTCATCAATGTGATTGTCTTGCAAACTAATAACTACCTTAATTTAGCTTATTTATTACGAAATTGCCTGACGCAGATTTCTTATGAAATATTTGTCTGATGCGGATGACGCCTGTACTTCTGCCTATATATACTCAAAATAATAGATTTACTGTTAGATCGAGTTTCATTGGGTTTGGTGTCCCTCACGACCTTCCCTCACATGTCATCTGTCACTCAACCATAGATTGTACCATAGAGCTTTTTGGTCCTTCGAGCCGGATTTTTAAAAGAGTAACTGCAGAGTTTCTTGTCGATTCTTCTCTGCAGAATCTACATTCTGAATCGGTGGTAGCTTCACTTTTAAAAATAATAGTCACTTTTAAAATTATAATTTGTAAAATGACGATTCGAAAGTGCTTCAAAAAAGCTTATTTGAATAAAGTTATTTTGATTTGATTTAACATCCCGCTGCTGAGCAAAAGGCCTCTTTTTCTTTGAGGAGAAAGAAATTAACGAAGTTAAATGAAAAGACATTTATTTGAGACACAACTCTTCAGCTTTACAATATTAGTGTAGATGTGATCGTATTATGTATATTCACCAGAATATTCATTGTTTTGAAACAAATGGTAATAATCGCAGTGTAAACACGAGAAGGAATAACAAAATTGTAACTCCAAGTTTCCGACTGCGCAAAGTAAACGTCTCCTTTCTGGGTCATGGTATTCGCATGTATAATAAAATCCCACAAACAATTTTGGAATTGTCTCAACATAAATTTAAAGTTTTTATTAAAAAGAGATTAATAGATAAAGCGTATTATTCGGTGCGGGATTACATGGTTGATAAAGATGTGTGGACTTAGTGACGCTGTATTTCATGCAGGACATTACTAATTTTGTACTAAATTACAGTTTATACATTTTTTTAAAAAAGATTAACTGCGGAGTTTCTTGCCGATTCTTCTCTGCAGAATCTACATTCCGAATCGGTGGTAGCTTCTTAAAAAACTTAATAATGACCTTTAATTAAAATTTTGTAAATTGACGATTCGAAAGTGCTCATGGGGCCTATTTGAATAAAGTTATTTTTGATTTTGATTTTGATTAATCGGTGCGTCGGTTGTCCAGAGCGGCGCGCAGGAGATGAACGACATGATCGGCCAGTTCGGCGTGGGCTTCTACTCCGCCTTCCTGGTGGCGGAGCGCGTGACGGTGGCGTCCAAGCACAACGACGACTCGCAACACGTGTGGGAGTCCGACGCCAACTCCTTCAGCGTGGCGCCCGACCCGCGCGGCGACACGCTCAAGCGCGGCACGCACATCACGTACGTACACTAGCACACGCAGCACGTGCGGCAGTCCGACGCCAACTCCTTCAGCGTGGCGCCCGACCCGCGCGGCGACACGCTCAAGCGCGGCACGCACATCACGTACGTACACTAGCACACGCAGCACGTGCGGCAGTCCGACGCCAACTCCTTCAGCGTGGCGCCCGACCCGCGCGGCGACACGCTCAAGCGCGGCACGCACATCACGTACGTACACTAGCACACGCAGCACGTGCGGCAGTCCGACGCCAACTCCTTCAGCGTGGCGCCCGACCCGCGCGGCGACACGCTCAAGCGCGGCACGCACATCACGTACGTACACTAGCACACGCAGCACGTGCGGCAGTCCGACGCCAACTCCTTCAGCGTGGCGCCCGACCCGCGCGGCGACACGCTCAAGCGCGGCACGCACATCACGTACGTACACTAGCACACGCAGCACGTGCGGCAGTCCGACGCCAACTCCTTCAGCGTGGCGCCCGACCCGCGCGGCGACACGCTCAAGCGCGGCACACACATCACGTACGTACACTAGCACACGCAGCACGTGCGGCAGTCCGACGCCAACTCCTTCAGCGTGGCGCCCGACCCGCGCGGCGACACGCTCAAGCGCGGCACGCACATCACGTACGTACACTAGCACACGCAGCACGTGCGGCAGTCCGACGCCAACTCCTTCAGCGTGGCGCCCGACCCGCGCGGCGACACGCTCAAGCGCGGCACGCACATCACGTACGTACACTAGCACACGCAGCACGTGCGGCAGTCCGACGCCAACTCCTTCAGCGTGGCGCCCGACCCGCGCGGCGACACGCTCAAGCGCGGCACGCACATCACGTACGTACACTAGCACACGCAGCACGTGCGGCAGTCCGACGCCAACTCCTTCAGCGTGGCGCCCGACCCGCGCGGCGACACGCTCAAGCGCGGCACACACATCACGTACGTACACTAGCACACGCAGCACGTGCGGCAGTCCGACGCCAACTCCTTCAGCGTGGCGCCCGACCCGCGCGGCGACACGCTCAAGCGCGGCACGCACATCACGTACGTACACTAGCACACGCAGCACGTGCGGCAGTCCGACGCCAACTCCTTCAGCGTGGCGCCCGACCCGCGCGGCGACACGCTCAAGCGCGGCACGCACATCACGTACGTACACTAGCACACGCAGCACGTGCGGCAGTCCGACGCCAACTCCTTCAGCGTGGCGCCCGACCCGCGCGGCGACACGCTCAAGCGCGGCACGCACATCACGTACGTACACTAGCACACGCAGCACGTGCGGCAGTCCGACGCCAACTCCTTCAGCGTGGCGCCCGACCCGCGCGGCGACACGCTCAAGCGCGGCACGCACATCACGTACGTACACTAGCACACGCAGCACGTGCGGCAGTCCGACGCCAACTCCTTCAGCGTGGCGCCCGACCCGCGCGGCGACACGCTCAAGCGCGGCACGCACATCACGTACGTACACTAGCACACGCAGCACGTGCGGCAGTCCGACGCCAACTCCTTCAGCGTGGCGCCCGACCCGCGCGGCGACACGCTCAAGCGCGGCACGCACATCACGTACGTACACTAGCACACGCAGCACGTGCGGCAGTCCGACGCCAACTCCTTCAGCGTGGCGCCCGATCATCTGATGGTTAGCAATTACCGTAGCTTATAGACGCTTGCAACACCAGAAGCATCGCACGCGTTGCTGACCTTACCCCCGACCCTCTCCAGCTCTGGCTACCTTACCATAGGAACACAACACTGTTTGAGAGCTATTTTATGAATTTATTTAGCTGTGATTTTCTGTAAGCTTGAGGTATATCCCCAGTCGAAGTGCTCCAGATTTTGAGCAGGATATTTCCTACTGTGCTCTACCTCAGTAAGCTCTCTTCCTATGTAACAGTAGGGGCGGCTCTAGCCCATGTAGCGTTTAATGTACGGTTTAATATGTACATTTTTTTCTTCATTTAAACACATCCTTGTAAACAGGTTTTGGCGCCCCGTAAAACTCAGCACCCGAGTGCACCGCACCCTGTACACTAGGGAGAGCCGCCCTGCGTAACAAATGCGATAGTCCGTCTCATTCATATGACTCTACTTAATACTTATCTATGCAAAAAGTGTACTAAAAAATAGAAAGATCATTAAAAGCATACCCCTTACCCCTCCCGCAGCCTGCACATCAAGGAGGAGGCGGCGGACTACCTGCAGCCGGACACCATCCGCGCGCTCGTCAAGAAGTACTCGCAGTTCATCAACTTCCCCATCTACCTGTGGGCCTCGCGCACCGAGACCGTGGAGGAGCCCGAGCCCGAGGACGACGCCGACGCCGACGGCGACGACGACGCCAAGGTACCAGGAGTGACAGTCGTACATTAAAGAATATAACATACATGCTCTAAATGTAAACCTCTCGCCACTTCAGGTGGAGGAAGCGGAGGAGAAGAGCGAGCCCAAGAAGACGGAGAAGACGGTGTGGGACTGGGAGCTGATGAACGACAACAAGCCCATCTGGACGCGCAAGCCCAGCGAGGTGGCAGAGGACGAGTACACGTCCTTCTACAAGAGCCTCACCAAGGACACAGCCTCTCCACTGGCCAAGTGAGTCGCTGCTGTCTGCAGTTCTCTTCGTACACTTCTTTTTATAACAACATATTTATGTGACCTCCCTCCTAGACGATATTTGATGTGGTTTTAAAGTAAAACGCCTAAAAGTCACGTGTATATTTGTGCAAACTATCAAAATGTTCAGAACGTTATTTTTAAAAACTGGTAGATCATCAGGTGGTCTAGAATCTAGATGCTTTTAGAATTGCTGGTCTGAAGTTAAACTATTGTAAAAAAAGAACGCACGTGGTATGTCAATGGGCAACGTTAACGTTACTATTGTGTCGTAATGTCCGCAGGGCGCACTTCGTGGCGGAGGGCGAGGTGACGTTCCGCGCGCTGCTGTTCGTCCCGCGCACGCAGCCCGCCGACTCCTTCAACCGCTACGGCACCAAGACCGACCACATCAAGCTCTACGTGCGCCGCGTCTTCATCACCGACGAGTTCAACGAGCTCATGCCCAACTACCTGGCCTTCATTCAGGTGCGCACATATCGCCCCAACGAGCCGGACGTCGAATTAGTTGTCATATGACTTATTTAGACCCATTTTGAGGTATATCTAGAAGGGCATAGGAGGAGCCCAATTGAGGGAATACCTCAACTTTAGAAGATCACGCCTACATAATACTATTCTTGAATAGTGTTGTGTAGCTGTGATGAGTGAGGTAGCCAGAACTTTGAGAAGAGTAATGAAATAAGGTCGGCAATGCTCCTAGTATTGTCGGCGTCCATAGGCTACGGTATCCGCTTTTCACCAGGTGGACCGTATGCTTGGTTGCCACCTTATAGTATTAAAAAAGTTTGTGTGTCAGCTCCAATGCACGACTGGAGTTAACTCCTTCTGATCGACTTTCTAAATAGGCACAAAAAAAAAGTTACTGGTCTAAGAAAAAGATTAATACCTGATAAGTCTATCTAATGATGATATCGTTATTAGAAAACGTCGTAACGCCATCTATCGGAACTTAACTATTGGGTTACGATAGATGGCGTAACGAAGTCTTTCGTTCAGTAGTTTTTACTCCTCATTTTTTTTTCATACCAGGGGCCTTATATGAAATTCGATTCTTAAGGAGTATACTCCAAAAAAATATTGGTTTGAAAAGTTAGAAATCTGAGTTACAGAACATGAATTACTAAGAATTTATTCACTATAGGGTATCGTCGACTCGGACGACCTGCCGCTAAACGTGAGTCGTGAAACACTGCAGCAGCACAAGCTCATCAAAATCATAAAGAAGAAGCTGGTGCGGAAAGCTCTCGACATGCTCAAGAAGATCCCGGACGACGAGTACGATCAGTTCTGGAAGGAGTACTCCACCAAGTAAGTATCTGATCGTTGCTTGTGCTGTGTAACTGTCATTGTGCCGTAATTGCTAAATTATTAAAAATATTATCTTTAATACGACATACGACAAAAATGTGTGTAAAACCAGTTTTTTTGGTCACAATAATTCTTAAATTTTAATTAAATAAAAATAGAATTGAACGACGAATCAGTATTCTTTTGCTCTTTTGTCTTCACGACAATGGTCTACGTTCGCCTGCTCGCGAATTGTGCTTAGTGAGAGTGATTGGTCAGAATTAAAAAACCGGACAGTGTTTGACTTAGAGCAAATCCGTTGAATTTCTTATTGAAAGTTACTTAGGATTATGGCCTTTGGTTTACTACTAACCCGTGTGGTTTTCCAAATTTTCCGGGGTATTCATACTTTGTCCCCATCCTATATGATTGGCAATACACTCTGCTTTGATAAAAATTGATAATAATGAATGTGTGTGCAGCGTGAAGCTGGGAGTGATCGAGGACCCGTCCAACCGCGCGCGCCTCGCCAAGCTGCTGCGCTTCCAGTCGTCGCGCGGCACCGAGCCGACCTTCCTGGCCGACTACGTGGCGCGCATGAAGCCCGGACAGAGCCACATCTACTACATCGCCGGCGCCAGCCGCGCCGAGGTGGGTGCATGTTCTGCTGGATTCTAGGAATTTACTCTAAAAGATTTTACTATCATAGTGATTGATTAAAAAAAGTTTAGTGCAAAAGTGTGTTCCCATTCCCAGTTTCAGAGGATTTTTTTTATTTGCACCATATAAAGATCGTCTAAATATGGTTCATTCGCAGGTCGAGAAGTCGCCGTTCGCCGAGCGCCTCGTGAAATCCGGTTACGAGGTCCTTTATCTCACCGAAGCCGTGGACGAGTACTGTCTGTCATCCCTGCCCGAGTACGAAGGAAAGAAGTTCCAGAATATCGCTAAAGAAATATTCGACCTGAACGAAAGTGAGTTTATACTTACTACCCTTTTAAACATTATTGTATTACGAGTAATTATAGTTGACTTCAGGGTCTTCTTTAAATTTCATTTTCAAGAGAGTAACTGTGGAGCTCCTTGCCTATTCTCTGCAGGAACTACATTCCGAATCGGCGGTAGTTTCACTTTTACGTTAATACATAAAAATTTAAGTTGTAAAATGACGATTGGAATGTGCTTTAGAAGCCTATTTTGTTAATGACTTTGATGATATAATTCCGAGCGGGCCGTGTGTTACAGACGAGCAGCAGAAGGAGCGCATGGAGGCGTACAAGAAGGAGATGGAGCCGCTGACGCGCTGGCTGGGCGACAAGCTGGGCGCGTGGGTGACGCGCGCCGAGGTGTCGCGGCGCCTGGCGCGCTCGCCCGCCGCGCTCGCCGCCACGGCCTTCGGCTGGACCGGCAACATGGAGCGCCTGGCGCTGTCCAACGCGCACCAGAAGTCCGACGACGCGCAGCGCCGCCACCACCTGTCGCAGAAGAAGATGCTGGAGATCAACCCGCGCCACCCCGTCGTGCGCGAGCTGCTGCGCCGCGTCAAGGACGACCCCGACGACCCGGCGGCGCTGGGCGCGGCGCGCACGCTCTACCGCACGGCCGCCATGCGCTCCGGGTTCATGCTGCAGGAGGGGCAGGCCGTCGAGTTCGCCGAGTCCGTGGAGAGCATGCTGCAGGGCGCGCTGGGCCTGCCGCCCGACGCGCGCGTCGAGGACGAGCCCGAGGACGAGCCGAGCGCGCCCGAGGACGAGCCGAGCGCGCCCGAGGACGAGCCGAGCGCGCACGAGGAGCTGTAGAGCCGCGGCGCTACTGTGTAGTGACCGGGCTCGGGAGTCGCCGGGGTTGGTCGCGTCTCAGGGCGCGCCCAACTGTTAAGACTGCATTTTTTTACATTTAATTTAAATGTGTCCGTATGCCTGAAAAGAATGCCTGTAAATAAACTATAATATTTAATATCGTATGACTTTTATTTACTTGAATGACATTCGGTCGAGAACAAAGCATAAACCAAATAAGAAACTAAAAAATTATTTATACCTGAATCTAGATATGTTGTTATGCAATATAATCATCTTTTAATCAAGGATCTTAAAATATACATAACTAGCAGACCCGTGCCCACTTCGTTGGGCGTTAATTATCTTTTTCTTTGTGATGCAATTACCTATGTTGTGTAGTTCTTAGTAGGTACTAATTTTTATTAGGTTCATTGTTTAAAATTTTATTTAGAGTTTTATTTCTTGTTTATACCTAGTATTGGACGTATAAAATCGTAATAATATCGTGTATTTATTATTTTAAATTACAGAACCAAATAACATACTAAATTTTATAGCACTTAAATAAATAATGTTACTCCAACGCCATCTATCAAAAATCCCGAAAACGACGTCGATAGGCTAATAAATAGTCTTCTAATAGCGATAGATGACGGCGAGAGATGGCGTTATTATATATACCATTTTGGAGTTATATTTTTATCTTTTTCTTATTTACTGAATTTTTTGTTCAATTAAAATAAAATATAGCCTATGTCACTCCTGAATAGTGTAGCTTTCTGTTAGTGAAAGAATTTTCATGATCGGATCAGTATTTGCGAAGATTACCCCTTATATACAAACAAAGTTATAAACTTTTCCTCTTTATAATATTGGTATAGATATAGATATAATTATTTGGAAAATCTAAAAGCACGCCTCCACGCACTCCTTGAAAATTATTGCTTGCATAGTGATTTAACGAATGTTGGATTTATCACATTCGCGAATGCGAATTCGAATAATTATCCACAACATTCGCGAACGCGAATGTTGACTTTTCAAATAATGCGCACTTAAAACGTTTGACAGATATGACATTTTGCGTCGGCCATGTTTAAACGTATCAGAGCGGAGATAGATTAAAAACCATATTTTCTATAGCTGTCAATTTAAATTCGTTCGACAAGATTAAATCTTGATTTGAGATTATTTTAACTAAAATTTAAAAGAGTTATAAATCATTAAGAAAGCACACTGTATTAGCGAAGTATGGAATTATTTCACAATTTATTTAATAAAATATTATAATTTTTCAAATTTAATTATTTTTGAAAGTTAAGTAATTATTTTATTTCTTCGAGTTTATTTGATTTTGTCAATATTCTTAGATAAAAAGTACAAAAGACAAAGTATTGTAATAGTAATGTATTATTCGGGGTCCTGCAGGTTTTACCCTTTGGGTACGGAACCCTAAAAAGGAACCTCAGCACGTGTAGCTGCTACTCCGGTTCTTACTCTATCTACTTTCTAGCACTCTAACGTGGCCTTACAAATTCAGATATATCTCCGAAAACACTTATCGGATTGCAGGCTTCAAATTTTCAGAAAATATACTTCAATATCTGTAAATTCCGAAAATGCAAAAAACAAAATTCGATTTTTTGAAAATTCTAACTGCGTTTAACCCTTCATTTTTAAAAACGGCAGAACCGTTGACCATGGTTAGGTCTATTACGATTTTGCTATTACAATTTACAATCCATAGTGCTAAATTCAAGGTGAAAGCAAATTGAAATCAAATAATGATTTAATTACAACACACGTTTAATGAGGATCAGTAAAGTTCTAGCAAAATCAATAGAACTAGTATCCACGTTATTCTCTATGACATAAGAATGATATTTCTTTTTGAATTATCCAAATCGGACCATTACTTACGAAGATATTAAGTTATAAACACTATGTCCTATGCCGTTCCTGGTTCCTGCCGCTACGTCAGTGTACGCGGGATGCGTGTGACGTACACTCGGACGTTCCATGCCAGTTAGCCCATAGTAGCGACAAGCTGGGATGGTGTTTTCATTTAAACTATCTCTCCTACAAAAAATTTGTAAGGACATAATTTGTAGCAAATTGCTTTTCCTACAAATATGTTCATATAACTTTGCCGAAATTTAAAAATTAAAGAAGTTATAAGCAATAAAGTGGGAAAATTTTTATAGAGATTTTCTTTATTGCTCTATAACATTTTTTTTATACATTTCACAAAAAAATACCTCAGACCAGTCTTGTAGATGGTTTTTTGAGGAAATTTTTCTCTACAATTTTTTGAATTTCATTCATTTAAAACGCTGTTACACCGCTCCAAAGTTGACCGGGTTCGTCAATGCTCATGAGAATCCGGTCAAAACGAAATGCTTAACTTAGTTTTATGATCCTTTTTTTATTGTAAATATATTCTTAAATTTTTTTTTTGTTAAATCCCTGCCTACAACTTTACTTATTCATTGGCATAAGCTGTCTGTGGGGTAGGCCTACTGGGAATACAACGTTAAAAAATATGATTTATGAGATATTTGATTACCTAAGTAGATACATTCGAAGAAGATTAAGAGAAGTCAACGCATTTTTGGAAAACATTAGTATTTCCGAAACTGGTTGAGACTCAAAAGTACTCTTCTACACATATGTATAATGAGGATCAATAAAGTTATAGCAAATTCAATAAAACTAGTATCCACGTTATTCTCTATGATATAAGAAAGATATTTCTTTTTGAATTATCCAAATCGGACCATTACTTACGAAGATATTAAGTTATAAACATTATGCCGTTCCTGCCGCTACGTCAGTAATAATAATAATAAATAATAAACGTTTCACACTCAACAGCCCCCGGTAGGATTTTCTCCTGTGTCGGGGGTCCGGAAACACACACAATACACAACCACAAACGCCCAGACCATGACAAACATCTGTATGGCCAATACAAATTTTTGTCATGTGCGCGGATCGAACCCGCGACTGCTAGCGCAACAGCTAGTGCTGTGACCGTTGCGCCAATGCGTCGTCATGTAAGCGGGATCAGTGTATGCAGGATGCGTGTGGCATCACTCCGACTCATAAAACTCACTCCGGATCATAAAACTAAGTTAAACATTTCGTTTTGACCGGATTCTCATGAGCATTGACGAACCCGGTCAACTTTGGAGCGCTGTAACAGCGTTTTAAATGAATGAAATTCAAAAAATTGTAGAGAAAAATTTTCCTCAAAAACCATCTACAAGACTGGTCAAAGGTATTTTTTGTGAAATGTATAAAAAAAAGACGTGTGGCACTCGGGGACTGCCGCGGTAAAGCTATTGCATAGCATTTTGTATCAACTTATGCAATAATTATAATATTTATTTATTTTATTTATGCAGTATTTCTTTTTCTTTGATATTAATTCAAGTTACACTTTTTGAGCGTGGCGACCGATAAGAAAACAAATTTTTTTCTTTTATTAAAAAAATTAAATGCCAAATTTTATCCGGAAATAGTAACATTATAGGCAATATCATATTTGCATCAATGAGTAATACGCTCAACTAGATAATAGTACTAACGCCGGTGCTATCCCATTCATGTAGGTCATATTTTCTATTTCATCACGCATTCATTGATAAATGCCGGCAAACTCGCGTCGAAGCTCAGACGTCAAGCGCACCGCCTAGCCGCGCCCCCGCGCCGCTAGTTTTGTAGAGTCGTACAATACGTCTAATCGCACGCACACAACGCCCGAACGCCGTGTCGAACATGTGTCGAAGACTGCCGAACTGAAACGACGTTAGACGATGCACGGCCTTCAAGCCACACCACCGTGCCCGTCGGAGTGGGGAGCGTGAGGTTTTTTCGTTACTGAAATTCTTGAAACTGTCCCCGCGCTCAAGGCCCGCGAAAGAAGCTATGCAATAGCTTAAAAAGTTATAGAGCAAAGCAGAAAATCTTTACAGAAATTTTATCACTTTTTTGCTTATAAATTCTTTAATTTTTAAATTTCGGCAAAAAGTTATATGAACATATTTGTAGGCAAAGCAATTTGCTACAAATTATGTCCTTACAAATTTTTTGTAGGACAGATAGTTTAAATGAAAACACCATCGCAGCTTGTCGCTACTATGGGCTAACTGGCATGGAACGTCCGAGTGACGTCACAGCCTTCCGCGCCGGCCGGTTAGTAAACTCCGCTAGTAATTTGATCATAACTTCGTCAATTTTTGTCGTAGAACAAAAATTTTTGCACTGTATGTTCAGGATTTCTTAGTTCTATAAATGTGCATTCTCAACTAATTAAAACGTTACGGATCCTCATTACAATTTACTACAAAGGATTATAAATTACGTTAGTAGATTTGTAATTTATTTTAACTACCGTTCGTTGTTAAAAATAACTAACTAAAAAGTAAAAAAATTAAATCTAGGTCTGCTTCAATTTAATAAAATAAAATAAAAAATCGGCCAAGTGCGAGTCGGACTCGCGCACGAAGGGTTCCGTACCAGTAACTAGGTAAACAACAGGGGGTACATTGTTTTTAATATCGGGCAGAAAGCAGCAAAAAGTCACTTTTTTGTATGAGCCCCCTAAATATTATTTATTTAAAAAATATTCTTTTTATTTTTATTTTAATTTTATTATTTATAATTAAAGTAAATATATAATTACGTATTGTGTTGCCTACATAACTGTTACCATTTCTTGATATCGAGCAAAAATTGGCAATAAATAGCGTGTTTTGTATGGGAGCCCCCCTTAAATATTTATTTTATTTAAATTTAATTATTTATTATTAAAGTAAAAATACAAATAAGTATTCTGTGAATATTTCAAGTGCCTACCTGTTGCCATTATTGACATCGAGCAAGAAAGGGCAAAAAAATCGCGTTTGTTGTATGGGAGCCCCCTTAAATATTTATTTTATTTTGTTTTTAGTATTTGTTGTTATAGCGGCAACTAAAATACATACTTTGTGAAAATTTCAAGTGTCTAGCTATCACCGTTCTTGAGATACAGCCTGGTGACAGACGGACGGACGGACAGCGAATAAATATGAATATAGAAATAGGGTTCCTTTTTTACCCTTTGGGTACGGAACCCTAAAAACATTCGCGAATTATTCGCATCGTTTCGTGCAAATGCGAATATTAAAAAATCGCGAATATTCTTACATCACTAGTTTGCAGCTTATACTTTAAATGGTATTCAATGGGACTTGGGAGGGGTGATTACTGATTAGATACAGTCACAAATTTAAGAGAGTCATAAGTCATGAATGTATTGCTATGGAATAAATGATCTGTTCAACAATGTATCCAACTAATCACAAAGTATACTACATGTATAATAATTATAATTTACATCTAAAGAAATAATAATTATAAAATATTAGTTTTTAACAAAAATACACTGTCAGAAAAATATTTTATTAGCTTTTTTTTAAATAAATGCCTAAGACTAGCATCTTGTGTAACAAACTTTTTTAATAAAATTAAAAAATTATTTAAAAATTAAAGTGACGTCCCCTATCGCCTACCTATTGACTACACCTCGTCGTTGCACTCCCAGATTCAGGTTCCGAGTTTAGGATTAGGTCTACAATATTAAATACTATTTACATTGCGTAAAATTCAATTTCATATTTCTTAGAAGTTTAATTTAATAAAAAATTCTATTTATACAGTAATAATATATTACAATATATATGACATATAATCACATTATATGCAATCATCTACAAAATAGTATTAGTACAAATTTGAGCCAGGATCCATCGCTGTTGCGAGTGACATGAGTGTCACATCAGTGTCACACGGGCAGCAGCGGGCGCGGCGGGCGGGCGGCGCGCAGCTTGGCGCGGTTGTAGGCGAGCACGCCCAGCAGCGCCAGCGCCATGCCCGCCAGGTTGAGCGGCGGCGCCGGGTTGCGCAGCAGCAGCAGCGAGTCACATCAGTGTCACACGGGCAGCAGCGGGCGCGGCGGGCGGGCGGCGCGCAGCTTGGCGCGGTTGTAGGCGAGCACGCCCAGCAGCGCCAGCGCCATGCCCGCCAGGTTGAGCGGCGGCGCCGGGTTGCGCAGCAGCAGCAGCGAGTCACATCAGTGTCACACGGGCAGCAGCGGGCGCGGCGGGCGGGCGGCGCGCAGCTTGGCGCGGTTGTAGGCGAGCACGCCCAGCAGCGCCAGCGCCATGCCCGCCAGGTTGAGCGGCGGCGCCGGGTTGCGCAGCAGCAGCAGCGAGGCCGCCACCACGGCGGCGCGCTTGGCGGACGACGCCACCGCGTACGCCAGCGGCGACACCCGCGACAGCACGCTGAAGGCGGCCACGGCCTGCAGCCAGGCCAGCGCGCCGTCGGCCGCCAGCAGCGCCGCCACGCGCCGCCAGCCGCTGTGAGGGGCCGCGCCCGCCAGCGCCGCGCCCTCGGCCGCCAGCCAGGCGGGCAGCAGCAGCGCGCCCGCCAGCCCGCTGAGCGCCTGCAGCAGGCGCAGGTGGTGCACGCCGGTGTCGCGCAGCACGCGCTTGGAGTACAGGTGCTGCAGGCTCAGCAGCGCGGCGGCGGCCAGCGCGGCGCCCAGCCCCAGCGCGTCGAAGTGCAGCTCGGTGGCGGACGCCACGCCCACGCCGGCCGCGATCAGCAGCAGCGCGCCCTGCACCGCCGCCGGCTGCCGCTCGCCGAACAGCGCGCGCGCCAGCGCCGCCGTCCACAGCGGCGTCGTCGCCTTCACTGCGCCACACACACCACACACGCCATATTACACTCCGTTCTTGTAACATATCATATTGTATATAATTTTTTGCTTGTTTACAAATTAAATACAACTCTTAAGGAGTACGTAACTGTATCAAACTATTAGGATGTCTATACATACGATTCAGCCTGTAATATCCCACTGTTGGGCATAGGCCTCTTCCCCATGTAGGAGAAGGATCGGAGCTTAATCCACCACGCTGCTCCAATGCGGGTCGATAGATGTCGCCACAGATTCAACATTAATTCTTAACTTAGAGTTTGACCCATATGGTCACCATAACAAAAACTATTAGGTATTCAAAATAACAATTTTTTTATATAATTATAGTAGAATCTTGTAATTACCCGACTGCCAAGGAAGGGTTATGTTTTTCGCGCGTATCTTGTATGTATGTATGTAATATTCTTAATTACCTGATTTCTCTAGAACCGCTGAACAGATTTGTATAATTGAGCTATCGTTAGATTCGTCTTAGCAGCCCAAGTGTTCTTAGATAGGTGACATTAAAAAAAAAAAACATGGCGGCTGTGCGAAGCCATTGTAGTTAATGAAGAAATAATTTTTTTTTTAGAATACTTACTATAATATGGGTATCAAATTAAAGGGCTCAATACAAGGATTTCAAAAATGTATATTATAATTATTTATTATTACTGTAATAATAATAAAGAAATACAATAAGAAAGTTTAAAAAAATGTTGACTTTGCTCTTTCCCATGCCTAACCTAAGGCAAGCAAGATGCGAGCCGAGGTTCTTCCTCGCCTCCTAGACAACGTCCGACGGTCAATTTCAGGGTGTAGCCTTTCCCATAAAAAAAGAATTATCAACTTCAGACTACTCTGTAAAAAGTTATGCTCGGCCAAACATAAAAATGATGTATACGTGGCAACTTTAGAATGGCCTCATTTTTTTCGTCGTTAATAAATTACTTAATCAACCACATGATGTAAACTATTTTAATGAATTGACCCGATTACGTAATTTGTCTAACTAAAAAGATATAAATAAAATAATAATTAAAAGAAAACAAAAAACCCGCCTGCATAAAAAACAACTAATAGAAAACGAACTGAAAAGACTGGAACAAGATAAAAATTCAAAATTACACAAAGCTAGCGAAGCAAATCGAAACAATATCAAACATTATGTACTATACACTTAAAAATATCAATACGGTAGTCTTTCAAAATTTGATGCAATATCGTACATAATATGCAGTCGGAGACTTCAATTTCATGTCTCCGACTGCATATTATGTACGAAGTTGCATACAATTTTGAAGGACTACCGTATTGATATTTTTAATGTATATTATAGTACATAATGTTTGATATTGTTTCGATTTGTTTTGCTAGCTTTGTGTAATTTTGAATTTTTATCTTGTTCCAGTCTTTTCAGTTCATTTTCTATTAGTTGTTTTTTATGCAGGCGGGTTTTTTGTTTTCTTTTAATTATTATTTTATATTATTCAATTACTCATATTATATCTGTATCCATGACCAGGTGTGAATCATATCCATACTAATATTAATTTTATTGATTTGTGTTTTATTACTGTGTCAAAAATAAATAAATAAATCCCATCCCTGATACTCCAAAAATAGAAATTGTAGATATACTCATACATGAGTTTACATAAAAAAACCGTTATAATTTAAATATATTCTAATTAAATTTAGAATGTTGTCTTATCTATACTTATTATAAAAATAAGTCCCCCGGCCGCGTCTTTCTGTCCTCCTGTCTGTCTGTCTGTCCTCCTGTCTGAACGCGATAAACTCAAAAACTACGCAACGGATTTTTATACGGTTTTCAACAATAGAAAGAGTGATTCTTGAGGAAGGTTTAGGTATATAATTTATTATGCTTTTATGTAAATTAGCTGAAATACGGCGATAAATGTAGAAGAGGTCGCAAAAAATCTCGCCAACTGGGAACTTTCCACGCGAACGCCGCGTAAACTAGCAAAGATACAGTTAAGTAATGTACTAGAGAATTCAAAATCTATAAAATTGCTACAAAAAAGTCCGCGATAGCATATCTCTATCTCTTACGGTTGACCTACAATAACCACTTTTATGTTCAAATTTTTAATTAAAAACATTACGTTATTTTCAAAGCTATTTTCTTTAGTTCGGTATTAATCCTTATCAAAATGAATATGTTAGTTAGCTTAGTCATTTAATACAGATTAAAATTGCTCTTTACACTAAATCAATCAGATGAATGGTTTTTGAGATATCGTAGTTAGATGTAATTATTAAAAATAAATTATGCGCACGAAGTGGGCATGGGTCGGCTAGTATTCATATAAAAGTAACTAAAAAACTAAATTGTTGAGGTGGCTTGGTACTGAGTATTACAATGTAGTACAGCAAAATGACAATGGTGAGGGACTTAGACAGACAGAGGGACTTAGTGTTTACAGGAACTATTTAAACTAAAAACTATTTAAAAATAGGAAATAATGATGCATTCACGTTTATCAGAACCTCACAATATTGATATTTTTAAAGCAAACTTGTATAAGTTAGTCCTTCAGTAACTACTAACTTTAGATGACTCTATTTGAAAAATGTAATAACTAGACAAAATTTTCTAGTAGTCTAGTTAGCAAACTATGACAAAACTTTCACACTATGTATACCTATTATCTATATTTTAAATTTCCGTCATCAGTCAATGAAACTAGGATGCAGCTGTTCTTACCTGTGTGTGCATACGAGATTGGAACTTTCCATATGGAGATCTGTGAGAACATGGTCGTAAAGAACTTAGCGACAGCCAGTGGTATGAGTACTCGCAAATAATATTGCTTCGGGAACGCCGGCGCTCGGCGAACGTTACACAGAGCAAAAGCTGGTGCGCTGTACACGACTGTGGAGATCAGCTGTACCATCGTCACAGACATTGGGAATGGGAACTCCGTGAGAGCCAGCTTTCCTACCACGTTGCTAGCAGAACTTAGAGCGTACCACGTCACGCACAAGGCGCCAATTGTGAGAGTTTCGCGGCGTGTACTCATCTTAAATTTTTATCTGGCATATGAAAAATTTCTATAACATATTCTTTTACAAATCGCATAATTGCTTCTTTTCCGATATCACCATTTCTTCTTGTGCCCCGTGAGGCATCGAAGTATTATTATTCAGTTACTTTTCATGACTACATTTGTACTTTTATTTGTATCTTTAGTTGGTAAAATAAATACAATTACTTCTAGGAAGATAAAGTCTTAGGGTCTGTCATGGTTACAATCACAACACTAACTAGTAACAATAAATAAAAAATAGAAATCCTTAATTCATACGTAGATCATCGCAGAACTGAGAATAGCAGAATTTTAACTTTTGGTCTTTTGGTCGAAATTGGTCGTTCGCGTCTGACGTCTGACTGAAAATTAAACTTCATTCAAAGTCGTGTCAAAGTCTAGTATGACAATGTCGAGTTGTCGACTGTCAACTGTTCTAATCATCACGGTCTTTTATACAGGTCTTGCAACAACAATAATGGGGGTACCGGGTACGTCGCGTCGGCTTAATGGTTTACCGCCTCCAGAGGCATGACGGTCGATGAGTGTGCAATGCAACGAAGACAGAATATGAGAATAGCATTTTGTCTCTTTTTCTATCACACGTAACATTATAATGTCATCTCCAACACGCAACTGGAGTTTACTCCTTAAGATCGATTACAATGATTTTTTTAAATGACTGGGTAACGGCAAAACAAGCGTTTGGCCTACCTGATGGAAAACGGTTACCATAACCCATAGATGCCTGCAGCACCTAAACCTAAAGCATCTCAAGCACGATGGCAACCTATCGCCCTTAGGAGCTCTGACTACCTTACTCACCACAGAAACACAACACTATACTTGAGAGCAGTATTATTTAGCTGTAATCCTCTGTAAGGTTGAGGTACTTACTCAGACTGGCTACTCCAGATTTTGAACAGGATAGACGCTGCTGTGCCCTATCTTAGTAATACAAGTGATGTTGTCTGTCACTTTCAAGGCAGATCGACATTGCTGTTTAACACGATTTCACTCCCCATTTTTTTACCACAGGCCTTATATTATATATATATATATATATATATGTTATATCGTTTTTTAAGGAATTAAACAAAGTAAATACTGTATACAAAAATAGTTAGTAATTAAAAAATTGTACAGAATCTATACTATATATCTATCTATACTAATATAATAAAGCTGAAGAGTTTGTTTGTTTGTTTGATTGTTTGTTTGTTTGTTTGTTTGTTTGTTTGAACGCGCTAATCTCAGGATCTACTGGTCCGATTTGAAAAATTCTTTCAGTGTTAGATAGCCCATTTATCGAGGAAGGCTATAAGCTATATATCATCACGCTAAGTCCAATAGGAGCGGAGTCCACGCCAACGAAGTCGCGCGCAGAAGCTAGTCTTTTATATTCATCAAACTTGCAATTATATTAAAGTACTGAATATAATTTTTATAGACTTAAATATTACGATCGCTCTGATCTTGATATTATGTTTTTGATGATATGGATGTCCATAGAATAGTTAAATAGTAGTCTAGGTATCTATACTACTAATAAATAAAATTGGAGTGTCTGTTTTTAATATTAAAATAAACGCTTTTTACTAAATGCATATGGATGTATATTATACACGGTATACCTACATATACCAAAATAACATTTTTTACAATTTTTGTCTATCTGTTTGTTCCAGCTAATTTATGAAACGGCTGGATCGATTTTGACGGGACTTTCACTGGCAGATAGCTGATGTAATAAGGCGTAACTGCTACTTTTATTTTATTTTTTTTTATAACTGCGCGAACTGAACAATAATTTTTTTGGTAAATTCCACGCGGACGAAGTCGCGGGCACAGCAGCTAGTAGTAGTAGTAGTATAGTAGTAGGTATAATAGGAATATATATCATGATTTCAAAAAGTAATGTTTACCCTTCTGTTTATTCTAATTAATATTGTCATAAAGTTATAATAATATTTTTTTTATATATTTTTTATATATTTGTGCTGTGTGGCTACGGCACTAAAGAATGTAGCAACCCCCTCTCTTCCCGTGGGTGTCGTAAGAGGCGACTAAGGGATAACACCGTTCCACTACCAACTTGGAACTTAAAAAGGCGACGGATGGCGGGATAACCATCCATGCTTGCTTTGAAATACACAGGCCAAAGACGGGCAGCAGCGTCTTCGGTGCGACAAAGCCAGCCCTGCGGTCACCAACCCGCCTGCCCAGCGTGGTGACTATGGGCAAAACACATGAGTTCGCATCATACTGTCGGGCGCGAACTTGTGGAGGCCTATGTCCAACAGTGGACTGTGATAGGCTGTAGTGGTAGTGTAGTGGCATATATTTTTGGTTTTTATAATATATTTGTATCTATTCCATTTCATTTATACAGATTGATCCAAAAGATTGACCGATTAACTGAAGTTATATTTCTATCTCGTTCTATAAACTATGAAGTTTTTAATAATTTCAAAATAAAAGATTGTTTATGGTTCGAAATGATGTCAGATGAGTCTATTGTCAAAAATATAGTAGAGAAAGTTTTTTGTAACTTTATAATATTTGTAATAATATTTTATACATAAATATAAATTTGTCTATAAGATTAAATATATTAAAAAACAACGCGTTTTAGAAATAAAATAAATTTCTCCTCATTTACTTCCAAAATAGTTCTAAACGAAAGTTTGTAAATGTATTTTTGTTTTAGCAATAATAAGTTTTCTCGATGGAACTTTATATAAAACTTTTTGTCAGCTAATTTGGAGCTACTTTTTGGGTAAGTGCTTGTCGTTATTAACAGTCGAGTATGGGAAGGACGCGGCGCTGCGCCCGCGCCTAGTCCTGATTGATAGCGCCCCAATTATGCTGTTGTGTGACACATTCCACTCTGACTCTGGGCGAGTGATCGTTTCAGTGAAATAAGCGCTGTGCTCCGACTTGTGCCACATTAATATCTGGTCATATTGGTGCTGTTATCTTGATTATAAGATAATACTGTGCATGATATTGATAATCTACTGGCCCTTACTTTACAGTTCCCTTCTGTAAAAATGTACAAATATTCATATTGTTATATACATAGACAGGCCTAATATCAGTATTGAAAATAATGCACTACATTATTCATTTACCTGCAATCGTCACAAACTCTTATTTTGTCTATATTTTAACAGTGATTTATATCATCTAAAGCATCTGACTATTGATAATAATGTCCCTAGTAATGTTAAGTTTTAAAAACCTATATAAATTGCTATAAAATAGATACATTTAATTTTCCTATTAAGTTTTATAAATGTTACACTGAAAGACTAATATTAATCAAAAATAAAATATTTTTCACCCTGAATGTAAAAATTATTACACTATTTGTGTTAGTGACTCGTTGCTTTAAAGTTAGCATGTCTAACATTTATAGTGACTTTGTGGTAAGCTGAAACATTAAATTTAAATTATTTTCAAAAAGAAATCTAGATACTGTACGCTCAGCTTTCAGATAAAATGTACCATCTCCCCAGAACTCTTTCCGTTAGTTTGGTAAATTTTCTGAGATTAATTTAGTGCTCTATGCTTGTTAATAGGGAAGTTAACATTAAGTAAGGCAGCGGAATTACCACTATTATAAGTAACATCAACTGCTTTAAAACAGGTGCTAAAGCTGGTTATCAACCTACGTTAGTCTTAAACACACTAAAAATTATGTCAATTATATATTTTTTGTAACGTGTGGTTTTATCAGGAGCAAGATGTTAATTTTTTAACTGACTTCAAAAAAAGGAGGAGGTTCTCAATTCGACTGTATTTTTTTATATGTATGTTAAGTAAACTCAAGATTTTGACTGGGTGGACCGATTTCGATCAATTTTGTTTTAATTGAAAAGTGTTGCGTGTCACGTGGTCCCATTTAAATTTAATTGAGATCTGACAAGTACTTTTAGAGTTATATCTAACTAGCGGACCCGGCAGACGTTGTCCTGCCCAGAAAACAGCTACCAAATTTGATTGCTTACATACCGATAGCACCTACCCCAATTGAGATTAAAACTACCTTATCTTCCATTTTGGCACAAATTACATATGCTTACAAAATTTGATAAAAATTGGTTCAGTAGTTTCGGAGTCACATACCGATAGCAGCGCCACCTACCGGGTCCAATCGAGATAAAACTACCCTATCTCCCAAGTTGGACCAAATTACAGATGCTTACAAAATTTGAAAAAAATTGGTTCAGTAGTTTCGGAGTTACATACCGATAGCAGCGCCACCTACCGGGTCCAATTGAGATAAAAAGTATCCTATGTCCGTTTCCTGGTTCTAAGCTACCTCCCTACTAATTTTCAGCCAAATCGGTCCAGCCGTTCACGCGTGATGGCGTGACCAAGGGATATAGGGGTTCATTTTTATATAGATCTAATCTAATAATGCGTATTTACTTGACTACTTTTTCGTCGACCTACGTTGTATTATACCGCATAACTTTTTACTGGATATACATAACTTTTTACTGGATATACTGATTTTGATGATACTTTAATCGAAAGCTAATACTTGTCATGTAGTCTTGTTTAAATTTGATCGAGATCTGACTATAACTTTTTGAGTAATCTTTAATAGCATGTATGTATTTACTTAACTATTTTTTCGTCTTATTACGTTGTATTACTTGTCGATGTAATTGAAGTCGGTTTTTTTTTTCGTTTGGGAGCAAACACAATTATTATGTCTTAAGTTTACTAGTGTATATAATAATATTATAGAGCTAAGAGTTTGTTAGTTTGCTTAAATGTGCTAATCTCAGGAACTACTGGTTCAAACTGAAACATTCTTTTTGTTGTACAGTCCATTTATCGAGGAAGGCTATAGGCTATATAACATCTCGCTACCAATAGGAGCTGAGCATTAATAAAAAAATATTACGAAAGCAGGAATAAACCTGCTATATAACATGCGAAGGTAGTTTCATTGACATGATATAAATCCTTATCCAAATAAATATATTATTCATTACAAGTATTTCTTTTGAAACAAAATTGTCCTTACTACACAATCTTAACAGATATCATTTGATATCAATGAATATCTTAGAAGATATCAGTTTAAAGATAGTAATAATGAATAATTAATGGTCACAAAAATGAAAAGGTGATTTTATTGCATTACTAGCTTCTGCGCGCGACTTCGTCTGCGTGGAATAGGATCAATTCTGTCAGACATGATTTGTGCGAAATTCTCAAAAAGAAAAAAAACCCGATTTTGAAACATTCTTCATTGGTGCTACTCTCCTATTGGTCTTATCGTGATGATATACAGCCTATAGCCTTCCTAGATAAATGGGCTTTCTAACACTGAAAGAATTTTTCAAATCAGATCAGTAGATCCTGAGATTAGCGCGTTCAAACAAACAAACAAACAAACTCTTCAGCTTTATAATATTAGTATAGATTATTAAATAGGCATATAAAAAATTCTTCACCCACAAGGCAATTTTATGAAGATAAACTATCTTTTATTATAGTATTTAATTTCGACTCATAAATCATAATTTAGCAGATAATGTAAAATCAAAAAGTGATGCGTTGCACCGCGCAGTGATGCAAGTTGCCCGAGTAGCAGTTTATGCTTATTAAAGTCCTCAGTTAGTTGTTATAACATATCGTACTATCCATACTGCTGTTGTTACGAAATTTGTTCATTTGATTGTAGTTCGTATACTGCAAATCTGAACTATCTTCATAGAAAAGTTACACAACAAAATTACATCGAAGAATATGATGTTCGAAGTGAAAATACATTATTAAATAAAGAAACATTTTGATAAATTTCTCCCAGTACAGGCTGCTTAATACAAACATAGTCAGGCTGGGTATAGACTCTGCAGGGTCCAGGCGTGACCTCCAACTGTTAGTTTTGTGTCTGTAATAGGGTTTAAATTAAATCTCATAGACAAGCTTCGTTACATAGATGTCTTAGTACACATCCTGTTGTTTGTGTAAGAGCTTTTAGTTGAATTGTTTTCTTATTATTGTCGGACGTCTTTTTTAATACCTTGCTGGTCTTCAGGTTACACTTAATTAATTTTAGGACACTAGATTTTTAAAGGTGCATTGAATGTTTTGTTAAGATAGGGCACAGTAGGAAATGTCTTGCTCAAAATATGAAGCAACCCGGCAATGCGCTTGCAATGCTCCAGGTTTGCAGGCGTTCATAGGTTGGGGTATCCACTTACCATTAGGTGGACTGTACTTTACTTTGTCACCCCTAGAGTGGTGAATAAATTTTTTTTTACTTTAAAACCTACCTATATGAATAATAAAAAGTACCTGGGTGACCGAGCCTAGCTCGGTATTTTCATTTTATTTTCTGTTTTTTTTTTCTCGGCATTTTTACATTTTAATTTTATTTAAATAATAAATCACGAGTGAAATTAAAAAAAAATACAAAAAATTTATCTGGAGACTGAGATTCGAACCCGGGTCAACACGATATGACACCCGCCGATTTCCTAATTACGCTATTACAGCTATGATGTCAGTAGTGAAATTAAGCTTCGCATCCTAATGATATTGTTTCATTGCCTAAAAACAGGGATAAAACGACATTTTTTTTAAATGAATCCTAGCTAGATCAATTTTTTGCCCCCGAAATCCCCTGCATACTAAATTTCACGAAAATCGTTGGAGCCGATTCCGAGATTCAGAAAATATATATATATATATATATATATATATATATATAAGAATTGCTCGTTTAATAGTATAAGATAAGTATTTTTTTTACAAAGTTTGTAAACTTTAACAGTGTTGAAAGTAGTTGGTATAGAAATAGTGAACGTAATAAAGTGATTCAATTAACAGACTGATATAATTTATAATTATGTGACTGACTCATTGGCGTAGGTGTCAGACACTTCTTTTCCTTATTAAAATTAAATATTTATAAATATGCAGTCAGTATAATATCAGTCATCTGTTACGTAAAACTCATACTAAATATGTTTAAGAGTGGCAGTAACGTTCGACGCAGCAGTAAGCTGACGTGACGGTTCCAGCGCGCGATCCCTGCGCGGCGGTGATGCGGCGATGGCGTCGCGGCGCGTGACGCGCAAGTGGGAGGTGTTCGCGGGGCGCAACCGGTTCTGGTGCGACGGGCGGCTGATGACGGCGCCGCACCCCGGCGTGTTCGCGCTCACGCTGGCGCTCATCTGCGGCACGTGCGCGCTGCACTTCGCCTTCGACTGCCCGTTCCTGGCGGCGCGCGTGTCGGCCGCGGTGCCGGCGGCGGGCGCGGCGCTGTGCGCCAGCACGCTGGCGGCGCTGCTGCGCACGGCGCTGTCCGACCCCGGCATCATCCCGCGCGCCGCGCCGCACGAGGCGGCGGCGCTGGGCGCGCTCGAGGCGGACGCGGGCCGGCCGCCGCCGCGCGCGCGCGAGGTGCTGGTGCGCGGCCGCCCGGTCAAGCTCAAGTACTGCTTCACCTGCAAGATGTTCCGCCCGCCGCGCGCCTCCCACTGCTCGCTGTGCGACAACTGCGTCGACCGCTTCGACCACCACTGCCCCTGGGTGGGCAACTGCGTGGGCCGCCGCAACTACCGCTACTTCTACGCGTTCGTGGTGTCGCTGTCGTTCCTGGCGGTGTTCGTGTTCGCGTGTGCGGTGGCGCACCTGGCGCTGCTGGCGCGCGGCGCGGGGCTGGCGGCCGCGCTGCGCGCCTCGCCCGCGTCCGCCGTGGTGGCGGCCGTGTGCTTCCTGTCCGTGTGGTCCGTGCTGGGCCTGGCCGGCTTCCACACCTACCTCGCCTCCACCGACCAGACCACCAACGAGGACGTGAGTACCCTCACAACACATCACCCCACCGTTATAATGCTATATAAGTCGCTTGGCAATGCATAAAAATATACCTGTGTCCCTCCCGTAACAGTACAAATGTCTAAAATATTGAACTCAGTTTAAAATTTTAAATTCGGATTGTATTATGAGGGTCAATCAATATGTCCGTGACTTTTGCTTAAACACAGGATTTATGACAAAAAATCAATTTTAGTTCACAACATAGTTTCTTTGAAGCTCTACAGATTTTGTCTCACGTTTACCCCTTCCAATTTTTTACAATTTTTTCCAAGTATAATATCTGAAGTCCTTTATTTGTTTGTGATTTCATCGTAGGAGTCAAATTTATTTCCGCTGAGCAATTTATTTAATTTTGGAAACAAGAAATATTCAAGGCTCAATGCATAGAATAGGTTGATGAGTCAGCAATTCTAAGCCCAATTCATGAAATTTCTCTATGAAAAGGCAACACACGTGTTTACCCCTGCATTGACTTTGTAGAAAAGAACTTTCTTCTTGGACAAATGGCATCGTTTTTTCAAATCGTTATTGAACAGCTAAATTATAGCGTTTACAAGCAGTGTTGTGTTCCAGTTAATAAGTAAGGTGACCAGAGCTCCTGGGGGGAATTGGGGATAGGATTGGAAACGCGCTTGCGATGTTTCTAGTGTTGCAGGCATCTGTAAGCTACGGTAATCGCTTACAATTAGATAATCTGTACGCTTGTTTGCCGAACTAGTTATTTATTTATATAAGACTGTTCAAAAAATTGGCATAACATTTACCATTGATTGCCCTTCTCTTTTGAAGGTGATCAACGTGGATTATACTGGGTGCATCCCAAAAAATGATTAACGACACCTTGGCCTTTTTGGCAAAAAATTCAGCTGAGAAATCCACTATATTGACTGCTGTTTGGCCTCTGGTGAATTGTGGTAATTCATGGTTACAAAATGGCGCTAAAACTTGTTCTTGATGTGCACTTGGAGTTAGCTCTTTTCTATTTTCACCACAATGTACCCGATAGTCTGCTTGTAAAGGGCTAAGGATCGCAAATTCAACTGAATGTCGCTTCACATGAACAGTGTTGTCTTTTCTGTTAAGAATCGGGAAATTCTAAAAATCACGGGTTTGACCTACCCGCGTAGTGTGTAAAATCGTAGTAGATTATAATGGAGTAACCCGCTAAGTAGTGCTTAAGTGTTTGTTTTACATCGTTGCAGATAAAGGGGTCGTTTTCGACGCGACGCGGTGTCGCAAACCCCAACCCCTACTCGCGCGGCAACGCGTGCGCCAACTGCTGGCACGTGCTCTGCGGCCCGCTGGCGCCCAGCCTCATCGACCGGTGCGTAACAAGTAAAGTAAAGTAGCGTAGTCCCGCTCACTAGTGCGCCGCCCTAACCTCGCGGACTGTACAGACGCGGCGTGGTGTCGCCGGACGCGCGCGACGAGCTGCCGCCGCGCTTCGCGCAGGTGCTGTGCTCGCCCCCCGCGCCCACTCCCCCGGCGCCCGCCGCCGCGCGCTCGCCCTCCGCGCCGCGTAGAGACGGTGGGTACCAAGCCGAGGCTCGAAGCCCCGTCGACGTCGGGCACGACTTAAAATATAATATAAAAAGTTCTCGTTTCTCTAGGAGCGCTAGGCGGCAGCTACACGAACCTGTTCGAGAGCGGCGAGCCGGCGCGCCACGCCTACATGAACCACAGCCTCGACCTCGACCCCGTGCCGCTGCAGGGTGAGTCCGTCGCAGAGAGGCGCGGCACCCGCGGGAGGTGAACGAGCTAACGCTCTCGTTTCGCTTGCAGAGGTGTGCATCGGCGGAGTGGGCGCGGGCGGCGGCGCGGTGGCGGGCGGCGGCGCGCTGAGCGCGTCCCGCCTGCGCCTGCTGCACGACACCACCATGATCGACGCCGCGCTCGACCTGGACGAGCCCGACGCGCCGCACGTGTCAAACGCGCCGCACGTGCCCCACGCGCCCTACGTGCCCCACGCGCCCCACGTGCCCCACAGCGCGCACCTCGCCGCGCCGCCTGCGCTCGCGCTCGCGCTCTGACCGAGCCGCGCACCCGCCTTGTACATAATTACGTCTACGAAACCCCAATAAACGACCCCGCCAATTTGTTATGTTTCATTTACCTCGTACTCTCTATAGCTCGATTTAAGTCCTAGAAAAATAAAAAAATATTTTCTGAAAAATTATTTCTGCCTTTGACTCTACCTTTAAATTAAAATTATTAAAAAAAGTATTTAATAAATCCTACAAAAAAATGTGTGTTATACACAATTACACATAGATATTCGACCTTAATCCAGCTGATAATAATCTTTTGTAAAAATTAAAGGATGTAACAGTTTAGTTACTTAAGTATTAAAAGTCGAGAGGCTCCAGGATAAAGAAAGTGCTTAATTACGAAGTTTAGCGGTACAATTGCACTAAATTACGTGTTGTACGAAGTTCATTAACAACTAACAACTAGTAGCACTCTGATAGTTGCCGCTGAATCGCGCTAATAGACCGGGAGATAGTGACACAAAATATTAGGTCATTTGTACCAGTATGGCGGTTCGTCAGGGGTCTAACTACGTTAAGGCAAAAAGGAAAATGATGGTCATAGCGCTTGCACCGGCGGCCCAATTGCGTGGGCGTTAATCGAACGCGTCGGATAAATAACGAGTGTCGAACGATTTGTTCCACAAAAATGTTTTTATTTTCAGATAGTCGAAAAAAAAGAAGTAGGCGGTAGCGTAATGCCATACTTCTCGGATGTGACTTACAGCTCGCCATACCGACGCGAATACATTAATTTAAATAAAACAATTCAACCATTTGTACCAGGCTAATTTTTGCAAAGCTAATCATCGTCGAGTAGCCATTCACGAAAATCACCTTGCCATACTTTTCCGACAGTTCCCAATGGCCGCCATACCACTGCAAAGGAGTAATTTCTTTTTTTTTCGCCAAAAAACAGTATATTATTATTAAAAAAACAGTATATTATTATTAAAAAAACAGTATATTATTATTAAAACAGTATATTTATTTTACTAGTACAGTAGTAGTTAGTTACAGTAGTAGTACAGTATATTTATTTTAGTAGTATTAAGTACATTATAGATTTTATCCGTCCGCCATGCCGCCGCGTTATTCGTCCGCCATGTTTGCCGATCCACAAAATACTAACACGTTCGTCAAGCGTGAGGACGACTGTTTGTGTTTGATGATTGTGGTCGATGTTTGGAACTTTGTTCGTGTTCGTGGCGAACACCAAGCATATGGACGGGGCATCAAGCGTGTGGATGGGGCTTATCGTTCCACTTCCATCTAAAGCCCCATCCACACGCTTGACGAACAATGGCGAACAGCGAACAGCAAACAGCAAAAACGGACGTGTGGATGGGTGTTTGTCGTTGTTCGCCTGTTCGTGTTTGTGTTCGCCATTGTTCGTCAAGCGTGTGGATGGGGCTTCACAGATCAAAGGATGTTTGGCAAACAGTTCGCGGTGTATCCACACGTTTGGCCATCATTATGCGCGCGAGCTTCACGGGTGGTGGACGTGTCGCGGCTTAGAGTACATACATTACTTGTCGCAGTTTTTGGCGCGTTATTTACAGCCTTTTAGGTACTCAAAATCATGTTTTAATACTGTTTGTGTGACGTCATGTAAAGGTTTTATTTCTTCATTTAAAAATATTTAAATGAATTACATTAAATTATTATTCGATAAATAATCGTAAAACAGTATATTTATTTTACTAGTACAGTAGTAGTTACAGTAGTAGTAACTAGTACAGTATATTTATTTTAGTAGTATTAAGTACATTATAGATTTTATCCGTCCGTCCGTCCGTATTTGACAATAGACGAATCTTTTAAAAATCATGGTAATTATGGAGCATCACAGATAAAAAAATATTTATTAATATTTAATAAAGCCGAGGATAAAATAGATAGGTAATGTCTACCGAGACAGAAATTTTGAGTTATTTAATATTTTAACATTTTGACTAATAGTACGGAATCCGTAGTACATATTTTTCACCTGATTAGTATCAAGCTAATTTTCCGGGAGTAGCTTCATTTTGATGAGACGAACAAAAAGTTCCTCTTCGAAAACTCTCGATTGTGGTAGATAACACGTGGTTCAATAAGTCCCGAGACTAAGTACTAAAAAAAGGTCTTTTTTATAAAATTAATTTTTATTCATCAACATAGTCTCCTCCAAGAGCAATACAGTCCCTCCAACGCTTTTCTAACTTTTCTATCCCATGTGTGTAGAACGATTTGTCTTTGGCTTCAAAATAAGCCTCCGTTGCTGCGATAACTTCACTATTTGAGTCAAATTTCTTACCCTGAAGCATTTTTTGAGGTCTGCAAACAGCCAGTAATCGCTGGGGGCCAAGTCTGTCGAATAAGGGGGATGAGGAAGCAATTCGAAGCCCAATTCGTTAATTTCGGCCATCGTTCTCACGGACTTGTGACAAGGCGCGTTGTCCTGGTGAAACACCACTTTCTTTTTGTTCATGTGAGGCCGTTTATCCGCAATTTCGTACTTCAATCGCTCCAATAAGCACATGTAATAGTCACTATTTATATTTTGCCCCTTTTCAAGGTAGTCGATGAAAAGTATTCCATGCGCATCCCAAAATATAGACGCCATAACCTTACCCGGCCGATTTCTGAGTCTTTGGACGGTTCGGGCGGCTTTCACCAGCCGCTCTCCACTCCGCTGCCTGCCGATTGGATTCCGGAGTGAAATGGTATATCCAGGTTTCATCCATTGTTACATACCGACGTAAAAAATCCTTTTTATTACGATTCATCAGCGCCAAACATCGCTCTGAATCATTGATACGTTGTTCCTTTTGATCAGTTGTAAGCAAACGCGGCACCCACTTAGAAAAAAGCTTTTTCATGGCCAAATTTTTATGTAAAATAGTGAAAACACTACCAGCTGAAATCTTCACTATCTCGGCTATCTCTCGCACTTTTACCTTCCGATCTTCCAATACGATTTTGAGGACTTGGTTAATATTTTGTTGAGTCACTGCTTCATTTGGACGACCTGAGCGTTCCCCATCATTGGTGTCCATGCGACCGCGTTTGAAGTCGGCATACCACCGACAAATGGTTGCTTTAGAGGGAGCTGATCCTGCATAACATTTTATAAGCCATTGCTGTGCTTCAACGGTATTTTTTCCCATTAAAAAACAATGTTTTATCAATACGCGAAACTCGTTTTTTTCCATTGTATCGAAATTACAACCGTAGCGTCACTTAAATGTTTCAAAATCAATAATTTTATTGTTCCATTTTTAAAAATTTGACACATATTCTTGTATTGATAGCCAGTACTTTTTAAAAATCAAAAGAGTTTTTAATATATGCGCCATTTCCAGGTTAGTCTCGGGACTTATTGAACGATCTAGTATTAGAGTTAGCAGGAGATAGAACAGCAGTGAGCGTGGGACCAGGATAACGTACCACGCATTTTGTAGGACAATATTACCATCAAATTATATAAATATTAACTAACTAAAAGACAAAAAAATCAGCTGGTTAGTAATAATTTTTGATGACCTTACGAGGTCATCAAGTTGATGACCTTGTAAGGTCATCAAAAATTGTTTTTTTTTCTTTTAGTTCTAGTTAAGAATTATTAATTATATAATTTGATGGTAATATTGTCCTACAAATTGCGTGGTGCGTTATCCCGGTCCTACGCTCACTGCTGCTCTATCTCCTGCTAACTCTATTATCTACCACAATCGAGAGTTTTCGAAGAGGAACTTTTTGTTCGTCTCATCAAAATGAAGCTACTCCCGGAAAATTAGCTTGATACTAATCAGGTGAAAAATATGTACTACGGATTCCGTACTATTAGTCAAAATGTTAAAATATTAAATAACTCAAAATTTCTGTCTCGGTAGACATTACCTATCTATTTTATCCTCGGCTTTATTAAATATTAATAAATATTTTTTTATCTGTGATGCTCCATAATTACCATGATTTTTAAAAGATTCGTCTATTGTCAAATAATAATAAAATTATGTGATAAAAGTAAAAAGTTACGATTCATAACACCGGTATTGTATTCATAAAATCGGTATACAACACTAATCCAAAAAATCTGGTATCATTATTTCAAAAATTGACATTTGCATGTGTCAATTTAGTCCGTACCAGTGTTGCCAACCGTACGATTTAAATCGTATTTATACGATCTTTTTGGCTCTTGTACGATGTACGATCGAGCAGTCGAAATCGTACGCAAAATATACGATCTTTTCATATCTTACACCCATCATCATACAAAGGAAAAATATATGAGAATTCAAATTAATTCGATCTATTAATCGATTGAAATAATGTAGATAAGGAGTAGAAAAAGAAGTAAACGAATAATGAAAACTGTTTGACACATTTATTCATGGAAAATATATCAAACAATTCGTAAAATTAAGCACCCGAGGTTGATGGAAGTGGTACGTTAATATTAAAGGTCCTGACGGTATCGGGGCATACGTCGTCCTCGTCCATTGCGTCAAAAATATTATCGTCGACAACATTAGCGATATTAGAACAATAGTTCTCTTGGAAATTAGTGCAAATTACTGAGCAAAACATGCCGGCTTTTCTACATCCGCACGCTTTTGGCGCAGTTTGTTTTGCATTTGTACGCAATCAATCTGAGCAAATCTTCCGTAGCTGGTTTCAGTGACATTGGTATCGGCTCCAATCCACGGGGGGTGCGACGCCAGCTCTACTCCTCGGGTTTCAGATAATTTTCGAGACAGTACTGCACTTGGTAGTAACACCTCAACGAGTGAAAAAATGCAGCATCAGAGGTAGGAGGATGGGATTCTAATTTAACCCCCCTACTGCCTGCCATTTTTTTGTATCCCTTATAAAGGAGCTCGTTGAGATTCGTACAATTCGTGTAACCTGAAAACTTGCGATACAAATTCAAAATAAATTGTTCGCCGTTTAAAGCGAGATTAGTTTTATCTGCTTTAAGTTGTAGAAAATAGATTCCATAGGACAACGGTTACCCCAGGTACGAGAGTCGAGGAACAGATGTTCCTTACCCGCACTAATTAATGCACGCGACGGTGTGTCTGAATACGCGTCACGACAATGGCGCGCATTTCGCTCGCGCGGATTTCTACTTTATTAAGGTGTTTAACTCCGAAGATATTGGTGTTAGAAAAAGTTTCAGGAAAAAAATGTTCATAATTAAAAGATCTACGACTTTGATAATAGGTAAAATTTCATAAAATTGAACGGTTGGGGAGAAAATGGCGAAAAATGAAAAATAGGGAGAAAAAAATAAAATTTCTGCCTTTCGGAAGTAATGAATTGAAAAGTATTGATCATAAAAAAAGTTTCAGATAAAAAGTTAGTAAATTTAATTTAAAAGAGAAAAGGTCTCTACAATTTTTTGCTGAGAGTCGAGGTATCGAATTAAACGCGTTTTCATCGAAATGACTTTGAGCTGACCTTCGGAGAACAGCTCAAATTGGAATTTAAGCTCAGAATACACCCCTATCGATCCATCATAATCCCCAAACTTCGGTATTTTATGTTTTTTAACTTATTTTCAGCTGTAATTTGACTGGACTAATCTATATACCACGGAAATGATACGTAACCACGGTTTTATCTGAGTTTGAGAATATATCTATGTAAAATCACGCTTTCATCTGAGTTTGAGAATATACCCATGTTACTTTTCTCCTATCTAAAAATATAAAAATTCTTAATGTTAAATGTTGATTCATGTTGCTTAAATAATAAATATTGAATCAAAATTATAATAGCATTCCGTTTTAAAATTATTTACGTTGTTTTATTGAAATTTCATTACGTACGATTTTTTTCCTTGAAATATAGGCAAAATACGATCTTTTCTAGGATATGGTACGATCTTCTGAAAAATAAAGTTGGCAACACTGGTCCGTACGGCGTACCGAAAAAAAACAGGGAACTGTCAAGTAGAATATTAATAGTAGTTCTTTTTTTATTGTTGCCGAACTTTTATTACTTTTATAAGTAATATTGTAAACAATTACTTTTGAAGCTAGTCTATAACTTATAGGTAAGTTGTCCTTGTTTACCCGTGAATCTTAAAATAATAAAATATTTTCAGTTTTTGTTAGTATTTCACTATAACACCGATTCATAAATATGGGTTAAAGCCTTACGTAACGGCTTACGGAGACTTTTGAATTGTAATTGAGGAGGAAAATTAATAATATAATATTGCATTTAAAGGGATTCAAAAAAATTAGAAATTGGATACAATTACTTTAAATTTTAGGTTATCAATGTTTTATTCATTGTTTATTAAATTATATAGGTTTTTAAAATTATTTATTGCTGGATAAATAGAAGAAATAGAGCGCCACACATTACGAAGTGGGTTTATAGATTGTAGGTTCGCGCTTTCGTAGGAATACAGGACGATACAATGTTTGTTTTTAGATTTCCTTTTGAGTCATCGTGTAGTTGGTATAGACTGTAGGTACTAAAGTACTTATCGTTAGCTTTTGCCGAGATAACCGTTATCACCCGATTGTGTCTAACAATATACCTATAAGTATTTATATGGCAAGAGATATTTCTGTGTTATTCTGTAACAATACAAGATAGAAATAAGGTGCATACATAAATGCACACCACATGTATTCACTTTGTGTAGGTACAGGTATTGCTGTTTTGCAACATATCGTAACATTGCAGAATAAACAGTGTGGCGAAAGCACTGAACCATGAACTTAAACTTTAACGGGCATGGTTTTCGATCACACTGGCGACAGCAACATTGATGCTACACTCTTACTGTGCTCTCCTAGGCGCAGTGGGAAAACCCACAATGATAAGACATCTTGACAGGAAAACAATATTAACACAAATAGGTACAATTATCGTATATAGGTAGAAATCAAACCAACGCAGCCGGTGTCTTACATGCAGTATTAAACTGGAATGTTCGTTTTATTGGAATATAAGTAAATAGCAAATATATATCTAGTATTATGATTCCATATGTAATGCGAATATTCGTTACATCACTAGTAGTCTGTTAATAGCCTAGTTTATTAGTGTTTTTTTTATTAAATACCTACGTTTATTTCAAACAACTCTGAGGTCCTGTTTCACTAGTTGAGGATATTGCTATTTGACGGATGAAAGTTATCCAGCAGTAAAAAGTTGTTGAACTATTATTCTTTTCTACTATCAAATTGTACTATGTATATTTATGAGTCATTTGTATTCACATATATTAACCTTAAACTTGTAGTTTATTGATAGAGGAGAAACAGGTCCTACTGGCCTATTCTACCTCCCGTTGTCAAAGTCTATTTGTATCGTTATCCGTCAATTAAAGTTATCCACAACTGGTAAAACAGGCCACTGACCTTCATTTACTTTATTGTACTCACATATAATAATAATATTATAAGGGTAGCCGCACACTCAGCAATTTAATGTAAATGATTTTGTATTATTTACATTCTTTTACTGTTTTTGCATAAATCACTGACGTCTGTATCTATGACGCCCGTACATCTGCCTATGTGTAGTTATATACTTAAATAAAGCACAATACATTTTTAATTTTTAGTTGGTTCAATTGGGAAGGTTTAATTTATTTTAAGTATAAAAACCGTGTTATCAAAATGTTTAATTTAAATTAAAAATTATGTTTAAGTTGATTATGGATATAGAGTTACTGATTTGACTTTTATCTTTGTACACCTAAACATCGTCAATATTAGGATAAAAATATTTGCACAATGTCGGTTTCTTTACTAAGGGGTCGTTCAAGTATTACGTAACGCAAATTTTGAAGATTTTTGACCCCCCCTCCCCCCCATGTAACGCGCCGTAACGTTTTCCTGTACCCCCCCCCTAGCCCATAAACGTTACGTAACACCCCAACTGACCATTTTTACCCAAATGTCACAACTTTGTTGCGAAAACGACCGAAAAGTCGCTTAAAATAAAATAATACCTAATTAAAAGAAAACAAAAAACCCGCCTGCATAAAAAACAACTAATAGAAAATGAACTGAAAAGACTGGAACAAGATAAAAATTCAAAATTACACAAAGCTAGCGAAACAAATCGAAACAATATCAAATATTATGTACTATATACACTTAAAAATATCAATACGGTAGTCCTTCAAAATTTTATGCAACATCGTTCATAATAATGCAGTCGGAGACATGCACAAAGAGAGAATGATTTGACTTCAATTTCATGTCTCCGACTGCATATTATGTACGATGTTGCATAAAATTTTGAAGGACTACTGTATTGATATTTTTAAGTGTATATAGTACATAATATTTGATATTGTTTCGATTTGTTTCGCTAGCTTTGTGTAATTTTGAATTTTTATCTTGTTCCAGTCTTTTCAGTTCATTTTCTATTAGTTGTTTTTTATGCAGGCGGGTTTTTTGTTTTCTTTTAATTATTATTTTATTTATGTCTTTTTAGTTAGACAAATTACGTAATCGGTTCAATTCATTAAAATAGTTTACATCATGTGGTTGATTAAGTAATTTATTAACGACGAAAAAAAATGAGGCCTTTCTAAAGTTGCCACGTATATATCATTTTTATGTTTGACCGAGCATAACTTTTTACAGAGTAGTCCGAAGTTGATAATTCTTTTTTATGGGAAAGGTTACACCCCGAAATTGACCATCGGACGTACTTCCTAGGAGGCGAGGAAGAATCTCGGCTCGCATCTTGCTTGCCTTAGGCATGGGATAGAGCAAAGTCAACATTTTTTAAACTTTCTTATTGTATTTCTTTATTATTATTACGGTAATAATAATCATAATATATATTTTTGAAATCCTTTATTGAGCCCTTTAATTTGATACCCATATTATAGTATTCTAAAAAAAAATTATTTCTTCATTAACTACAATGGCTTCGCACAGCCACCATGTTTGTTTTTTTTAAATATCATCTATCTAAGAACACTTGGGCTGCTAAGACGAATCTAACGATATCTTAATTATGCAAATCCGTTCAGCGGTTCTAGAGAAATGAGGTAATTAAGAATATTACATACATACATACAAGATACGCGCGAAAAACATAACCCTTCCTTGGCAGTCGGGTAAAAATGACGTTTGCGGTAAGTATAAATATATAATATACAAATAGGGATATAAACGAAAAGGGTTGCCAATTTGGGAGATTTTAGTACACTTGTTTTTTTTATTTAAATAAAAAACAACGTTACGTAACGCGTTGTTCGAGACCCCCCCTCCCCCCTGTAACGCATCGTAACGTTTTACAAGACCCCCCCTCCCCCCTAATTGCGTTACGTAATACTTGAACGGCCCCTAATGTAATTACTAGAGTATTCTTTTTTTTTAAAACTCGGTCATTATTTTCGTGTTTTTTTAAAATATACATAGATACGAATTAGATGCGTTGATAAAGGACTCCTAATAATAGTTTTTTTTCACAAAAAAGGAACTTGAAAAAAAAAAAAAAAACAATCGGAATGGAGACATCTAGATTTAAACCGGGGTTTTCTGGTTTCGGGACCGCCCTATTTCCCACCTGAGCCCTTAATCTTATAAATGTAGATGGTACCTTCGTATTCTAATGATATTGTAGCAGTTTTTCATTGCTTGAAAACATGGATAAAATGACATTTTCTAAAACTGAATCCTAGTTAGATCGATTTATCACCCCCGAAACCATTAATAACTAATTATCTTTCTTTCTTTGTTTATAATAGTTTCCGCTTGGTGGCTGTCTAATCCACGCCAACGTTCATGTTGCCATATTTCTTAATATCTTAAACTATCAGTTCAAATAATATACTGATCATAGAAAATTTTATCTTGCAATTAGTGCATTGTCTTGACTCTTGATGATGAAGTAACTTTTATTGTTCAATTCCCTCTTGGGTGTTGCATTCGTACAAATATTTGTTTTTTGTATGGTGGTATGTCCTTATCCTTCCTACCTACCATTTTCTTCCATATCCGAGTTTTGATTTAGTAATTCATTCACTTTTCTTTGATTTTTTCAGACAGCTAAAGCGGATATGTACAGGCAACATTTAAAAAAGGTTGTTGAGAAACTGAATATTTTTGAGAAAAAGCCCAAAGAAATCGAGGGCAGACGTATAACTGAGTGGTTCAGCATAGGCGAAGATGTTTTTTACGAGCTCTATAACTTAGGTACTAGTGTGCAGTGGGATTACACAGTAATCAATGATCAGGCAGAGGTGAATGATGTCATAAAGAACGTTACAAAAAATCAAGAGTGGCTTCAAACTTTTTTAAATATATATCCCAATCTTAGGATCGATCTAGACCTGGTCGGTTGTGCTGGCGACGTATGTAGAGTTCGTTCTGGTGTAGAAGTTTTATTGAGAGGATTTCTCGGTGTGGATAATAGTTTCAACAAAGTATTGAAAGATTTAGAAGAATTTGGAGAGATTGATGAGTTTGATAGGTGTTTGACTGTGTGGAGAAACACAGGCCATCGCCCAGATTTCATGTTTCATGAAAAGCAACCTAACATGCCTGCGCTGCACTGGTGGTGGCACTGAATATAACTGAGTGACAAATTACTTGAACCATTACAGCTGTTTAGGACAAAGTGATATTTTTTGGTAATAGTATTTATATTATCTTGCAAAATGGAAGTTAACTCAAGCGAGTGGCAGAGTAAAGCAGTGAACAACATCACTAAATACTTACACAGAGGTGGTGATTGTAAGGGTGATGAGCCTCAATTCATTGGTGAGTCAGATTTATTAAATACAATAGGTTTTGCTATGGGACTACCTATGAGTAATCCAGACAATTGGACAGAGGCTCAGAAAAAGGAATCTTTAGAAGGTAAGCTGGTTATTTATGAAGGCAAAGCTCGTGAGGCAATTGATGTTGTTGCTGACCAAATAAGATCTTGTTGTGGCGTTGGCAATAAAACTAAAATTTATGTTACTGTCCTACCTATTGAATTATACTACAACGGTAAATTGTACGAAGTGCCACTGTTTCGTGTAAAGAGATATTCAAACTCAAAAAACTATTACGTAGATAACGTTGGGCGATATTACAGTTCATTTTCCGATTGGTTTGAGTTTAATAAACTTCCACCGGGCAAAATGGCTTATCCATATCAATTAAAATTGTCACTCAAATCAGGGAGTGAAAAGGCTAACGTATATGTTGCTGATACTCCTTGCTCAAGAGTAGATGCAAAGACTGCTAGGGGGCTTGATACTGTTGCTGCAGTAGCAGGATTGAGTTCTAGCGTAGCTTTAATGTTTGTAACGGGTGGCTTGGCCGCTCCTTTAGTTGGGACGGCATTAGTGACTGCGGGATATGGTACCACAAGAGCTGGATATCAATTAGTAGAAAAAGCTGCTCATGGAGAAAATATTAATCCCTTTACAAATTCAGAATCACGAACGCTCTGGTTAGGTATTGCAGCTAACATAACAAGTTTTGGTGCTATGGGAGCGACCATGAGATTGACATCGTTAGCTGCCCGAGGCCGTAATATATCTGATGCTATGCGATTAGTTGCTGATATTGCTAACGGGACCAACGTTGCTGTTAGTGGAATTGCAATTTTGAACACGACTGTTTTTATGATTAATAATCACGAAGACTTATCTGCTGCCGATTTACTTATGCACGGAGCTTCAATCGCGTTTTGGGCCAAAGGAGTGTTTTGTTACAAAACATCTAACACAATTATAAGAGAGACGCAAAACTATGCATTTGCACACATAAGTAAGGATTTGAGTTCAGAGCAGGCCTCGGAATTAACTGCAATTAGGAATCGCATACAAAATGATGCACAGCTTTTAAGAAGATATCACGCAGCGATGGCATCGAATATATCTGCAAAGGATTATTCTCAAGTATTAATTGATGGCATGAAATATTACGATACAGTTTCTGCACTTAGTCCGGAGCAAATGGAGGCTTTTTACAGTTTAAGAAATTATGTTAGAGATGATATCAATTTAATAACTGGTCTTAGTCGAATATCTGATTATAATGGTTTGAACCCTAGTGAAACAATAGAACTTGTAATTAACATGTGGCAAAAGTCAACTGAAATGAAAATGCCCACTGGAACTATCGCAATGCTCAAAGAAGGAAATATCGTTTTAGGAAGAGCACCACCAATAAAAATAGACCAATTACCAAAGTTATCACCTCCCATGATGCGGTTCCTCGGTGAACATTTAAGTCAAATGGACGTAGTCGCTAGTCAGCAGTGGTCGGCATCAATGCCGGTTATGTTAAATCTGCAAGATACAGGTATGTTTACCGCGTGCCCTGTAACTAAAGTTATAAACAGCGGCCGTTCGGTAATATTGTTAAACAATCAGCTTGAAATTAGTATTTATAAACTCTACGCGTTGCCTAAAGAAGATTGCCGCAGAGTTTTTGTTATGATTGGTCACTTGCCGGCTGCAGTAACGAGTTCCGAACTAGCTTCTGATTTGCTTCAGGTGTGTGTGAACAAGCACAGGTTGCGCTTAAAGTGCCAAAGACTCGAGAGCGTTCGAGACTCTAAGAAATTTGTTGAAAAACATGTTTCATTGCTTAACATACTTCAGACGGACCTGAAGAGCCACGAACAAGATAGACTGTACACATTTGTTAGTGAAGTAAAGCGATACATGGCAGATACCTATATGGAAGGCTTAATGAAATACGTTCACGAAATGCAACCTAAAAATGTTAGCGAATTGGTGGCTTATTGTGAATTTGCCATCACTTGCGTTGAAGACGAGGCTTTGCTTTTGAAACGCCAAGTAAAAAATAAGGAACTTACAAAACCTGAGAGTGTAAAACTATCTACTTGGACGAGTGAGTATATAATTTATGGCGTTAAAATAATATTACAAGTAGGCAGTATGAGTAACTTTAAATTACTTAACAGTATAGTATTTTTAAAGCTTAAAATCCACTTTGAATAACTCGTAATTATTATTTTTTTGTTTGTACTCTTAAATATAAACTATCAAGCCTCCGAGTGGCCAGTACCTACCTTAACCTTGTGCTTGTTTCAGGACAAATTGCGAGTGAGAAAGTATTAGGAGACATAACAGCTTTAAAACTGAAATTCGAACAGGTATCGAATGTGGTATCGAAGAATGACATGGTCGGAGCGGTCGCGCTCGCCGGCGAGCTCAGTGACGCGGCTCTCGTGGCCGCGATTAAGAAGGAAACTATCAAATTTGGAAGCAAAATATCTGCTGCTTATCATATTCTTAAGCACCCCACGGACCCGCTCGACGCCTACGTCTCACGCGCCAACGAGACCATTCGTTCGCCCTCCAGCGAATACGTCGTGACCCTCGGCCAAGACGGAGACGTTAGAAGCATTATGTTCAAAGATAATAAAGGGAAATGCATTCTGCTCGAAAGAGACGGTCGTGTTTTTCTATGTACGTATATGCCAATGTAAAAAAAAGTAGATCAACACGACATAAACGATGTTACAGGACAAACTAGTCAATTTAAATAAAGCGGTCAAATATGTGTCTTACTTAGCAAGGTATAAAGATAGGATAGGATAGGGATACTTACGACTTTTTTGATATAAAAGTGTATTCACTACGTTTAAATGCTGTTAACATTTATATAGTTTTATTTTATTATTTGTATTTAAATACTGTAGAGTTGACAAGCGTTACATTATACTTTGCGTCTACCGGCCCTCCATAGGTGATTTTACAGTATTTGAGACAATTATGGAGTGTCTACTCTTAAAAAGGTTGAAAATTCTAACTATATTTTAGTGTGTGGTGTTTTTAATGTAGACATGTTAAAGGAAGAACGAAGAGAAAAACAATAATCACTTATAACTTTTAATTTGTAAAATGACGACTCGAAGGTGCTTTTGAGGCCTATTCAAATAGGTTTATTGCTAATTTTTTTTGAAGTTAAATATTATTAATCTCTGATGTAAGTAGGTAAATGTGTAAAATAAAATGTGGTTTATAATGGAGCTTGATTTAACTTTATACTACAGTCCTATAGTATGAAGTTAAATCGAGCTTAAAAAAGTTCTAACATTAAGTAACTGCAGCCACGACGTTAACATGTAAAGCATTTGATTGTGGAATATAATATTGCTTTAAGATGATTAAAATACGCTGTATATTATTTTTATACGTTTTGTACTCTACAAAAATAAAGGTTGATTCTATCGAGCTAATTATTATTTTACGATTTGGTTTCCCATTGCTGTAGATTAATTACAAGACAATATCGCTTATACCTAGGGATTGGTCAAACCATAGTAACCTAATATTTCTTTTTCATTCCAACGATATACTGTTAAAATATTAAATTTGACTGTTATTAGAGCTACAAATGTGGCTGTGGACTTTTTTCATCGTAATAGGTAGTCTTTTGTACTAACTCTTTTCTCCTAATTAAAGGGGGCAGACGCGAGTCAGTACTGCTCTGAGGCGATGAAGGGGGCCTAGATGTTTGGCCTGGGGTCGCAGGGGATCGGGACGTACCACTAGCACTCGACATCCTGGGGGTTGTGTCTATATGTAAAGGTCAATAAAATAATATATAAAGTCCGCAATAGCGGTTTGAATAACTAGTCAATAGTTAAAATGGCGGGCAAATATGCCCAAGTCTTAAAATAGTCCTAAACTAAACTTACAAACTAGCAAAAAGTAGAAAAAACTCTACTTTTTGTCAATGACTCTACGTAGAGTCGATCCTCAATATGGAGTCTAAAGCCCTCACCAAGGCAAGGTCAATAGTGAAAACCGCGTCGTGCTACGACCAGCGGTTCCCGAGATATTACGCCTTAAAGTTTTCCAAGATGGCGTCCGCGCTGTCTAAATCTAGACTGATTTCTAAAAAATTATATCTCGGGAACCGTTGGTCGCAGAATAATGTGCGACAGCTTCCCGTGATTGGCTCGATCTAAGCTCTCCTCTCCCGGTCCAAAAATCAGGATCGGGTGGTCTACTCTACGTAGAGTCAGTTGGTACTTATATCTATAAAACTCACTGTAAAATTATGTACAGAAGAAGTCCCAGTCTTGTAGGTCAAAAATTGACCAAGTTATTGACAATTAAAAATTTTGCAAATGGCCGCCAGTATGGCCGCCACGAGGTCTAAATTTACTAAACTCGGCCCCTGTTGGTCGAAAGTACCCGTGTTTGGGCTTGTTCGATCGGGCTTTTTGAGATTTATAATGTAAGCTTACAATCAAATTTTTTTTTTAAACCAACCCCCGATTTATGGGGTGCGAAAAACAACAAATATTTTTTGAAAATACGATATAAAAATGCTAATTACAGTTTAGAAATTCTGAAAAAAAAATACTAAATCCTTAGAATAACTTAAATTAAGAAGGCTGCTGCCGAACGTGGGTGGTCCAAACGCCAACTGCCGTCGGTTGTACTCTGGGGTCATCCGGAGTATGGCCATGTACGGGGCGCCCGTCTGGGCGGACGCCCTCGGTCGCGCCAACAAGACCCTGCTGCGACGTCCGCAGCGGGTCATCGCGACGAGGGCGATACGCGGTTACCGGACGGTGTCCTGGCTGGCGATCCCCCCTGGGAATTACAGGCGGAGATCCTCGCCGAAACGTATCATTTCGTGGCGGCGAGGAGATCCCGGGGGGAGCCCCCGACGTGGGAGGAGGTCGCACGCATGCGGAGGCAGGCGCAGGACACCCTGTTGCGGCGGTGGACGGAGGACCTGGCCCCGCCGGTCCCCGGGCAGTGGACGGTGGACGCGGTCAGGCCGGTCCTTCAGAAGTGGGTGAAGCGGCGGTTCGGCCCGCTGACCTTTCGTTAGGTGCAGGTGCTTTCCGGACACGGATGCTTCGGTAAGTATCTGCACCAAATCGCGAGACGGGAGGCGACTCCAGCCTGCCATGAGTGTGGGGCGCCAGAGGATACGGCGCTCCACACGCTGGAGGTGTGCGCCGCGTGGGAATCACAGCGGCGCGCGCTTTCGGCGGTAATCGGGCTGGATCTCTCGCTGCCGAGCGTCGTAAAAGCCATGCTCGACAGTGAGAGATCGTGGCAGGCGGCGGTATCCTTCTGCGAAGAGGTAATGACGCAGAAGGAGACCGCGGAGCGGGCCAAGGAGAGTGACGCCTCCGCTGACCCGCTCCGGCGCAGACGTACGGGGGCAAGGAGGAGGCGGTTTGCCCACTTCCTCCCCCCCTCGTAATAGTGGGGTCGCCGGCCGATAGTCGGGGGACTTCGGCCGGCCGGACGACGTGACCCCACAGGTCTACGGGGTGGCCTTGTTGTGAGCGAGGCCACCCCAACTTTGTGCCGGGGCCCGGACGATCAGACGTCCGGGTCTACCGCCGGGGCGGGGTGGAGACTGCTAACGCGACCCCATCTCGCCCCACTTAGGCGGATGTCTGCTCACACGTGGATGGTTTTTTTTTTTTTTTTTTTAGTCAGTAGGAGTCTGACATAACCATTTGGTGCCCCCGCGCCGGAGGGTATCCATGATGGATTTTCCCCACGTTAAAAAAAAAAAAAAATAGGTTAGGTTAGGTTAGGTTAGGTTTAACGTGGGGAAAAGGCGTTGGCTGTCTCACTGGACATCGCCAACGCCTTCAACAGCCTCCCGCACGCAACAATACAGGAGGCGCTTCGCCACCACCGTGTGCCCCTGTATCTGCGGAGGCTGTTGGGCGACTACCTCCAGGGTCGCGAGGTCCTGGTGGCGGGGCGCGACGGTCTGAGGCGACGTCGCGTCTCGTGCGGAGTTCCGCAGGGGTCAGTGCTTGGACCGCTCCTGTGGAACATCGGCTACGACTGGGTGCTTCGGGGCACGCTGCCCGCAAGTGTGCGGGTCTCGTGTTACGCCGACGACACCCTAGTCGTGGCCAAAGGAAGGGACCTTGCGGAGGTGATGCGGTCGGCCACAGCCGGCGCAACTCTCGTGGTCGGCCGTATACGGGCCCTGGGGCTGGAAGTCGCCCTGACGAAGACCGAGGCCCTACTGTTCCATGGGCCTCGGGGGGGACCCCCTCCAGGTACGCGGGTAACTGGACGGGGTCCCGGTCCGTGTGGGGACCCAGATGAGGTACCTGGGCCTCACCCTGGACGGGAGGTGGGCTTTCGGGGCTCACTTTGCCCAGCTGGCCCCGAGAGTCGTCAGAGCTGCCGGCTCACTCGGAAGGCTGCTGCCGAACGTGGGTGGTCCAAACGCCAACTGCCGTCGGTTGTACTCTGGGGTCATCCGGAGTATGGCCATGTACGGGGCGCCCGTCTGGGCGGACGCCCTCGGTCGCGCCAACAAGACCCTGCTGCGACGTCCGCAGCGGGTCATCGCGACGAGGGCGATACGCGGTTACCGGACGGTGTCCTGGACGGCGGCGTGCGTGCTGGCTGGCGATCCCCCCTGGGAATTACAGGCGGAGATCCTCGCCGAAACGTATCATTTCGTGGCGGCGAGGAGATCCGGGGGGAGCCCCCGACGTGGGAGGAGGTCGCACGCATGCGGAGGCAGGCGCAGGACACCCTGTTGCGGTGGTGGACGGAGGACCTTGCCCCGCCGGTCCCCGGGCAGTGGACGGTGGACGCGGTCAGGCCGGTCCTTCAGAAGTGGGTGAAGCGGCGGTTCGGCCCGCTGACCTTTCGTTAGGTGCAGGTGCTTTCCGGACACGGATGCTTCGGTAAGTATCTGCACCAAATCGCGAGACGGGAGGCGACTCCAGCCTGCCATGAGTGTGGGGCGCCAGAGGATACGGCGCTCCACACGCTGGAGGTGTGCGCCGCGTGGGAATCACAGCGGCGCGCGCTTTCGGCGGTAATCGGGCTGGATCTCTCGCTGCCGAGCGTCGTAAAAGCCATGCTCGACAGTGAGAGATCGTGGCAGGCGGCGGTATCCTTCTGCGAAGAGGTAATGACGCAGAAGGAGACCGCGGAGCGGGCCAGGGAGAGTGACGCCTCCGCTGACCCGCTCCGGCGCAGACGTACGGGGGCAAGGAGGAGGCGGTTTGCCCACTTCCTCCCCCCCTCGTAATAGTGGGGTCGCCGGCCGATAGTCGGGGGACTTCGGCAGGCCGGACGACGTGACCCCACAGGTCTGCGGGGTGGCCTTGTTGTGAGCGAGGCCACCCCAACTTTGTGCCGGGGCCCGGACGTTCAGACGTCCGAGCCTACCGCCGGGGCGGGGTGGAGACTGCTAACGCGACCCCATCTCGCCCCACTTAGGCGGATGTCTGCTCACACGTGGATGGTTTTTAGTCAGTAGGAGTCTGACATAACCCTTTGGTGCCCCCGCGCCGGAGGGTATCCATGATGGATTTTCCCCACGTTAAAAAAAAAAAAAAAAAAAAAGGTTAGGTTTAACGTCTGCGATGCGGCCATGCCTAGGATCCAGTGACGCCCGCTACAGCGGCGTGCGGTGTACTGGTGGTCGCCCGAAATAGCGGCTCTTCGGGTGGCCAGCATCCAGGCCCGCAGGCGGTATGTGCGCTGCCGCAGGCGTAATGGGGCGAACCCGGAACTGGAGCGCGAGCTGCAGATTGACTATCGCGGGAAAAAGAAGGCCCTGCAGACTGCCATCAGCCAGGCTAAGGACGCTGGACGGGAGGAAATGCTGGCAGGTCTCAACCGAGACCCATGGGGGCGTCCCTATCGCGCAGCTCGTAACAAGTTGCGTGGTCAGGGCGCCTCCGTGACGGATACCATGCCGTCGGATCACCTCCAACGGATGGTGTCGGAGCTCTTTCCACATCGTCTTGGCTATGTTCCGCCCGTGATGGCGCCGTCGTCTTCCGCAAACGAGCCCGGGGCGTCCATCCCTCCGATTTCCGAGGCGGAGATGGACATGGCCCTGGATCGTCTCAGGGCCAAGAGGACGGCTCCAGGACCGGATGGTGTTCCAGGACGAGTACTGAGCATCACCCTGGAACAACTGAGAGGGCGGTTTCGGGTCCTGTTCGACAAGTGCCTACATACCGGACAATTCCCGAAGCTGTGGAAGACGGGCCGGTTGTGCCTGTTGCGCAAGGAGGGTCGACCATCTGACTCTGCCTCTGCGTACAGGCCGATCGTGCTGCTGGACGAGACGGCCAAGATGCTGGAGAAGATTCTCGCTGCCCGCCTCGTCCAGCACCTGAAGAGTCGGGACCGGACCTCTCGGAGGCGCAATTCGGGTTCAGGGCGGGCCGCAACCTTGGACGCCCTGAACACCCTGAGGGCTCTCTCTTCGGAGGCAGTGGCCAGCGGAGACGTTCTCCTGGCCACCTCGCTGGACATAGAGAACGCCTTCAACAGCCTGCCTGTTGAGACCATCGTGGAGGCACTAAAATATCATAGAGTGCCCCACTATCTCCAGAGGCTGTTGGAGGCGTACCTCCGGGACAGAGAGGTCCTCTGGGAGGGAGACGACGGTCGGCTGTATCGACATCACGTCGGGTGCGGCGTTCCACAGGGGTCCGTCCTGGGACCGACCCTGTGGAACGTCGGTTTCGATTGGATGCTGCGGGCGACTCTACCGCCCGGGCTGAGCGTCATATGCTACGCTGACGACACACTGGTGACAGCCCGGGCTAGGAGCTTCGAGGAGGCCGCTCGTCTCGCAGAGGTCGGCACGTCGATTACGGTCGACCGTATTACTATGCTGGGCTTGAGGGTTTCCGTATCGAAAACGGAGGCCCTTCTCTTTCACGGCCCTCGCCGAGGTCCCCCCCGAGGTGCGCGGATTGCCGTCCAAGGAACGGAAGTGGCGGTTCGGGCCCAAATGAGATACCTGGGCCTGACACTCAACGCGCGATGGAGCTTTGGTCCACATTTCGAACAACTCGCTCCAAGACTGCAAAACGCTGCCGCTGCGTTGGGACGACTCCTTCCTAACGTAGGTGGACCGGACTCCCCCTGCCGGCGCCTATACGTCGGTATAGTGCGGAGCATGGCACTGTACGGTGCTCCCGTATGGGTCGACGCTCTAAACGCTCATAATAAGACTCTCCTGAGGAAGCCCCAGAGAGTCATAGCCGTGAGGGCGATACGGGGATACCGTACGGTGTCCTGGACGGCGGCGACACTTCTCGCGGGTGATCCACCCTGGGAACTACAGGCGAGGGTGCTCGCGGAGGTGTACCAGTTCCGGTCCCGGCAGAGAGCGAGAGGCGAACGTCCGAGCGAAGTTGGCAGGATCAGGGCTCTAGCTCAGAGAGCTCTAATCGAAAGATGGAAGGAGGACCTGGAGTCCCCAACGGCGGGCTCAGTGACGGTGGATGCCATTCGTCCGCACCTACGTCGCTGGGTTAACAGGCGGCACGGGGTGCTTACGTTTCGGCTGTCGCAGGTGCTTACCGGGCACGGCTGCTTCGGTAAGTACCTGCACAAAATCGCAAGGCGAGAAGCCACCCCTGCTTGCCACGAGTGTGGCGCGCCAGTTGATTCGGCGCGTCACACCCTGGAGGAATGCGCCGCTTGGGAGCCCCAGCGCAGGGCCCTGGTGGCAGTAATAGGCGGAGACCTCTCGCTGCCGAGTGTGGTCCGCTGCATGCTTGGCAGCGAGAGGTGCTGGTCGGCCGTGGCCTCATACTGTGAGGAGGTCGTGGCACTGAAGGAGTCCGCGGAGCGAGAGCGGGAAGCAGCCGCACACGCTGACTCGCTCCGCAGTAGACGACCGGGGAGGAGGAGACGTCAATACGCACTCCTCCACCCTCCGCAATAGAGTGGGAGAGGGCACCACATTCTCCCACTCGCCCCCGGGGTAATAGAGCGCTCACGGTGCCCGCGAGCGCTCTATAAGTGAAGGCGGCCCACAGAGGTGGGCCTACCGTCGAGGCGTCATAGTTGACTGCGAAAGCGTTCCTGTGGCGCCCCAGCATGACGATGAGGGCACCGCTGGTTTTTTAGGGTTCCGTACCCAAAGGGTAAAAACGGGACCCTATTACTAAGACTTCGCTGTCCGTCCGTCCGTCCGTCCGTCCGTCCGTCCGTCCGTCCGTCCGTCCGTCCGTCCGTCCGTCCGTCCGTGTGTCTGTCACCAGGCTGTATCTCAAGAACGGCTATAGCTAGAGAGTTGAAATTTTCACAAATTATGTATTTCTGTTGCCGCTATAACAACAAATACTAAAAACAAAATAAAATAAATATTTAAGGGGGGCTCCCATACAACAAACGCGATTTTCTTGCCTTTTTTTGCTCGATATCAATAATGGCAACAGGTAGGCACTTGAAATATTCACAAAATACTCAGTTTTATTTTTACTTTAATAATAAATAATAAAATTAAAATAAAATTAATATTTAAGGGGGGCTCCCATACAAAAAAAACGTCATTTTTGCCTATTTTTGCTCTCATACAACAAAAGTAATTTTTTAGCCGCTTTTTGCCCGATATTAAAATCAATGTACCTAGTCAATGGTACGGAACCCTTCGTGCGCGAGTCCGACTCGCACTTGGCCGATTTTAGTGGGTAGTCTGGCGCGTTATGTCTAGCACCGGGAGTCCCACACTCCCGCTGCCCATGGGTGGCGGGGTCAGTGCGTAAACGCATTTTACCAGCGAGAAAAAAAAAAAAAAAAAAGGTTAGGTTAGGTTTGGACGGTGGACCCCAGACCCCCTTGCTGGGTGCTAGGGGAGGAGTTGCTGGTCTCCTACTGGGCGCGTCCCCGGGTGGCGGATAGGGGAACGTCACTTGCTCTGTTGCGGGTGGCAGGGGTCTTCGGACCCCCGCGGACCAAACCAGCAGGTGTGGGCGCACCTTGAGCGGCTTGTCAGCCGCACGGCCTAGGGGAGTAAACCCCGATTAAAAATCTAAAGCTGTGATACAGCCGAAACCATGGAATCGCTGACAAATATTTTATTACCCCAGGAGGGTACCGACGCTTCCAGCGTCGGAGAGTCCCTCCGCGTTCCGGCGCGCTGCCCCACCGAATCTGGGGGGGGCAATCAACGATCCTGTGGCTCGCCCGCAAAGGGTGTAGATATGGTGCCCGCGAAGGGCGGAGAAACGACCACGGTTACGAACTCGGACTCCGATTACAGCTTTCGGAGCGTTGGCTCAAACGGGCCGGCGCGCTCGGGGGCTGGTCTTCCCTCGCGGGACAGCAAGGGAAGATTCTTACGAAAGGACAAAGGCCCTTCTCAGGGCCGAAGCGACGGGAACCGCTTCGCAGCGCTGCCTGTGGACGACGAAGCGACGACCCCTGAAGTCGGCTTGCTGTCCTCGGATGGCAAGAAGAAGAAGAAGAAGAACAAGCGTCCTACGCCCTCGTCCTTCGCGTCTGGGCGCATCTACTCAGACGCGGAGAGCGATGGTTTAGCGCTAACCAAAATAACCACAGCGCGAAGAGGGAAGTCTAGAGGAACCACGGCGGGCCCGTCCCGCGACAAGTTCCTCAAGCCTGCGCCCGTACAGCCTACCCGGACTGATATGTCAACGGACAACGAGTCCGATTTTGGCTCGTTGATTGACGAGGACATGTGCGCGCTCAACGCGCAAGAACTGAGGGCACGCGGGGGCGAGGGAGTCGCCGACATCCTTGAGGTTGCCCGGAGGTCCGGGAACCTAAAGGGTGGTTTTATAGCTCGCCTTAAAAAGTCGGCGATGTCCCTAAGGGAGGTAGTGGACACGTTGGCGAGCCGAACGGAGAGCAACGAAACACGGCAGCTTAGAGTTGAGTTGAACCGCGTCAAAATGGACAACGAGGCCCTGAGGGTTGAAGTGAAGTCGTTGCGGCGCGGCTTCAACGAGGCTAAGGCGGAGGCAGCTGCGGCCACCGTTGCCGCCGCCAATGCCACTGCCTCGGTCGCCGGTCCACTCTCGACACTTTCGGGGGTGGACATAGTCGAGCAACTCAGGCCCTTATTGACCAGCCTAATTGACACCCGCATGGCAGAACTTGAAAAAAAGCTGTTGCAGGCCCCGTCGGCTCGCCAGCGAATGAGGGAGGGCTCGGTGTCCACCGCGCCGCCACCTGCTTCTAAACACTCCGAGACGGCAGGCCCGTCTACAACCGCCCGGGAGGAGACCTGGGCGACCGTGGTGAAGAAGGGGAAGGGGAAGGGGAAGTCCTCCACCCCCGACTCTACACCTGCACCCGCGGTTAAGCCTTCAGTGACCGCGGGCCCGACGGCCAATTCAACTAAAAAGCCGACCGCCAAAGAGGCCGGGAAGCAAACTGCGAAGCCTTCAGCAAAGCGGAAGCTGAAGGCTCCCAGGACCGCGGCAGTTATCCTGTCGCTGCAGCCGGAGGCCGCGGAAAAGGGGCAGACGTATTCTTCCGTCCTTCAAACGGCCAGGGAGAAAATTAATATCGAGGAGCTGGGAATCGACCGGATCCGCTTCCGCCAAACGGCGACGGGAGCGAGGATGTGGGAGATCCCTGGCTCCGATAGGGTCGCGAAGGCGGACAGGCTGGCGGAGTTGCTTCGCGGAGCCCTGTCTGGGGTGGCGAGCATCGTCAGGCCCGTGAAAACCGCGGACGTGCGGATTTCGGGCCTGGACGAGACGGCCACCACGGAGGGAGTGGCAGCGGCGGTCGCCAAGGCAGCGGGATGCGACGTCGCCCTTGTGAGGGCTGGGGGAATCCGCTCCGGCTTCGCAGGTACGGGGTCCGTCCTGGTCTCCTGCCCACTTTCGGCAGCGAAAGCGCTGACCGAGAAGGGCAGGATATTAATCGGAATCGGTCGAAGAGCTAGACGAGGCCTCCATCCCGCCTGTGTCGGAGGCGGAAATAGAGGTCGCGGTCCGCCGCCTGCGTGGAAAGAGCACGGCGCCCGGCCCGGATGGTATCCCGGGCCGGGTGCTGGGAATCGCCCTCCAGGAGATGGGTGACCGGCTTCGGGAGTTGTTCAGCGCTTGCCTCGCGTCTGGACGATTCCCGAAGCCGTGGAAGGAATGGCGACTGTGCCTGTTGCGGAAGGAGGGGCGACCCGTCGACTCGCCCTCCGCATACAGGCCCATCGTCCTGCTGGATGACACGGGTAAACTCCTGGAGAGTGTCGTGGCTTCCCGTGTCATTCGGCACCTGGAGGGAACTGGGCCCGGCCTGTCCGAGGCCCAGTACGGGTTCAGAGTGGGGCGATCCACATTAGATGCCCTGCTCTGGCTTAAAAGTTGGACGCAGGCGGCGGTCCGCGAGGGGGAAAAGGCGTTGGCTGTCTCACTGGACATCGCCAATGCGTTCAACAGCCTCCCGAACGCAACAATACAGGAGGCGCTTCGCCACCACCGTGTGCCCCTGTATCTGCGGAGGCTGTTGGGCGACTACCTCCAGGGTCGCGAGGTCCTGGTGGCGGGGCGCGACGGTCTGAGGCGACGTCGCGTCTCGTGCGGAGTTCCGCAGGGGTCAGTGCTTGGACCGCTCCTGTGGAACATCGGCTACGACTGGGTGCTTCGGGGCACGCTGCCCGCAAGTGTGCGGGTCTCGTGTTACGCCGACGACACCCTAGTCGTGGCCAAAGGAAGGGACCTTGCGGAGGTGATGCGGTCGGCCACGGCCGGCGCAACTCTCGTGGTCGGCCGTATACGGGCCCTGGGGCTGGAAGTCGCCCTGACGAAGACCGAGGCCCTACTGTTCCATGGGCCTCGGGGGAGACCCCCTCCAGGTACGCGGGTAACTCTGGACGGGGTCCCGGTCCGTGTGGGGACCCAGATGAGGTACCTGGGCCTCACCCTGGACGGGAGGTGGGCTTTCGGGGCTCACTTTGCCCAGCTGGCCCCGAGAGTCGTCAGAGCTGCCGCCTCACTCGGAAGGCTGCTGCCGAACGTGGGTGGTCCAAACGCCAACTGCCGTCGGTTGTACTCTGGGGTCATCCGGAGTATGGCCATGTACGGGGCGCCCGTCTGGGCGGACGCCCTCGGTCGCGCCAACAAGACCCTGCTGCGACGTCCGCAGCGGGTCATCGCGACGAGGGCGATACGCGGTTACCGGACGATGTCCTGGACGGCGGCGTGCGTGCTGGCTGGCGATCCCCCCTGGGAATTACAGGCGGAGATCCTCGCCGAAACGTATCATTTCGTGGCGGCGAGGAGATCCCGGGGGGAGCCCCCGACGTGGGAGGAGGTCGCACGCATGCGGAGGCAGGCGCAGGACACCCTGTTGCGGCGGTGGACGGAGGACCTGGCCCCGCCGGTCCCCGGGCAGTGGACGGTGGACGCGGTCAGGCCGGTCCTTCAGAAGTGGGTGAAGCGGCGGTTCGGCCCGCTGACCTTTCGTTTGGTGCAGGTGCTTTCCGGACACGGATGCTTCGGTAAGTATCTGCACCAAATCGCGAGACGGGAGGCGACTCCAGCCTGCCATGAGTGTGGGGCGCCAGAGGATACGGCGCTCCACACGCTGGAGGTGTGCGCCGCGTGGGAATCACAGCGGCGCGCGCTTTCGGCGGTAATCGGGCTGGATCTCTCGCTGCCGAGCGTCGTAAAAGCCATGCTCGACAGTGAGAGATCGTGGCAGGCGGCGGTATCCTTCTGCGAAGAGGTAATGACGCAGAAGGAGACCGCGGAGCGGGCCAGGGAGAGTGACGCCTCCGCTGACCCGCTCCGGCGCAGACGTACGGGGGCAAGGAGGAGGCGGTTTGCCCACTTCCTCCCCCCCTCGTAATAGTGGGGTCGCCGGCCGATAGTCGGGGGACTTCGGCCGGCCGGACGACGTGACCCCACAGGTCTGCGGGGTGGCCTTGTTGTGAGCGAGGCCACCCCAACTTTGTGCCGGGGCCCGGACGTTCAGACGTCCGGGCCTACCGCCGGGGCGGGGTGGAGACTGCTAACGCGACCCCATCTCGCCCCACTTAGGTGGATGTCTGCTCACACGTGGATGGTTTTTAGTCAGTAGGAGTCTGACATAACCCTTTGGTGCCCCCGCGCCGGAGGGTATCCATGATGGATTTTCCCCACGTTAAAAAAAAAAAAAAAAAAAAAAAGGTTTGGACGGTGGACGCGTTCAGGCCGGTCCTTCAGAAGTGGGTGAAGCGGCGGTTCGGCCCGCTGACCTTTCGTTTGGTGCAGGTGCTTTCCGGACACGGATGCTTCGGTAAGTATCTGCACCAAATCGCGAGACGGGAGGCGACTCCAGCCTGCCATGAGTGTGGGGCGCCAGAGGATATGGCGCTCCACACGCTGGAGGTGTGCGCCGCGTGGGAATCACAGCGGCGCGCGCTTTCGGCGGTAATCGGGCTGGATCTCTCGCTGCCGAGCGTCGTAAAAGCCATGCTCGACAGTGAGAGATCGTGGCAGGCGGCGGTATCCTTCTGCGAAGAGGTAATGACGCAGAAGGAGACCGCGGAGCGGGCCAGGGAGAGTGACGCCTCCGCTGACCCACTCCGGCGCAGACGTACGGGGGCAAGGAGGAGGCGGTTTGCCCACTTCCTCCCCCCCTCGTAATAGTGGGGTCGCCGGCCGATAGTCGGGGGACTTCGGCCGGCCGGACGACGTGACCCCACAGGTCTGCGGGGTGGCCTTGTTGTGAGCGAGGCCACCCCAACTTTGTGCCGGGGCCCGGACGTTCAGACGTCCGGGCCTACCGCCGGGGCGGGGTGGAGACTGCTAACGCGACCCCATCTCGCCCCACTTAGGTGGATGTCTGCTCACACGTGGATGGTTTTTAGTCAGTAGGAGTCTGACATAATCATGACATATCCATGATGGATTTTCCCCACGTTAAAAAAAAAAAAAAAAAAAAAAAAAGGTTGCGAAGGCGGACGGGGTGCATGTCGGTCACCTCCTCGTGGTGCACCTTGGGCAACGGGACGGGCAGCAGTATCGCAGTCGCGGTACTGCTGCTCGTCGCGGCTAACGACTGACTCGCGGGGTGCGCTCTGGGTATTGGACCTTGAGCGCACTGGAGTGCCGGGGCCTTTGGGTCGCGCTCTGGGAGGCGCGAAAGCGCATGGGGTGTCGGGGCCTTTGGGTCACGCCCCGGAGGGGGAGGCGCGAAAGCGCGTTGGAGTGCCGGGGCCGTTGGGTCGCGCTCCATGGGTGTGCGGGCCTCTGGCCGGGGGCGGGGTTTCAACCGTCCTTCGGCTTGGAGGTCGTGCAGGGTGGCACGTAAGGTGCAGACGGTGGGGGAGTGGCGCTGAGACGGCGCGGAGTTGTGGGGGCTGGTCTACCACTTGCATGGTGCAGGCGAGTGATAGGGGTTTGGGCACCACCCCTGTGGACCAAAACCTGCATAGGTGAGTGCGCTCCGGGTATTGGACCTGTGAGTGCACTGGAGTGCCGGGGCCTTTGGGTCGCGCTCCGGGAGGCGCGAAAGCGCATGGGGTGCCGGGGCCTTTGGGTCGCGCCCCGGGGGGAGGCGCGAAAGCGCGTTGGAGTGCCGGGGCCGTTGGGTCGCGCTCCATGGGTGTGCGGGCCTCTGAGCCAGCCCTGAACTGCCGGGGGCGGGTCTTCAAGCCTGTCTCTTGGCGCGGAGGGGTCGGTTTAGCGGTTCGAGAGAGGTAAGGCTGCGCTCCGGGTACTTCTCTGTTATTATCAGAGTGGACCTGTGAGCGCCCTGGGGGGAGAGGGCGGGTGGGCTTGCTCGCCCGCCTCCTGGCGCGAAAGCGCATGGCGACTGGGTTGCGCTGTGCGCCCTGCAAATTGCGGGGCTGCTAGGTGTGGCTCAGTGGCGGAGGACGGGCTGGACCTCACGGTCGCCCGGACTCAGGTGGTGGGGCAGTTCCCGGACCTCGTCTCCTTCTGTCCAGCTGGAGGATTGACTTGGGAAGGTCGAGCGTCCCTTCCGACGGGGCCGAAAGGCCATCACCGGGAGCGTCATGGTAGACTGCGTAAGCGTTCCTGTGGCGTTCCCCAAAAGGTGCCGGCGGATAAAAGATGCGGGTTTTTAGTGGGTAGTCCGGCATCCGGGAGCCGGGAGCCCCACACTCCCGCTGCCCACGGGCGGCGGGGTCAGTGCGTAAATTGCATTTTCCCCATCTTATAAAAAAAAAAAAAAAAAAAAAGGTTGCGAAGGCGGACAGGCTGGCGGAGTCGCTTCGCGGAGCCCTGTCTGGGGTGGCGAGCATCGTCAGGCCCGTGAAAACCGCGGACGTGCGGATTTCGGGCCTGGACGAGACGGCCACCACGGAGGGAGTGGCAGCGGCGGTCGCCAAGGCAGCGGGATGCGACGTCGCCCTTGTGAGGGCTGGGGGAATCCGCTCCGGCTTCGCAGGTACGGGGTCCGTCCTGGTCTCCTGCCCACTTTCGGCAGCGAAAGTGCTGACCGAGAAGGGCAGGATATTAATCGGGTGGAGCTCGGCACGCGTGGTGGCCCTGGAGGCGAGGCCCATGCGCTGCTACCGGTGCATGGGGCTTGGCCACACGCGCCCTCAGTGCCCGGCGTCCGTAGACAGGGGGGAGCTCTGCTTCCGTTGTGGACGCGCGGGCCACAAGGCGGCCGCCTGCGAAGAGGCCACTCCGCGTTGTGCGGTATGCGCGGAGAGCGGCAAGCCCTCCGGCCACACGATGGGAGGCCGCAGATGCAAGCCTGCGATGCAGAAAGGAAAAATTGCTGGGACCCGGGCCACCCCAGCGGTTTCAAGTAAAACTGCAGAAGTCGTCCCCTTGCCGGCGGACGTGGAGGTTGTGATGTCCGATTAACATGAACGTAGGACATCACAACTTCCTTCAGGCGAACCTCAACCACTGCGCCCGGGCCCAAGACCTGCTCATGCAGTCCCTGGCGCAGTGGCGCATAGATGTGGCGGTGGCGGCGGAGCCGTATTACGTTCCCAGCTCACACCCTTGTTGGGCTGCGGACCTTGACGGCTCCGTTGCCATCGTGGTTCGATCCGGAGGCGGCAGCCCCCCCCTCTCAGTCGAAGAGAAGGGGCCCGGGTATGTGGTAGCCAAGTGGGAAGAGTATGCGGTGGTTGGCGCATACTTCTCCCCCAACAAAACTGTAGCGGAGCTTGAGGTCTTCGTAGACCTCCTGGCCGCTGCGGTTGGAAGACAGGCGCCACGTCAGGTCGTCCTCCTCGGCGACCTGAACGCCAAAGCCCGGGACTGGGGCAACCCCTCCACTGACTCTCGTGGGGAAGTAGTCAGGGAGTGGGCGGTCACCGCGGGACTGACCCTCCTCAACACGGGGTCGGCTCACACGTGCGTACGACATAACGGGGGGTCCGTGGTGGACGTATCGTTCGCCACCCCGTCCGTCGCCGCACGTGTGCGAGCTTGGAGGGTGCTGTCGGAGGTCGAGACTCTCTCGGACCACAAGTACGTGAGGTTCGAGGTTTCCACCTCCCACAGCCGAGGTGCGCCTCGGCACGCCGCCTCGCGATTTCCGCGATGGGCCGTCAGCCGACTCGATGCGGATATGGCGAAGGAGGCGGCGATTGTCCAGTCGTGGTTCGCCGCTCCTACGCACCCGGAGGTGGACATTGCGGCGGACGACTTCCGTGACGCAGTGACGGCCGTGTGCGACGCAGCTATGCCGCGGTCCCGGCACCACCCCGAACGCCGCGGGGTCTATTGGTGGAGCTCGGAGATTGCGGATCTCCGAGCCGCCTGTATAAGGGCTCGGCGGCCCTACGGACGCTGTAGGAGGCGACGCCACGGCCGGACAGACGAGCAGATGCCGGCCGTGGAGTTGGAGGTCGAGCGCCGGCTGTACGAGGCATACCGTGCCGCCAAGCGCGAACTACAGCTGGCTATCGTCAGGGCCAAGTCGCAGGCCTACGGCGAAGCCCTGGCGAGCCTCGACAGGGATCCGTGGGGGCGTCCATACAAGGCTGCCCGGAAAAACTTCCGGCACCAGACGGCCCCGGTCGCCGAGTCGTTGGACGCCGCGGTCCTGGACAGGGTGCTGGATGGGCTCTTCCCCGCAAGAGACCCCAACCACACCCCTCCGTCGATGATCACTTCCCCTCTCGTCGAAGAGCTAGACGAGGCCTCCATCCCGCCTGTGTCGGAGGCGGAAATGGAGGTCGCGGTCCGCCGCCTGCGTGGAAAGAGCACGTCGCCCGGCCCGGATGGTATCCCGGGCCGGGTGCTGGGAATCGCCCTCCAGGAGATGGGTGACCGGCTTCGGGAGTTGTTCAGCGCTTGCCTCGCGTCTGGACGATTCCCGAAGCCGTGGAAGGAAGGGCGACTGTGCCTGTTGCGGAAGGAGGGGCGACCCGTCGACTCGCCCTCCGCATACAGGCCCATCGTCCTGCTGGATGACACGGGTAAACTCCTGGAGAGTGTCGTGGCTTCCCGTGTCATTCGGCACCTGGAGGGAACTGGGCCCGGCCTGTCCGAGGCCCAGTACGGGTTCAGAGTGGGGCGATCCACATTAGATGCCCTGCTCTGGCTTAAAAGTTGGACGCAGGCGGCAGTCCGCGAGGGGGAAAAGGCGTTGGCTGTCTCACTGGACATCGCCAACGCCTTCAACAGCCTCCCGCACGCAACAATACAGGAGGCGCTTCGCCACCACCGTGTGCCCCTGTATCTGCGGAGGCTGTTGGGCGACTACCTCCAGGGTCGCGAGGTCCTGGTGGCGGGGCGCGACGGTCTGAGGCGACGTCGCGTCTCGTGTGGAGTTCCGCAGGGGTCAGTGCTTGGACCGCTCCTGTGGAACATCGGCTACGACTGGGTGCTTCGGGGCACGCTGCCCGCAAGTGTGCGGGTCTCGTGTTACGCCGACGACACCCTAGTCGTGGCCAAAGGAAGGGACCTTGCGGAGGTGATGCGGTTGGCCACGGCCGGCGCAACTCTCGTGGTCGGCCGTATACGGGCCCTGGGGCTGGAAGTCGCCCTGACGAAGACCGAGGCCCTACTGTTCCATGGGCCTCGGGGGGGACCCCCTCCAGGTACGCGGGTAACTCTGGACGGGGTCCCGGTCCGTGTGGGGACCCAGATGAGGTACCTGGGCCTCACCCTGGACGGGAGGTGGGCTTTCGGGGCTCACTTTGCCCAGCTGGCCCCGAGAGTCGTCAGAGCTGCCGCCTCACTCGGAAGGCTGCTGCCGAACGTGGGTGGTCCAAACGCCAACTGCCGTCGGTTGTACTCTGGGGTCATCCGGAGTATGGCCATGTACGGGGCGCCCGTCTGGGCGGACGCCCTCGGTCGCGCCAACAAGACCCTGCTGCGACGTCCGCAGCGGGTCATCGCGACGAGGGCGATACGCGGTTACCGGACGGTGTCCTGGACGGCGGCGTGCGTGCTGGCTGGCGATCCCCCCTGGGAATTACAGGCGGAGATCCTCGCCGAAACGTATCATTTCGTGGCGGCGAGGAGATCCCGGGGGGAGCCCCCGACGTGGGAGGAGGTCGCACGCATGCGGAGGCAGGCGCAGGACACCCTGTTGCGGCGGTGGATGGAGGACCTGGCCCCGCCGGTCCCCGGGCAGTGGACGGTGGACGCGGTCAGGCCGGTCCTTCAGAAGTGGGTGAAGCGGCGGTTCGGCCCGCTGACCTTTCGTTTGGTGCAGGTGCTTTCCGGACACGGATGCTTCGGTAAGTATCTGCACCAAATCGCGAGACGGGAGGCGACTCCAGCCTGCCATGAGTGTGGGGCGCCAGAGGATACAGCGCTCCACACGCTGGAGGTGTGCGCCGCGTGGGAATCACAGCGGCGCGCGCTTTCGGCGGTAATCGGGCTGGATCTCTCGCTGCCGAGCGTCGTAAAAGCCATGCTCGACAGTGAGAGATCGTGGCAGGCGGCGGTATCCTTCTGCGAAGAGGTAATGACGCAGAAGGAGACCGCGGAGCGGGCCAGGGAGAGTGACGCCTCCGCTGACCCGCTCCGGCGCAGACGTACGGGGGCAAGGAGGAGGCGGTTTGCCCACTTCCTCCCCCCCTCGTAATAGTGGGGTCGCCGGCCGATAGTCGGGGGACTTCGGCCGGCCGGACGACGTGACCCCACAGGTCTGCGGGGTGGCCTTGTTGTGAGCGAGGCCACCCCAACTTTGTGCCGGGGCCCGGACGTTCAGACGTCCGGGCCTACCGCCGGGGCGGGGTGGAGACTGCTAACGCGACCCCATCTCGCCCCACTTAGGCGGATGTCTGCTCACACGTGGATGGTTTTTAGTCAGTAGGAGTCTGACATAACCCTTTGGTGCCCCCGCGCCGGAGGGTATCCATGATGGATTTTCCCCACGTTAAAAAAAAAAAAAAAAAAAAAAAAAGGTTCCCAGACCCCCTTGCTGGGTGCTAGGGGAGGAGTTGCTGGTCTCCTACTGGGCGCGTCCCCGGGTGGCGGATAGGGGAACGTCACTTGCTCTGTTGCGGGTGGCAGGGGTCTTCGGACCCCCGCGGACCAAACCAGCAGGTGTGGGCGCACCTTGAGCGGCTTGTCAGCCGCACGGCCTAGGGGAGTAAACCCCGATTAAAAATCTAAAGCTGTGATACAGCCACAACCATGGAATCGCTGACAAATATTTTATTACCCCAGGAGGGTACCGACGCTTCCAGCGTCGGAGAGTCCCTCCGCGTTCCGGCGCGCTGCCCCACCGAATCTGGGGGGGGCAATCAACGATCCTGTGGCTCGCCCGCAAAGGGTGTAGATATGGTGCCCGCGAAGGGCGGAGAAACGACCACGGCTACGAACTCGGACTCCGATTACAGCTTTCAGAGCGTTGGCTCAAACGGGCCGGCGCGCTCGGGGGCTGGTCTTCCCTCGCGGGACAGCAAGGGAAGATTCTTACGAAAGGACAAAGGCCCTTCTCAGGGCCAAAGCGACGGGAACCGCTTCGCAGCGCTGCCTGTGGACGACGAAGCGACGACCCCTGAAGTCGGCTTGCTGTCCTCGGATGGCAAGAAGAAGAAGAAGAAGAACAAGCGTCCTACGCCCTCGTCCTTCGCGTCTGGGCGCATCTACTCAGACGCGGAGAGTAAGGTTTTCTCGCGCTTTAATTAGACCCAGTTTCTCACGAAATTGGGCCCAATTCGCCTTTTTGGTGTAGTATTTCCTTGTAGTGCGTCTAATGGTGTTTGTGTTAATGTGTTTGGTGTTGATTAGGAAGGTGATGGCATTGTGGTCCGAGTTGGTCAGGTCTTCGCGCACGCGCCAGCCGTCCACCAAGCCAAGCAGGTCAGGCGATGCAGCAGTTATATCAATATAACTGCTGTACCTTTCGCCACCCCGGATAGCGTCGAAAGTGGGGGTTTCCCCTTGGTTCAGGAGACAGAGACCGAGATCCTCCAGGAACCCGCGCAGTTCTTCGCCGCGGCGATCTGTCACGGGACTTCCCCACCAGACGCATTTGGCATTGGAGTCGCCCCCAATAACAATACTCCGACTTCCCGTCTCGCGCTGCACCCGGCGCAGATGTGCCAGGTATGAGTCCATCGGCAGGTTAGGCTCAAAGTAAAATGAGACCAGGATGATCTCCCAGTTGCGAACTCGGATCCCAACCACGGAGATGTTATTTGTGGTGAGTTTCGGGTACTGTGTGATGTGAAGGTCCGCGTCGAATACTATGATCGCGGCCTTAACAGTCCCACTTCCATCGTCCGCACTCTGGAAGACTCTGATCCCACTTTGACTCTTCACGCGCCTTATGCTGCCGACGTATGGCTCTTGTACCAAGGCAATCCGCGTACGCAGGCTAGAGGCTTCGATCAGGAAGTCGGAGTATGCCAACTTACTGCGCTGGAGGTTCGCCTGGAGGATTTTTAGAGCCACTGCGTCCACCGGCCTGCCCTTAGCAATACGCTACGGAGGAGCGGGCGATGTCATCCCACCTCCTCCTGACGGGACAGTCGTCGCTAAAGGCGTTGTGGTCGAACTTAGCGAGCTTCGCCCGACGACAGTTCCGGCAGGAAGGTGGCGACACCGTCGGGTCCTCCGTGCATTGAGCTTTTAGGTGTGGCCCGCCGCAGTGGCTGCAAAGGTCCGCTGGGTCTTTACAGTACTTCCGCCCATGGCCGTACCCGAGACAGCGCGTGCATTGGACCAGTGGAGACTGGTCCTCTGCCCGCAGCCTCATCAGGTCGATTTGAACCGTGCCTGCTTCCGTTATCCTCACCCAGAGTTTGGGCGACACGCTGAGGACTACGTGGGCCGTGAGCGGGTTCCTTGCCCTCCTGTGATATTTTATTAGAAGGCGGTCTTCCCCGGGGTCAAGGCCGCTAAAAAGATGTCTGTTCTAATTTCTCAGACCTTTTATAATCTCTTCGTCTGTGTGCGCTTTTAAAACGCCTCTAATTATTACTAACGGGTCTTTATTTTTAATTTCCTCGACCACGAGGCCCGTTCCTTTCTTCGCCAGTTTGTCCTTTGCCTTCGCCCTGTCCCCAACAGTCCCGAAGCCCATGATGATTTTTCGGTCCCTAGCTTTCCGGACCCGGTCGATTTGTACCCACCCCTCTTTGGCGTCGATGGTCTTTCTCACCGTGTCAAGGACCTCGTCCGCTGTTTGTTCAGCATCCACTGATGTGACCACCACCGAATGCAATGCCGCAGGCCTCACGGGCTGTTGCGGTCTCGAGGCGGCCACATTGGCATAGCTCCGCCGATGCTCCTCGACCGTCTGGCTGCACTTCACCAGCTCCTCCTGGAGGCTCTTCATCCTCTCATTTGTCTCCATGAGCAGCTGGCATTGCACTTCGAGGTTTCTGCTAAGAATGGGGTCCGAGGGGACCGTGAACGTGGTGTCGGCGCTTATGTTCGCCGGCACCCCGTCCACGGAACCCTCGCCCCCCCTTCGTGCCCTCTCGGTTCTGAGGTCAGCTTCGGAGTCAGCCAGTAGCTTCTTGAGCACATTTACCCCGTCTATTATGTCTCTTTTGTACTCGGCCTTTAGATTCCTGGCACTATTTGCAGCGTTTTGTATTTTATTGATATGCTCGATCGCTGCCCGCTCTCGGTTATCTGTGGTGGTCTCTGAAGATGTGTGTGTCAGTACTTCTCCCACCTCCTTGGGACTATTCCCCGCTTCCAGAGTTGTTTGCTCATTTGGTTCTCTGGCAACCGGTCCCTTTTTATCCGGCTTTTGTTGGGTAGATTTGTTTGGCCTTCCGGGGGAAATGACAAATGCAACCTGCGCTTTGCTCTTTGAGGTGGTCGCTACTGGTGCGCATGCCCGCGCTTCTCCCCCTTCCTTAGGGCTATGCGCTAATTTCCGGGCTATTTGCATTTTTGGTTTGGATGTAGTCGGCGCACCCTGTGTCTTTTCGAGAGCGGAGTCTTTGGTGACTTGTTCAATCATGTCGATACTAGTTCGGACCGACTTTTTTGGCCCTTCGGGGGAGGACAGGGGTGGGTTAGTCGCCTCTTGTTGTTTTGGGGGGGTCCTTGTAGTAGTCATTGTTTGAGTGGGGGTCGCGTCAATGTTTAAAATGAACAGTGTCAAAAAATTTGGGTATTTATTTATAAAGTTGGTCAAGATGTATAAATCCTGCAATAGCGGTTATAAAAGACAGAAACTGTTCCTATACTATAATGTACAACAGGCAAATATGCCTGGGTCCTAAAACTATCTATATCTAACTTAAAAACTAGCAAAAAGTGAGTAAACTCTACTTTTTGGTCAGTGACTCTACGTAGAGTCGTCGAATATAATTTAAATTATAGCCCTTGAAGAGGGAAAGTCGGTGGTGAAAACCGCGTCTCTCTACGACCAGCGGTTGCCGAGATATCTTATCTTCTAATTTCGTGCTTAATCGACCCTAAGGGCCTGAACTGCTTCTTTAAAAAACAGAAATTCGATATCTCGGGAACCGCCGATCGCAGGAGCCCGTACGTGGGTTCCCCGTGATGGGCCCAGTCTTGTCTATCCTCTCCCGGTCCAAAAAATGGGGTCGGGGGGTCAACTCTACGTAGAGTCAGTTGGTACTTATATCTAAAGAGCCCGCTGTAAAATAGTGTACAGAAGAAGTCCCAGTCTTCTGGGTCAAAAATTGACCGAGTTATGAACAATTTAACAATTTACAAATTGGCCAATATGGCCGCCACTAGGTCTAATTTTACTAAAAACGGCCCCTGTTTGTCGAAAATACCCGTGTTTGGGCTTGTTCGATCGGGCTTTTTAAGGTCTATAATAAAAGCTAACAGTCACAATTTTTAAAACAAACCCCGATTTATGGGGTGCAAAAAACAACAAAAAATTTTTAAATTTCAATATAAAAAATATTAATTACAGTTAGAAAATTCTGAAAAAATTACTAAGTGCTAAAAGTAACTTAAATTAATTTTAAACATCACTTTCGAAGATATAGGTCTACGGGGAGCACCCCCTCGTGCTCACCCTTAAATTTAAAAAATTAATAAAAGAAAAACTATCGGCCAGAAAATTTTCAAATTTGGAATGTATATAGATCTAGTTAATTTACGTTGAATTTAATAAAATTTGGGGGGGGTCGTCGCTTTAGAAAAAAAAGATAAAAAATTTTGAAAAATGACTAAATTTTGAAAACCGTATATCTTCGAAAGTACTCACTGGATCTTCTTCTGCGATGTGGAGTTTTCCTCGCCGCACTGCGCCGCGTCGAACAAGCCGCCACACGTCCACCTCGCACACCGGGAAGTGGGAAAACGCGGTGGCGCGAAACTTGTTTTTTTGGCGATTTCTCCGCGCTCGCGCACGGGAAAAATCCAAATGAGGTGTCAGCAGATAGGTCTTTGCAAGACCTTTAAAATGATATAATAAAAATTATATGTCGTCGATCTTGATCGAGCAGCGTACACGTTACAAAGTTCCAGTTGTGGCTCGATTACGGTTTTTCCGTTATAAGTTGTTCAAATTTTCCACTAAGCACAAAACACTTTTCACTGGCTTATACAGGGCACTTTCCTGCGTCGTTTGGTACTAAGCACTTAAATTTTTGTTGCAAAAAACCTATTTTTGCGAAGAAAACAAAGTTATTTTTGTGCGGTCTGGTCACGGAGCGACTTTGTACGCGTGCGTCTTTACTGGATATCGACTGCGGACTGGGTTAGGTTAGGTTAGGTTAGGTTAGGTTAGGTTAGGTTAGGTTCCCAGGGGCCCCAGACCCCCTTGCTGGGTGCTAGGGGAGGAGTTGCTGGTCTCCTACTGGGCGCGTCCCCGGGTGGCGGATAGGGGAACGTCACTTGCTCTGTTGCGGGTGGCAGGGGTCTTCGGACCCCCGCGGACCAAACCAGCAGGTGTGGGCGCACCTTGAGCGGCTTGTCAGCCGCACGGCCTAGGGGAGTAAACCCCGATTAAAAATCTAAAGCTGTGATACAGCCACAACCATGGAATCGCTGACAAATATTTTATTACCCCAGGAGGGTACCGACGCTTCCAGCGTCGGAGAGTCCCTCCGCGTTCCGGCGCGCTGCCCCACCGAATCTGGGGGGGGCAATCAACGATCCTGTGGCTCGCCCGCAAAGGGTGTAGATATGGTGCCCGCGAAGGGCGGAGAAACGACCACGGCTACGAACTCGGACTCCGATAACAGCTTTCGGAGCGTTGGCTCAAACGGGCCGGCGCGCTCGGGGGCTGGTCTTCCCTCGCGGGACAGCAAGGGAAGATTCTTACGAAAGGACAAAGGCCCTTCTCAGGGCCAAAGCGACGGGAACCGCTTCGCAGCGCTGCCTGTGGACGACGAAGCGATGACCCCTGAAGTCGGCTTGCGGTCCTCGGATGGCAAGAAGAAGAAGAAGAAGAACAAGCGTCCTACGCCCTCGTCCTTCGCGTCTGGGCGCATCTACTCAGACGCGGAGAGCGAGGGTTTAGCGCTAACCAAAATAACCACAGCGCGAAGAGGGAAGTCTAGAGGAACCACGGCGGGCCCGTCCCGCGACAAGTTCCTCAAGCCTGCGCCTGTACAGCCTACCCGGACTGATATGTCAACGGACAACGAGTCCGATTTTGGCTCGTTGATTGACGAGGACATGTGCGCGCTCAACGCGCAAGAACTGAGGGCACGCGGGGGCGAGGGAGTCGCCGACATCCTTGAGGTTGCCCGGAGGTCCGGGAACCTAAAGGGTGGTTTTATAGCTCGCCTTAAAAAGTCGGCGATGTCCCTAAGGGAGGTAGTGGACACGTTGGCGAGCCGAACGGAGAGCAATGAAACACGGCAGCTTAGAGTTGAGCTGAACCGCGTCAAAATGGACAACGAGGCCCTGAGGGTTGAAGTGAAGTCGTTGCGGCGCGGCTTCAACGAGGCTAAGACGGAGGCAGCTGCGGCCACCGTTGCCGCCGCCAATGCCACTGCCTCGGTCGCCGGTCCACTCTCGACACTTTCGGGGGTGGACATAGTCGAGCAACTCAGGCCCTTATTGACCAGCCTAATTGACACCCGCATGGCAGAACTGGAAAAAAAGCTGTTGCAGGTCCCGTCGGCTCGCCAGCGAATGAGGGAGGGCTCGGTGTCCACCGTGCCACCACCTGCTTCTAAACACTCCGAGACGGCAGGCCCGTCTACAACCGCCCGGGAGGAGACCTGGGCGACCGTGGTGAAGAAGGGGAAGGGCAAGGGGAAGGGCAAGGGGAAGGGCAGGGGGAAGGAGAAGTCCTCCACCCCCGCCTCTACACCTGCACCCGCGGTTAAGCCTTCAGTGACCGCGGGCCCGACGGCCAATTCAACTGAAAGGCCGGCCGCCAAAGAGGCCAGGAAGCAAACTGCGAAGCCTTCAGCAAAGCGGAAGCTGAAGGCTCCCAGGACCGCGGCAGTTATCCTGTCGCTGCAGCCGGACGCCGCGGAAAAGGGGGAGACATATTCTTCCGTCCTTCAAACGGCCAGGGACAAAATTAATATCGAGGAGCTGGGAATCGACCGGATCCGCTTCCGCCAAACGGCGACGGGAGCTAGGATGTGGGAGATCCCTGGCTCCGATAGGGTCGCGAAGGCGGACAGGCTGGCGGAGTCGCTTCGCGGAGCCCTGTCTGGGGTGGCGAGCATTGTCAGGCCCGTGAAAACAGCGGACGTGCGGATTTCGGGCCTGGACGAGACGGCCACCACGGAGGGAGTGGCAGCGGTGGTCGCCAAGGCAGCGGGATGCGACGTCGCCCTTGTGAGGGCTGGGGGGATCCGCTCCGGCTTCGCAGGTACGGGGTCCGTCCTGGTCTCCTGCCCACTTTCGGCAGCGAAAGTGCTGACCGAGAAGGGCAGGATATTAATCGGGTGGAGCTCGGCGCGCGTGGTGGCCCTGGAGGCGAGGCCCATGCGCTGCTACCGGTGCATGGGGCTGGGCCACACGCGCCCTCAGTGCCCGGCGTCCGTAGACAGGGGGGAGCTCTGCTTCCGTTGTGGACGCGCGGGCCACAAGGCGGCCGCCTGCGAAGAGGCCACTCCGCGTTGTGCGGTATGCGCGGAGAGCGGCAGGCCCTCCGGCCACACGATGGGAGGCCGCAGATGCAAGCCTGCGATGCAGAAAGGGAAAATCGCTGGGACCCGGGCCACCCCAGCGGTTTCAAGTAAAACTGCAGAAGTCGTCCCCTTGCCGGCGGACGTGGAGGTTGTGATGTCCGATTAACATGAACGTAGGACATCACAACTTCCTTCAGGCGAACCTCAACCACTGCGCCCGGGCCCAAGACCTGCTCATGCAGTCCCTGGCGCAGTGGCGCATAGATGTGGCGGTGGCGGCGGAGCCGTATTACGTTCCCAGCTCACACCCTTGTTGGGCTGCGGACCTTGACGGCTCCGTTGCCATCGTGGTTCGATCCGGAGGCGGCAGCCCCCCCCTCTCAGTCGAAGAGAAGGGGCCCGGGTATGTGGTAGCCAAGTGGGAAGAGTATGCGGTGGTTGGCGCATACTTCTCCCCCAACAAAACTGTAGCGGAGCTTGAGGTCTTCGTAGACCTCCTGGCCGCTGCGGTTGGAAGACAGGCGCCACGTCAGGTCGTCCTCCTCGGCGACCTGAACGCCAAAGCCCGGGACTGGGGCAACCCCTCCACTGACTCTCGTGGGGAAGTAGTCAGGGAGTGGGCGGTTACCGCAGGACTGACCCTCCTCAACACGGGGTCGGCTCACACGTGCGTACGACATAACGGGGGGTCCGTGGTGGACGTATCGTTCGCCTCCCCGTCCGTCGCCGCACGTGTGCGAGCTTGGAGGGTGCTGTCGGAGGTCGAGACTCTCTCGGACCACAAGTACGTGAGGTTCGAGGTTTCCACCTCCCACAGCCGAGGTGCGCCTCGGCACGCCGCGTCGCAATTTCCGCGCTGGGCCGCCAGCCGACTCGATGCGGATATGGCGAGGGAGGCGGCGATTGTCCAGTCGTGGTTCGCCGCTCCTACGAATCCGGAGGTAGACATTGCGGCGGACGACTTCCGCGACGCGGTTACGGCCGTGTGCGACGCGGCTATGCCGCGGTCCCGGCACCGCCCCGAACGCCGCGGGGTCTATTGGTGGAGCTCAGAGATTGCGGATCTCCGAGCCGCCTGTATAAGGGCTCGGCGACCCTACGGACGCTGTAGGAGGCGACGCCACGGCCGGACAGACGAGCAGATGCCGGCCGTGGAGTTGGAGGTCGAGCGCCGGCTGTACGAGGCATACCGTGCCGCCAAGCGCGAACTACAGCTGGCTATCGTCAGGGCCAAGTCGCAGGCCTACGGCGAAGCCCTGGCAAGCCTCGACAGGGATCCGTGGGGGCGTCCGTACAAGGCTGCCCGGAAAAACTTCCGGCACCAGACGCCCCCGGTCGCCGAGTCGTTGGATGCCGCGGTCCTGGACAGGGTGCTGGATGGGCTCTTCCCCGCAAGAGACCCCAACCACACCCCTCCGTCGATGATCACTTCCCCTCTCGTCGAAGAGCTAGACGAGGCCTCCATCCCGCCTGTGTCGGAGGCGGAAATGGAGGTCGCGGTCCGCCGCCTGCGTGGAAAGAGTACGGCGCCCGGCCCGGATGGTATCCCGGGCCGGGTGCTGGGAATCGCCCTCCAGGAGATGGGTGACCGGCTTCGGGAGTTGTTCAGCGCTTGCCTCGCGTCTGGACGATTCCCGAAGCCGTGGAAGGAAGGGCGACTGTGCCTGTTGCGGAAGGAGGGGCGACCCGTCGACTCGCCCTCCGCCTACAGGCCCATCGTCCTGCTGGATGACACGGGTAAACTCCTGGAGAGTGTCGTGGCCTCCCGTGTCATTCGGCACCTGGAGGGAACTGGGCCCGGCCTGTCCGAGGCCCAGTACGGGTTCAGAGTGGGGCGATCCACATTAGATGCCCTGCTCTGGCTTAAAAGTTGGACGCAGGCGGCTGTCCGCGAGGGGGAAAAGGCGTTGGCTGTCTCACTGGACATCGCCAACGCCTTCAACAGCCTCCCGCACGAGACAATACAGGAGGCGCTTCGCCACCACCGTGTGCCCCTGTATCTGCGGAGGCTGTTGGGCGACTACCTCCAGGGTCGCGAGGTCCTGGTGGCGGGGCGCGACGGTCTGAGGCGACGTCGCGTCTCGTGCGGAGTTCCGCAGGGGTCAGTGCTTGGACCGCTCCTGTGGAACATCGGCTACGACTGGGTGCTTCGGGGCACGCTGCCCGCAAGTGTGCGGGTCTCGTGTTACGCCGACGACACCCTAGTCGTGGCCAAAGGAAGGGACCTTGCGGAGGTGATGCGGTCGGCCACGGCCGACGCGACTCTCGTGGTCGGCCGTATACGGGCCCTGGGGCTGGAAGTCGCCCTGACGAAGACCGAGGCCCTACTGTTCCATGGGCCTCGGGGGGGACCCCCTCCAGGTACGCGGGTAACTCTGGACGGGGTCCCGGTCCGTGTGGGGACCCAGATGAGGTACCTGGGCCTCACCCTGGACGGGAGGTGGGCTTTCGGGGCTCACTTTGCCCAGCTGGCCCCGAGAGTCGTCAGAGCTGCCGCCTCACTCGGAAGGCTGCTGCCGAACGTGGGTGGTCCAAACGCCAACTGCCGTCGGCTGTACTCTGGGGTCATCCGGAGTATGGCCATGTACGGGGCGCCCGTCTGGGCGGACGCCCTCGGTCGCGCCAACAAGACCCTGCTGCGACGGCCGCAGCGGGTCATCGCGACGAGGGCGATACGCGGTTACCGGACGGTGTCCTGGACGGCGGCGTGCGTGCTGGCTGGCGATCCCCCCTGGGAATTGCAGGCGGAGATCCTCGCCGAAACGTATCATTTCGTGGCGGCGAGGAGATCCCGGGGGGAGCCCCCGACGTGGGAGGAGGTCGCACGCATGCAGAGGCAGGCGCAGGACACCCTGTTGCGGCGGTGGACGGAGGACCTGGCCCCGCCGGTCCCCGGGCAGTGGACGGTGGACGCGGTCAGGCCGGTCCTTCAGAAGTGGGTGAAGCGGCGGTTCGGCCCGCTGACCTTTCGTTTGGTGCAGGTGCTTTCCGGACACGGATGCTTCGGTAAGTATCTGCACCAAATCGCGAGACGGGAGGCGACTCCAGCCTGCCATGAGTGTGGGGCGCCAGAGGATACGGCGCTCCACACGCTGGAGGTGTGCGCCGCGTGGGAATCACAGCGGCGCGCGCTTTCGGCGCTAATCGGGCTGGATCTCTCGCTGCCGAGCGTCGTAAAAGCCATGCTCGACAGTGAGAGATCGTGGCAGGCGGCGGTATCCTTCTGCGAAGAGGTAATGACGCAGAAGGAGACCGCGGAGCGGGCCAGGGAGAGTGACGCCTCCGCTGACCCGCTCCGGCGCAGACGTACGGGGGCAAGGAGGAGGCGGTTTGCCCACTTCCTCCCCCCCTCGTAATAGTGGGGTCGCCGGCCGATAGTCGGGGGACTTCGGCCGGCCGGACGACGTGACCCCACAGGTCTGCGGGGTGGCCTTGTTGTGAGCGAGGCCACCCCAACTTTGTGCCGGGGCCCGGACGTTCAGATGTCCGGGCCTACCGCCGGGGCGGGGTGGAGACTGCTAACGCGACCCCATCTCGCCCCACTTAGGCGGATGTCTGCTCACACGTGGATGGTTTTTAGTCAGTAGGAGTCTGACATAACCCTTTGGTGCCCCCGCGCCGGAGGGTATCCATGATGGATTTTCCCCACGTTAAAAAAAAAAAAAAAAAAAAAAAAAAAAGGTTCCCAGGGGCCCTGGTGGCAGTAATAGGCGGAGACCTCTCGCTGCCGAGTGTGGTCCGCTGCATGCTTGGCAGCGAGAGGTGCTGGTCGGCCGTGGCCTCATACTGTGAGGAGGTCGTGGCACTGAAGGAGTCCGCGGAGCGAGAGCGGGAAGCAGCCGCACACGCTGACTCGCTCCGCAGTAGACGACCGGGGAGGAGGAGACGTCAATACGCACTCCTCCACCCTCCGCAATAGAGTGGGAGAGGGCACCACATTCTCCCTCTCGCCCCCGGGGTAATAGAGCGCTCACGGTGCCCGCGAGCGCTCTATAAGTGAAGGCGGCCCACAGAGGTGGGCCTACCGTCGAGGCGTCATAGTTGACTGCGAAAGCGTTCCTGTGGCGCCCCAGAATGACGATGAGGGCACCGCTGGTTTTTAGTGGGTAGTCTGGCGCGTTCTGTCTAGCGCCGGGAGTCCCACACTCCCGCTGCCCACGGGTGGCGGGGTCAGTGCGTAAACGCATTTTACCAGCGAGAAAAAAAAAAAAAAAAAAAAAAGGTTAGGTTCCCAGACCCCCTTGGGGTGCATGTCGGTCACCTCCTCGTGGTGCACCCTGGGCAACGGGACGGGCAGCAGTGTCGCAGTCGCGGTACTGCTGCTCGTCGCGGCTAACGACTGACTCGCGGGGTGCGCTCTGGGTATTGGACCTTGAGCGCACTGGAGTGCCGGGGCCTTTGGGTCGCGCTCCGGGAGGCGCGAAAGCGCATGGGGTGTCGGGGCCTTTGGGTCACGCCCCGGAGGGGGAGGCGCGAAAGCGCGTTGGAGTGCCGGGGCCGTTGGGTCGCGCTCCATGGGTGTGCGGGCCTCTGGCCGGGGGCGGGGTTTCAACCGTCCTTCGGCTTGGAGGTCGTGCAGGGTGGCACGTAAGGTGCAGACGGTGGGGGAGTGGCGCTGAGACGGCGCGGAGTTGTGGGGGCTGGTCTACCACTCGCATGGTGCAGGCGAGTGATAGGGGTTTGGGCACCACCCCTGTGGACCAAAACCTGCATAGGTGAGTGCGCTCCGGGTATTGGACCTGTGAGCGCACTGGAGTGCCGGGGCCTTTGGGTCGCGCTCCGGGAGGCGCGAAAGCGCATGGGGTGCCGGGGCCTTTGGGTCGCGCCCCGGGGGGAGGCGCGAAAGCGCGTTGGAGTGCCGGGGCCGTTGGGTCGCGCTCCATGGGTGTGCGGGCCTCTGAGCCAGCCCTGAACTGCCGGGGGCGGGTCTTCAAGCCTGTCTCTTGGCGCGGAGGGGTCGGTTTAGCGGTTCGAGAGAGGTAAGGCTGCGCTCCGGGTACTTCTCTGTCATTATCAGAGTGGACCTGTGAGTGCCCTGGGGGGAGAGGGCGGGTGGGCTTGCTCGCCCGCCTCCTGGCGCGAAAGCGCATGGCGACTGGGTTGCGCTGTGCGCCCTGCAAATTGCGGGGCTGCTAGGTGTGGCTCAGTGGCGGAGGACGGGCTGGACCTCACGGTCGCCCGGACTCAGGTGGTGGGGCAGTTCCCGGACCTCGTCTCCTTCTGTCCAGCTGGAGGATTGACTTGGGAAGGTCGAGCGTCCCTTCCGACGGGGCCGAAAGGCCATCACCGGGAGCGTCATGGTAGACTGCGTAAGCGTTCCTGTGGCGTTCCCCAAAAGGTGCCGGCGGATAAAAGATGCGGGTTTTTAGTGGGTAGTCCGGCATTGCAGTACCGCCGGGAGCCCCACACTCCCGCTGCCCACGGGCGGCGGGGTCAGTGCGTAAATTGCATTTTCCCCATCTTAAAAAAAAAAAAAAAAAAAAAAAAAAGGTTCCCAGACCCCCTTGCTGGGTGCTAGGGGAGGAGTTGCTGGTCTCCTACTGGGCGCGTCCCCGGGTGGCGGATAGGGGAACGTCACTTGCTCTGTTGCGGGTGGCAGGGGTCTTCGGACCCCCGCGGACCAAACCAGCAGGTGTGGGCGCACCTTGAGCGGCTTGTCAGCCGCACGGCCTAGGGGAGTAAACCCCGATTAAAAATCTAAAGCTGTGATACAGCCACAACCATGGAATCGCTGACAAATATTTTATTACCCCAGGAGGGTACCGACGCTTCCAGCGTCGGAGAGTCCCTCCGCGTTCCGGCGCGCTGCCCCACCGAATCTGGGGGGGGGCAATCAACGATCCTGTGGCTCGCCCGCAAAGGGTGTAGATATGGTGCCCGCGAAGGGCGGAGAAACGACCACGGCTACGAACTCGGACTCCGATTACAGCTTTCGGAGCGTTGGCTCAAACGGGCCGGCGCGCTCGGGGGCTGGTCTTCCCTCGCGGGACAGCAAGGGAAGATTCTTACGAAAGGACAAAGGCCCTTCTCAGGGCCAAAGCGACGGGAACCGCTTCGCAGCGCTGCCTGTGGACGACGAAGCGACGACCCCTGAAGTCGGCTTGCTGTCCTCGGATGGCAAGAAGAAGAAGAAGAAGAACAAGCGTCCTACGCCCTCGTCCTTCGCGTCTGGGCGCATCTACTCAGACGCGGAGAGCGAGGGTTTAGCGCTAACCAAAATAACCACAGCGCGAAGAGGGAAGTCTAGAGGAACCACGGCGGGCCCGTCCCGCGACAAGTTCCTCAAGCCTGCGCCCGTACAGCCTACCCGGACTGATATGTCAACGGACAACGAGTCCGATTTTGGCTCGTTGATTGACGAGGACATGTGCGCGCTCAACGCGCAAGAACTGAGGGCACGCGGGGGCGAGGGAGTCGCCGACATCCTTGAGGTTGCCCGGAGGTCCGGGAACCTAAAGGGTGGTTTTATAGCTCGCCTTAAAAAGTCGGCGATGTCCCTAAGGGAGGTAGTGGACACGTTGGCGAGCCGAACGGAGAGCAACGAAACACGGCAGCTTAGAGTTGAGTTGAACCGCGTCAAAATGGACAACGAGGCCCTGAGGGTTGAAGTGAAGTCGTTGCGGCGCGGCTTCAACGAGGCTAAGGCGGAGGCAGCTGCGGCCACCGTTGCCGCCGCCAATGCCACTGCCTCGGTCGCCGGTCCACACTCGACACTTTCGGGGGTGGACATAGTCGAGCAACTCAGGCCCTTATTGACCAGCTTGATCGACACCCGGATGGAAGAATTTGAAAAAAAGCTGTTGCAGGCCCCGTCGGCTCGCCAGCGAATGAGGGAGGGCTCGGTGTCCACCGTGCCGCCGCCTGCTTCTCAACACTCCGAGACGGCGGGCCCGTCTACAGCCGCCCGGGAGGAGACCTGGGCGACCGTGGTGAAGAAGGGGAAGGGCAAAGGGAAGGGCAAGGGGAAGGGGAAGTCCTCCACCCCCGCCTCTACACCTGCACCCGCGGTTAAGCCTTCAGTGACCGCGGGCCCGACGGCCCATTCAACTAAAAAGCCGACCGCCAAAGAGTCCGGGAAGCAAACTGCGAAGCCTTCAGCAAAGCGGAAGCTGAAGGCTCCCAGGACCGCGGCAGTTATCCTGTCGCTGCAGCCGGAGGCCGCGGAAAAGGGGCAGACGTATTCTTCCGTCCTTCAGGCGGCCAGGGAGAAAATTAATATTGAGGAGTTGGGAATCGACCGGATCCGCTTCCGCCAAACGGCGACGGGAGCGAGGATGTGGGAGATCCCTGGCTCTGATAGGGTCGCGAAGGCGGACAGGCTAGCGGAGTCACTTCGCGAAGCCCTGTCTGGGGTGGCGAGCATCGTCAGGCCCGTGAAAACCGCGGACGTGCGGATTTCGGACCTGGACGAGACGGCCACCACGGAGGGAGTGGCAGCGGCGGTCGCCAAGGCAGCGGGATGCGACGTCGCCCTTGTGAGGGCTGGGAGGATCCGTTCCGGCTTCGCAGGTACGAGGTCCGTCCTGGTCTCCTGCCCACTATCGGCAGCGAAAGTGCTGACCGAGAAGGGCAGGATATTAATCGGATGGAGCTCGGCGCGCGTGGTGGCCCTGGAGGCGAGGCCCATGCGCTGCTACCGGTGCATGGGGCTGGGCCACACGCGCCCTCAGTGCCCGGCGTCCGTAGACAGGGGAGAGCTCTGCTTCCGTTGTGGACGCGCGGGCCACAAGGCGGCCGCCTGCGAAGAGGCCACTCTGCGTTGCGCGGTATGCGCGGAGAGCGGCAGGCCCTCCGGCCACACGATGGGAGGCCGCAGCTGCAAGCCTGCGATGCAGAAAGGGAAAATCGCTGGGACCCGGGCCACCCCAGCGGTTTCAAGTAAAACTGCAGAAGTCGTCCCCTTGCCGGCGGACGTGGAGGTTGTGATGTCCGATTAACATGAACGTAGGACATCATAACTTCCTTCAGGCGAACCTCAACCACTGCGCCCGGGCCCAAGACCTGCTCATGCAGTCCCTGGCGCAGTGGCGCATAGATGTGGCGGTGGCGGCGGAGCCGTATTACGTTCCCAGCTCACACCCTTGTTGGGCTGCGGACCTTGACGGCTCCGTTGCTATCGTGGTTCGATCCGGAGGCGGCAGCCCCCCCCTCTCAGTCGAAGAGAAGGGGCCCGGGTATGTGGTAGCCAAGTGGGAAGAGTATGCGGTGGTTGGCGCATACTTCTCCCCCAACAAAACTGTAGCGGAGCTTGAGGTCTTCGTAGACCTCCTGGCCGCTGCGGTTGGAAGACAGGCGCCACGTCAGGTCGTCCTCCTCGGCGACCTGAACGCCAAAGCCCGGGACTGGGGCAACCCCTCCACTGACTCTCGTGGGGAAGTAGTCAGGGAGTGGGCGGTCACCGCGGGACTGACCCTCCTCAACACGGGGTCGGCTCACACGTGCGTACGACATAACGGGGGGTCCGTGGTGGACGTATCGTTCGCCTCCCCGTCCGTCGCCGCACGTGTGCGAGCTTGGAGGGTGCTGTCGGAGGTCGAGACTCTCTCGGACCACAAGTACGTGAGGTTCGAGGTTTCCACCTCCCACAGCCGAGGTGCGCCTCGACACGCCGCGTCGCAATTTCCGCGCTGGGCCGTCAGCCGACTCGATGCGGATATGGCGAGGGAGGCGGCGATTGTCCAGTCGTGGTTCGCCGCTCCTACGCACCCGGAGGTGGACATTGCGGCGGATGACTTCCGCGACGCAGTGACGGCCGTGTGCGACGCGGCTATGCCGCGGTCCCGGCACCGCCCCGAACGCCGCGGGGTCTATTGGTGGAGCTCGGAGATTGCGGATCTCCGAGCCGCCTGTATAAGGGCTCGGCGACCCTACGGACGCTGTAGGAGGCGACGCCACGGCCGGACAGACGAGCAGATGCCGGCCGTGGAGTTGGAGGTCGAGCGCCGGCTGTACGAGGCATACCGTGCCGCCAAGCGCGAACTACAGCTGGCTATCGTCAGGGCCAAGTCGCAGGCCTACGGCGAAGCCCTGGCGAGCCTCGACAGGGATCCGTGGGGGCGTCCGTACAAGGCTGCCCGGAAAAACTTCCGGCACCAGACGCCCCCCGTCGCCGAGTCGTTGGACGCCGCGGTCCTGGACAGGGTGCTGGATGGGCTCTTCCCCGCAAGAGACCCAAACCACACCCCTCCGTCGATGATCACTTCCCCTCTCGTCGAAGAGCTAGACGAGGCCTCCATCCCGCCTGTGTCGGAGGCGGAAATGGAGGTCGCGGTCCGCCGCCTGCGTGGAAAGACTACGGCGCCCGGCCCGGATGGTATCCCGGGCCGGGTGCTGGAAATCGCCCTTCAGGAGATGGGTGACCGGCTTCGGGAGTTGTTCAGCGCTTGCCTCGCGTCTGGACGATTCCCGAAGCCGTGGAAGGAAGGAAGATTGTGCCTGTTGCGGAAGGAGGGGCGACCCGTCGACTCGCCCTCCGCATACAGGCCCATCGTCCTGCTGGATGACACGGGTAAACTCCTGGAGAGTGTCGTGGCCTCCCGTGTCATTCGGCACCTGGAGGGAACTGAGCCCGGCCTGTCCGAGGCCCAGTACGGGTTCAGAGTGGGGCGATCCACATTAGACGCCCTGCTCTGGCTCAAAAGTTGGACGCAGGCGGCGGTCCGCGAGGGGGAAAAGGCGTTGGCTGTCTCACTGGACATCGCCAACGCCTTCAACAGCCTCCCGCACGCGACAATACAGGAGGCGCTTCGCCACCACCGTGTGCCCCTGTATCTGCGGAGGCTGTTGGGCGACTACCTCCAGGGTCGCGAGGTCCTGGTGGCGGGGCGCGACGGTCTGAGGCGACGTCGCATCTCGTGCGGAGTTCCGCAGGGGTCAGTGCTTGGACCGCTCCTGTGGAACATTGGCTACGATTGGGTGCTTCGGGGCACGCTGCCCGCAAGCGTGCGGGTCTCTTGTTACGCCGACGACACCCTAGTCGTGGCCAAAGGAAGGGACCTTGCGGAGGTGATGCGGTCGGCCACGGCCGGCGCAACTCTCGTGGTCGGCCGTATACGGGCCCTGGGACTGGAAGTCGCCCTGACGAAGACCGAGGCCCTACTGTTCCATGGGCCTCGGGGGGGACCCCCTCCAGGTACGCGGGTAACTCTGGACGGGGTCCCGGTCCGTGTGGGGACCCAGATGAGGTACCTGGGCCTCACCCTGGACGGGAGGTGGGCTTTCGGGGCTCACTTTGCCCAGTTGGCCCCGAGAGTCGTCAGAGCTGCCGCCTCACTCGGAAGGCTGCTGCCGAACGTGGGTGGTCCAAACGCCAACTGCCGTCGGCTGTACTCTGGGGTCATCCGGAGTATGGCCATGTACGGGGCGCCCATCTGGGCGGACGCCCTCGGTCGCGCCAACAAGACCCTGCTGCGACGTCCGCAGCGGGTGATCGCGACGAGGGCGATACGCGGTTACCGGACGGTGTCCTGGACGGCGGCGTGCGTGCTGGCTGGCGATCCCCCCTGGGAATTGCAGGCGGAGATCCTCGCCGAAACGTATCATTTCGTGGCGGCGAGGAGATCCCGGGGGGAGCCCCCGACGTGGGAGGAGGTCGCACGCATGCGGAGGCAGGCGCAGGACACCCTGTTGCGGCGGTGGACGGAGGACCTGGCTCCGCCGGTCCCCGGGCAGTGGACGGTGGACGCGGTCAGGCCGGTCCTTCAGAAGTGGGTGAAGCGGCGGTTCGGCCCGCTGACCTTTCGTTTGGTGCAGGTACTTTCCGGACACGGATGCTTCGGTAAGTATCTGCACCAAATCGCAGGACGGGAGGCGACTCCAGCCTGCCACGAGTGTGGGGCGCCAGAGGATACGGCGCTCCACACGCTGGAGGTGTGCGCCGCGTGGGAATCACAGCGGCGCGCGCTTTCGGCGGTAATCGGGCTGGATCTCTCGCTGCCGAGCGTCGTAAAAGCCATGCTCGACAGTGAGAGATCGTGGCAGGCGGCGGTATCCTTCTGCGAAGAGGTAATGACGCAGAAGGAGACCGCGGAGCGGGCCAGGGAGAGTGACGCCTCCGCTGACCCGCTCCGGCGCAGACGTACGGGGGCAAGGAGGAGGCGGTTTGCCCACTTCCTCCCCCCCTCGTAATAGTGGGGTCGCCGGCCGATAGTCGGGGGACTTCGGCCGGCCGGACGACGTGACCCCACAGGTCTGCGGGGTGGCCTTGTTGTGAGCGAGGCCACCCCAACTTTGTGCCGGGGCCCGGACGTTCAGACGTCCGGGCCTACCGCCGGGGCGGGGTGGAGACTGCTAACGCGACCCCATCTCGCCCCACTTAGGCGGATGTCTGCTCACACGTGGATGGTTTTTAGTCAGTAGGAGTCTGACATAACCCTTTGGTGCCCCCGCGCCGGAGGGTATCCATGACGGATTTTCCCCACGTTAAAAAAAAAAAAAAAAAAAAAAAAAAGGTTAGGTTAGGTTAGGTTAGGTTAGGTTAGGTTAGGTTCCCAGACCCCCTTGCTGGGTGCTAGGGGAGGAGTTGCTGGTCTCCTACTGGGCGCGTCCCCGGGTGGCGGATAGGGGAACGTCACTTGCTCTGTTGCGGGTGGCAGGGGTCTTCGGACCCCCGCGGACCAAACCAGCAGGTGTGGGCGCACCTTGAGCGGCTTGTCAGCTGCACGGCCTAGGGGAGTAAACCCTGATTAAAAATCTAAAGCTGTGATACAGCCTTCATCATGGATTCAATGCTTAAGATTTCATCACCCCAGGAGGGTACCGACGCCTCGTGCGTCGGAGAATCCCTCCGCGTTCCGGCGCGCAGCCCCACCGAATCTGGGGGGGGCAACCATCGAATCTGTGAGTCACCCGTTATGGGTGTGGACACGGTGCCCGCGAAGGGCGGAGAAAAAACGACCCAGGCAAGAAACACGGACTCCGACAACAGCCTACGGAGCGTCCGCTCAGACGAAGCGGCGCACTCAGGGACTGGTCTTCCCTCTCGTGACAAAAAGGGAAGATTCCTGAAGAAAAACAAAGGCCCTTCTCAGGGCCAAATCAAAGATAAGAACCGCTTTGCGGCTCTAGCGGTGGATGACTTGTCCGATATGGACCTCGAGGCCGATCTCGGATTGAGGTCTCCGGAATTTTCCCAAGTCCGGAGCTCGACGAAGGGAGGGAAGAAGCGGTCTCCACCCCCGAGTTTCGTGTCTGGGCGCATCTGCTCAGACACGGAGACCGACGGCTTGGTAATAACCAAGATTAACACAGCTCGAAGAGGAAAGTCAAAAGGAACCACGGCGGGCTTATCCCGTGACAGGTTCCTTAAGCCTGCACCGGTCACCGGCACCTGGTCCGGTGAAACATCGACGGGCAACGAGACCGATGTCGGCTCGTTGCTTGACACCGATATCTGCGCGCTCAACGCGCAAGAACTAAGGGCGCGTGCGGGCGAGGGAATCGCCAACATCCTTGAGGTTGCCCGGAGGTCAGGGAACCTCAAGGGCGGTTTCATCGCCCGACTCAAAAAGTCGGCGGAGACCATAGGCGAGGTAGTTGACGCCCTCGCCTCTAGGAGTGAGGCTGAAGAGACGAGGCGGCTTCGAACACAAAATCGACGCCTCAAAATGGACTTAGAAGCGCTCAAGGTGGAGGTGAAGGCGCTGCGGCGCGACTACGCCGAGGCTAAGAAGGAGGCAGCCGCGGCCGCCACCGCCGCCGCCACTGCCTCGATTGGCAGTCCACCCGCGGCGCTACCGACCTGGGTCGAGCGGATAAATGACCGCCTGGCGGCTATCGAGGAGCGCCTCCAGCCTGTCACCGGTCTGCCGCCAAGTCGAGAGAGTGAGTCAAGAGAGTTGGGCGTGGCTGCCGAGGCGTCCTCTGCCCCACCCGCCGCACCGACAGTCGCACCGCAGAAGGAGTCGTGGGCGACGGTGGCCAAAAAAGGGAAAAAGGGGAAGAAGAAGGGCAAGGCCGCCACTCCAGCCGCCGCCCCTGTTCCAGACAAGGGGGCTGCCAAGACCCCGACTGAGCCCACCAAGAAGACTGCCGGGCCAAAGAAGAAATCGCAGCAGCAACCGCAGCAGCAGAGGGCAAAAAAGCCCAAGTTGGTCACCCCCCGCACTCCGGCAGTGTTGGTAACACTTCGGCCGGAGGCGGTAAGCAAGGGGGTAACTTACTGTGAGGCCTTAAAGCGGGCATCAGAGAAACTAAGCCTCACAGACTTTGGGATTGATAATGGCCTGAACATTCGTTGTGCCGCAACAGGGGCGAGATTACTTGAGCTGCCAAAAGGGCAGACCCCGGAGGCTGCCGAACGCCTGACCAAAGAGCTGCGGGTGGCGTTGGAGGACGTGGCGACCGTCGTCCAACCCACGAAGTTTGCGAGCATACGCATCACGGGGCTGGACGACTCTGTCACATCGGAGATGGTTGTGGCAGCGGTAGCTAAGGCGGGCCAGACAGACGCCGCCACTGTGAAGGCCGGAGAGGTCAATGTCGGACCCGGTGGCATGGGCGTGGTGGTCGCGAGGTGCCCGATCGCGGCTGCCAAGACCATCGCGGATGCCGGCCGCTTACTCGTCGGCTGGAGCTCGGCCAGGGTACGGGTGCTGGAACAGCGTGCCTTACGCTGCTTCAAGTGCATGGGTCTGGGACACACCCGCCCCACTTGCCCGACTGAAACTGACAGAGGCGAAATGTGCTACCGGTGCGGCATTGAGGGCCACCTGGCCAGAGCCTGCACCGGAGCACTGCGGTGTGCCGTCTGCGCCGACGCTGGCATGCCAGCGTCACATTTGATGGGGGGACGGGATTGCCGTCCTCCAAAATCTAAGGGCAGGGTGGTCGTTGGAGCCCAGACCGCCGCTCATAGTGAAAGCCGCCAGGCTGCGGAGGAAGCTGCGATAATGTCTTCATGACCAGGACCTGCAGCAACTTTCTTCAGGCGAATTTGAACCACTGTGCTAGGGCCCAAGATCTGCTGATGCAGTCTTTGGCGCAGTGGCGGATTGACCTAGCGGTGGCATGTGAGCCGTACTGGGCTCCCCCCCAACCAAATTGGCAGGGAGATCTGGATGGCACGGTGGCGGTGATCAGGGGTGACACCGCTGGCCCCTCCCTCACGTTCGTCGAACGTGGCTCGGGATATGTGGTGGTGGCCTGGGGAGAGTACGTGGTCGTAGGTGTGTACTTCTCCCCGAACCGCAGCCTGGCGGAGTTCGAAACGTTTCTAGACACCGTCAGAGCTGCGGTATGTCGGCAGTCGCCGAGACCGATAATTGTCCTTGGCGACTTCAATGCCAAGTCCCGGGCCTGGGGAAACCCTGCGACTGACGTGAGGGGCCGTGCCGTCGAGTCTTGGGCCCTTCTATCCGGTCTGTCTCTCTTGAACAGAGGGACAACCCACACCTGCGTGCGGCTGCGAGGGGGTTCCGTGGTGGACCTGTCGTTCGCCAGCCCCGCAGTTGCACGGAGGGTGACGGACTGGAGAGTGGAGGCGGAGGTGGAGACTCTCTCGGACCACAACTACATCCGGTTCGGGGTCTCCACTCCGTCCTCTTCAAGGAATCCCCCGAGAGGACCAAGTAAGCTTCCGCGCTGGGCCCTCAGCAAATTGGACGTGGAGCTGGCTCGGGAAGCCGCAATAGTTCAGCGCTGGGCCTCCCGAGATGATACTGAGGGTTCCAGCGTTGAGGAGTTGGCTGGCCACATGCGTAGGTTGCTAACCAACGTCTGCGATGCGGCCATGCCTAGGATCCAGCGACGCCCGCTACAGCGGCGTGCGGTGTACTGGTGGTCGCCCGAAATAGCGGCTCTTCGGGTGGCCAGCATCCAGGCCCGCAGGCGGTATGTGCGCTGCCGCAGGCGTAATGGGGCGAACCCGGAACTGGAGCGCGAGCTGCAGATTGACTATCGCGGGAAAAAGAAGGCCCTGCAGACTGCCATCAGCCAGGCTAAGGACGCTGGACGGGAGGAAATGCTGGCGGGTCTCAACCGAGACCCATGGGGGCGTCCCTATCGCGCAGCTCGTAACAAGTTGCGTGGTCAGGGCGCCTCCGTGACGGATACCATGCCGTCGGATCACCTCCAACGGATGGTGTCGGAGCTCTTTCCACATCGTCTTGGCTATGTTCCGCCCGTGATGGCGCCGTCGTCTTCCGCAAACGAGCCCGGGGCGTCCATCCCTCCGATTTCCGAGGCGGAGATGGACATGGCCCTGGATCGTCTCAGGGCCAAGAGGACGGCTCCAGGACCGGATGGTGTTCCAGGACGAGTACTGAGCATCACCCTGGAACAACTGAGAGGGCGGTTCCGGGCCCTGTTCGACAAGTGCCTACATACCGGACAATTCCCGAAGCTGTGGAAGACGGGCCGGTTGTGCCTGTTGCGCAAGGAGGGTCGACCATCTGACTCTGCCTCTGCGTACAGGCCGATCGTGCTGCTGGACGAGACGGCCAAGATGCTGGAGAAGATTCTCGCTGCCCGCCTCGTCCAGCACCTCGAAGAGTCGGGACCGGACCTCTCGGAGGCGCAATTCGGGTTCAGGGCGGGCCGTTCAACCTTGGACGCCCTGAACACCCTGAGGGCTCTCTCTTCGGAGGCAGTGGCCAGCGGAGACGTTCTCCTGGCCACCTCGCTGGACATAGAGAACGCCTTCAACAGCCTGCCTGTTGAGACCATCGTGGAGGCACTAAAATATCATAGAGTGCCCCACTATCTCCAGAGGCTGTTGGAGGCGTACCTCCGGGACAGAGAGGTCCTCTGGGAGGGAGACGACGGTCGGCTGTATCGACGTCACGTCGGGTGCGGCGTTCCACAGGGCTCCGTCCTGGGACCGACCCTGTGGAACGTCGGTTTCGATTGGATGCTGCGGGCGACTCTACCGCCCGGGCTGAGCGTCATATGCTACGCTGACGACACACTGGTGACAGCCCGGGCTAGGAGCTTCGAGGAGGCCGCTCGTCTCGCAGAGGTCGGCACGTCGATTACGGTCGACCGTATTACTATGCTGGGCTTGAGGGTCTCCGTATCGAAAACGGAGGCCCTTCTCTTTCACGGCCCTCGCCGAGGTCCCCCCCGAGGTGCGCGGATTGCCGTCCAAGGAACGGAAGTGGTGGTTCGGGCCCAAATGAGATACCTGGGCCTGACACTCGACGCGCGATGGAGCTTTGGTCCACATTTCGAACAACTCGCTCCAAGACTGCAAAACGCTGCACGCAGCCTGCCTGCAGCCAGCCTGGGTTGCGCTGTGCGCCCTGCAGATTGCGGGGCTGCTAGGTGTGGCTCAGTGGCGGAGGACGGGCTGGACCTCACGGTCGCCCGGACTTAGGTGGTGGGGCAGTTCCCGGACCTCGTCTCCTTCTGTCCAGCTGGAGGATTGACTTGGGAAGGTCGAGCGTCCCTTCCGACGGGGCCGAAAGGCCATCACCGGGAGCGTCATGGTAGACTGCGTAAGCGTTCCTGTGGCGTTCCCCAAAAGGTGCCGGCGGATAAAAGATGCGGGTTTTTAGTGGGTAGTCCGGCATTGCAGTACCGCCGGGAGCCCCACACTCCCGCTGCCCACGGGCGGCGGGGTCAGTGCGTAAATTGCATTTTCCCCATCTTTAAAAAAAAAAAAAAAAAAGGTTAGGTTAGGTTAGGTTAGGTTAGGTTAGGTTAGGTTAGGTTAGGTTAGGTTAGGTTAGGTTAGGTTAGGTTAGGTTAGGTTGGGGTGCATGTCGGTCACCTCCTCGTGGTGCACCCTGGGCAACGGGACGGGCAGCAGTATCGCAGTCGCGGTACTGCTGCTCGTCGCGGCTAACGACCGACCCGTGGGGAATGCGCTCCGGCGCTCTGCTCGGAGCAGAGTTGTCCCGTGAGTGCATACAGGGGGGAATCCTCCGGTTGTGCTGCGCTCGCGCGCGGTGCCACCACGGAGACGGGGCGGGTTTGGCGTGCGCTTACACCGCCGCCGGACAGAGCGAGCAGGAGTCCTGTTCGCTCACCGTCGACATCGTAATCCCGTTGCGTGGTCTCGCGGCCTCGCACGGGACCGAGGGTCCTGCCTAAACCGGTCGGACCACGAGGAAGAAAACCTCTATAAAAATTACCCCGAATCCCAAGCGGCGGCACAGCGTGAAGGGATGCATGGCTGATGGGAAGTTCGGTCATTCTGTGTCAACTTCAAACATGAATACGTACGGAAAGAAATCATTACCCCAGGCGGGTACCGACGCTATCAGCGGAGGAGAATCCCGCAGTGTTACGGCACTCAGCCCCACCGAATCTGGGGGGGGCAACGCACGTATTTGTGTTCCCGGTGTAACCGGAGAGCGGCCCGAGAAGGGCGGAGAAGACGAGAGGCCCGAGATGGGCGGAGAAGACGTTCGGCCCGAGAAGGGCGGAGAAGACGCTCGGCCCGACAAGGGCGGTTATTTTAGTTGCGTTGGAGCAGATGGCTCCGATTCGGACGCTGGGAGATCGAGATCAGCTCACGACTCGGACTCCTCTCACAGCAGCCGATTTTGGCGGCGCTGGCAGCGCGGGGGGGATGACGCCGAAATGGACGCCGATAACGACGACGTCCCTCCTAAAAAGGTTTCCAAGGCGCGTCGAGGCCGTGGCCGACCACCGACGACCGGTCAGTACGTGGGACTCGCGAAGGCAAAGGAGGAGTACCTCAAGCAGTGCCAGAGGGAGCTGGAGCTTGAGGCGGAGACCGAGGCGGTGGCAATCACGCGTCAAGTTAGGGCGACGCGTGCGGCTGCGTATACCATGGACGAGACAGCAGCCTCGGACGAGTGCTCGACGCGGGACCTCCACAAGAGGGCCCAGGAATGCGTCGAAGCAATTTTGAAGCTAACAAAAGCCTCAAAAAATTTGAAGGGGACATTTAAAAAGGCGTATAATGAGTCCGCGGAGACATTGGGCGAGGTGCTCGGTGTCTTATATCAGCGGACAACCAACGATGACATAAGACATCTTCAGGAGGCCAATGACCGGCTTAAGGCCGAAAACATCCAGCTCCGTTCGGAGATGTCGGAGCTGCGGCAGGGCATGGCTGACCTAAGACGCGAGCTGTGCTCGACGTCCGCTCCGGCCCCTCCTTCCTCTACGCGGGAAGCCGGGGACGACGCGCTCGTTCAAAGAATCATGGCCGGGGTGGATGACATAATCAACACCCGATTCCGGGAATTGGAGGCGTCCGGCAGGCCTTTGCCTGATGAGCGTACGCGACAAAGGCAGGCTCGAGTGTCTGTCGACGGGACGGAGGCGCCAGCATCCCAGGCGACGGAGCCCCGGGTCACAACACTGACCCCGCCTGCGAATCCGGCCCCAAAGGATGGAAAGGGCAAAAAGAAGAAGAAAAAGAAGACGCAACAGGTCGCACAAGTTGCTGCACCTCCTGAACCTCGCCCTCTACCGCCTGCTCCGGCTGCTCTGTCGGAGGGCTGGAACGTGGTGGCGAGGAAGGGAAAGAAGGCTGAAAAGAAGGACCAGGCCCAAGTGAAACAGCAGCCGGCCAAAAAGAGCAAAACCCCGAAGTTGCGACTGCCCAAATCAGCGGCGGTGCAACTATCGCTGCTGCCGGACAGCCAAAAGTCGTACGCCGAGGTCTTGAGGACCATCAAGGCCGACGGCGTTATCATAGAGATGGGTGTTGAGACCCGCTTTAAGGTCTCCCAAACAGGGGCGCGCATACTAGAGCTGCCCGGCGCTGGCAACGACGACAAGGCGGAATCACTGGCCCGTCGAATCAGAGAGGTGGTCGGTGATGGAGTGGCAGTCACCAGGCCGGTGAAGTGTGCCGACCTGCGGATTGCTGGGCTGGACGACTCCGTCACGCCTGCAGAGCTGGCTGGCGTAATCGCCAAGGCGGGGGGATGTACCGTGGATGCCGTCAAAGTTGGCGACATACGCCAAAATTACACTGGCATCGGCACGGCTTGGGTCCGCTGCCCGGTCGAGGCGGCCAAGAAGGTGGTCGATGGTCGCCGCCTTCTCGTGGGTTTCATGTCGGCTCAGGTCACGCTTCTGAAGCAGAGACCGAGGCAGTGTTATCGCTGCCACGAAGTTGGCCACGTGGCAGTGAAATGCGACAGGGGCGTGGACCGCAGCGGACAGTGCTACCGCTGCGGTAAGGAGGGACACACGCGCCGGCAATGTACGGCCGAGGCTAACTGCCCAGTGTGCGAGGCTGCCAACCTACCAGCGAGACACAACGTCATCGCGTGCCCCCGGAAAAAGTCAGGCGCAAAAGGGAAAAAGATGGTGACACCTGGGCCAGAGCCCCCCTGCACCGCCGGCCAACAGAGACGGGATGGAATCGGAGTCTATGCAAATTTAGTAATGGACACTAAGATACTGCAAGCCAACCTGAACCACTGTGCCAGGGCTCAAGATCTCCTCGTCCAGAGCCTGGTGCAGTGGTCCGCGCAGGTGGCGGTGGTGGCCGAGCCCTACTCGGTCCCGCCGAGAAATAATTGGATCGGCGATCGCGATGGGGTGGTGGCCATCGTGACCCAGGTCGCCGCGGGCGCCCCGCCCTTTACGAATATTGTGAAGGGCTCGGGTTGCGTCGCTGCAATGCTGGGCCAGATGGCCGTCGTCGGGGTATATTTCTCCCCGAACAAAACGGTCGCCGAGTTCGAGGCGTTCCTCGACGGGACCGAGTCAATCTTGCGGAGGTTCCATCCGGCGGAGGTGTTCGTACTCGGGGACCTCAACGCCAAGTCTAGGTTGTGGGGGTGTCCAGCGACGGATGCGCGGGGGGCGATCCTCGAGGAGTGGGTGGCTGCCACCAATTTGACTGTCCTCAATCGCGGGACGGCTAACACGTGCGTGCGCAGGTCGGGCGGCTCGATCGTGGACGTATCGTTTGCGAGCCCCGGCCTTGCGCGCCGCGTTCGGGACTGGCGAGTGTTGGACGACGTGGAGACTCTCTCGGATCACCGCTACATCCGCTTCGAGATCTCCGCTCGTTCGGCGGTGCCGCCAAGCTCCAGCCGTGCCTCGGCAGGGGAGGGTCCTCGATGGCAGCTGAAGCGTCTCGACCGGGAGCGACTCGAAGAAGCGGCGATAGTGGCGTCGTGTCAGCCACGCGTTGACGGTTCACCGGACAGGGTGGCAGACTGGCTGGTGACCAGGATGACTGACATCTGCGACGCGGCCATGCCGCGGTCGGGGGGTCGCCCTCGGCGGGCTCAGGTGTACTGGTGGTCGGAGGCGATAGCGCAGCTGCGCAGGGAGTGCGTGGCTGCTAGACGCCAGTACACACGCTGCAGGAGGCGCATATTTCGATCGCCCCTTAGCTCGCAGGACAGGACACGGCACGAGGAGGAGGGCGAGCGGCTGTACGCCCTTTACACGGCAGCCAAAGCCAGCCTCCGTCGTGCCATTGGCGAGTCGCAGGCCGCGGCCAGGGAGGAAATGTTGGACGGACTGAATAGCGACCCCTGGGGAATGCCCTACAAGCGGGTACGCAACAAGCTCCGTCCCTGGGCTCCTCCACTCACGGAGACCCTGGACGCCGAAGTGGTCCGTGAGGTGGTCGCGACCCTGTTCCCGACGGCGCCGTCCGAGCACCAGTCACCGTCGATGGCACCGCAGGATGACGGAGAAGACGTCGGAGAGGAGGCACCGGAGGTCGGCGAGTCCGAACTCGAGGAGGCAGTCGCGCGGCTTCGCAAGAAGAACGTCGCTCCAGGCCCGGACGGCATTCCGGGTAGGGCGTGGGTGCTGGTACACCAACACCTGGCACCACGGATTCGAGGGCTATTCTCTGCCTGTCTGGCTCAAGCCATAATTCCACAGCGGTGGAAGACAGGCAGGCTAGTCCTCATCGGGAAAGAAGGCCGGCCGGCGGAGTCGCCGTCGGCGTACCGCCCCATCGTCCTCCTGGACGAGCTCGCAAAGCTCTTCGAGCGTGTTGTAGCCGCGCGTTTGGTGGCGCACCTCGGGCGTGGGGGACCCGACCTCTCGGACGTGCAGTTCGGCTTCCGCAGTGGTCGCTCCACTGTGGATGCCATCCTGTGCGTCCGGGCCCAGGTACAGGAAGCGGTGGCCCAGGGCAACGTCGTCGTGGCGGTGTCTCTCGACATCGCCAACGCTTTCAACACGTTGCCTTGGAGCTGTATTAGGGAGGCGCTCCGCTACCACGGGGTGCCAACCTACCTTCGTCGTGTGGTCGGTGCCTACCTCTCCGATAGGTGGGTGGTCTTCCCCGGAAGGACCGGGATGATAAGGAAGGAAGTCGTATGCGGTGTTCCGCAGGGGTCGGTGCTCGGTCCACTCCTGTGGAACATCGGGTACGACTGGGTGTTGCGTGGCTCGCTGCTGCGCGGCGTCAGCGTCGTCTGTTACGCCGACGACACGCTGGTACTTTCCCGCCGACCAACGTATCGGGAGGCGGTGGTGCTGGCGACCGCTGGCGTCGCGCAAGTCGTGGCGCGAATCCGGCGCCTCGGCCTCACCGTCGCGCTGGACAAGGCGAAGGGTGTAGCCTTTCACGGCCCGAGGAGGGCGCCTCCCCACGACGCCCATCTGATCGTGGGAGGCACTCGCATCGGCCTGTCGGGCACGATGACGTACCTGGGTCTCGTGCTCGACGGCCGGTGGAAGTTTCGGGCACACTTCGCGCGGCTGGTCCCGCGCTTGCTGAAGGTGGGAGCCTCGCTCTCGTGGCTTTTGCCGAACATCGGTGGACCCGGGGTGAGCTGCCGCCGGCTCTACACCGGCGTAGTGAGAGCGATGGCGATGTACGGTGCTCCCGTCTGGTCTGGCGCCCTGGACCGCGAAAACATCGCCCTGCTGCGGCGCGCGCAGAGGGTGATGGCGATCAGGGTCGTGCGGGGGTACCGTACCATCTCGGGTGAGGCAGCGTGCGTGCTGGCTGGAGTCCTGCACCCTGGAACAACTGAGAGGGCGGTTCCGGGCCCTGTTCGACAAGTGCCTACATACCGGACAATTCCCGAAGCTGTGGAAGACGGGCCGGTTGTGCCTGTTGCGCAAGGAGGGTCGACCATCTGACTCTGCCTCTGCGTACAGGCCGATCGTGCTGCTGGACGAGACGGCCAAGATGCTGGAGAAGATTCTCGCTGCCCGCCTCGTCCAGCACCTCGAAGAGTCGGGACCGGACCTCTCGGAGGCGCAATTCGGGTTCAGGGCGGGCCGTTCAACCTTGGACGCCCTGAACACCCTGAGGGCTCTCTCTTCGGAGGCAGTGGCCAGCGGAGACGTTCTCCTGGCCACCTCGCTGGACATAGAGAACGCCTTCAACAGCCTGCCTGTTGAGACCATCGTGGAGGCACTAAAATATCATAGAGTGCCCCACTATCTCCAGAGGCTGTTGGAGGCGTACCTCCGGGACAGAGAGGTCCTCTGGGAGGGAGACGACGGTCGGCTGTATCGACGTCAAGTCGGGTGCGGCGTTCCACAGGGCTCCGTCCTGGGACCGACCCTGTGGAACGTCGGTTTCGATTGGATGCTGCGGGCGACTCTACCGCCCGGGCTGAGCGTCATATGCTACGCTGACGACACACTGGTGACAGCCCGGGCTAGGAGCTTCGAGGAGGCCGCTCGTCTCGCAGAGGTCGGCACGTCGATTACGGCCGACCGTATTACTATGCTGGGCTTGAGGGTTTCCGTATCGAAAACGGAGGCCCTTCTCTTTCACGGCCCTCGCCGAGGTCCCCCCCGAGGTGCGCGGATTGCCGTCCAAGGAACGGAAGTGGCGGTTCGGGCCCAAATGAGATACCTGGGCCTGACACTCGACGCGCGATGGAGCTTTGGTCCACATTTCGAACAACTCGCTCCAAGACTGCAAAACGCTGCCGCTGCGTTGGGACGACTCCTCCCTAACGTAGGCGGACCGGACTCCCCCTGCCGGCGCCTATACGTCGGTATAGTGCGGAGCATGGCACTGTACGGTGCTCCCGTATGGGTCGACGCTCTAAACGCTCATAATAAGACTCTCCTGAGGAGGCCCCAGAGAGTCATAGCCGTGAGGGCGATACGGGGATACCGTACGGTGTCCTGGACGGCGGCGACACTTCTCGCGGGTGATCCACCCTGGGAACTACAGGCGAGGGTGCTCGCGGAGGTGTACCAGTTCCGGTCCCGGCAGAGAGCGAGAGGCGAACGTCCGAGCGAAGTTGGCAGGATCAGGGCTCTAGCTCAGAGAGCTCTAATCGAAAGATGGAAGGAGGACCTGGAGTCCCCAACGGCGGGCTCAGTGACGGTGGATGCCATTCGTCCGCACCTACGTCGCTGGGTTAACAGGCGGCACGGGGTGCTTACGTTTCGGCTGTCGCAGGTGCTTACCGGGCACGGCTGCTTCGGTAAGTACCTGCACAAAATCGCAAGGCGAGAAGCCACCCCTGCTTGCCACGAGTGTGGCGCGCCAGTCGATTCGGCGCGTCACACCCTGGAGGAATGCGCCGCTTGGGAACCCCAGCGCAGGGCCCTGGTGGCAGTAATAGGCGGAGACCTCTCGCTGCCGAGTGTGGTCCGCTGCATGCTTGGCAGCGAGAGGTGCTGGTCGGCCGTGGCCTCATACTGTGAGGAGGTCGTGGCACTGAAGGAGTCCGCGGAGCGAGAGCGGGAAGCAGCCGCACACGCTGACTCGCTCCGCAGTAGACGACCGGGGAGGAGGAGACGTCAATACGCACTCCTCCACCCTCCGCAATAGAGTGGGAGAGGGCACCACATTCTCCCACTCGCCCCCGGGGTAATAGAGCGCTCACGGTGCCCGCGAGCGCTCTATAAGTGAAGGCGGCCCACAGAGGTGGGCCTACCGTCGAGGCGTCATAGTTGACTGCGAAAGCGTTCCTGTGGCGCCCCAGCAAGACGATGAGGGCACCGCTGGTTTTTAGTGGGTAGTCTGGCGTGTTCTGTCTAGCACCGGGAGTCCCACACTCCCGTCGTCTACGGGCGGCGGGGTCAGTGCGTAAACGCATTTTACCAGCGATAACAAAAAAAAAAAAAAAAGGTTTGGGGTCGCCGGCCGATAGTCGGGGGACTTCGGCCGGCCGGACGACGTGACCCCACAGGTCTGCGGGGTGGCCTTGTTGTGAGCGAGGCCACCCCAACTTTGTGCCGGGGCCCGGACGTTCAGACGTCCGGGCCTACCGCCGGGGCGGGGTGGAGACTGCTAACGCGACCCCATCTCGCCCCACTTAGGCGGATGTCTGCTCACACGTGGATGGTTTTTAGTCAGTAGGAGTCTGACATAACCCTTTGGTGCCCCCGCGCCGGAGGGTATCCATGATGGATTTTCCCCACGTTAAAAAAAAAAAAAAAAAAAAAAAGGTTAGGTTAGGTTGCCTCGGGGGGGACCCCCTCCAGGTACGCGGGTAACTCTGGACGGGGTCCCGGTCCGTGTGGGGACCCAGATGAGGTACCTGGGCCTCACCCTGGACGGGAGGTGGGCTTTCGGGGCTCACTTTGCCCAGTTGGCCCCGAGAGTCGTCAGAGCTGCTGCCTCACTCGGAAGGCTACTGCCGAACGTGGGTGGTCCAAACGCCAACTGCCGTCGGCTGTACTCTGGGGTCATCCGGAGTATGGCCATGTACGGGGCGCCCATCTGGGCGGACGCCCTCGGTCGCGCCAACAAGACCCTGCTGCGACGTCCGCAGCGGGTGATCGCGACGAGGGCGATACGCGGTTACCGGACGGTGTCCTGGACGGCGGCGTGCGTGCTGGCTGGCGATCCCCCCTGGGAATTGCAGGCGGAGATCCTCGCCGAAACGTATCATTTCGTGGCGGCGAGGAGATCCCGGGGGGAGCCCCCGACGTGGGAGGAGGTCGCACGCATGCGGAGGCAGGCGCAGGACACCCTGTTGCGGCGGTGGACGGAGGACCTGGCCCCGCCGGTCCCCGGGCAGTGGACGGTGGACGCGGTCAGGCCGGTCCTTCAGAAGTGGGTGAAGCGGCGGTTCGGCCCGCTGACCTTTCGTTTGGTGCAGGTGCTTTCCGGACACGGATGCTTCGGTAAGTATCTGCACCAAATCGCAGGACGGGAGGCGACTCCAGCCTGCCACGAGTGTGGGGCGCCAGAGGATACGGCGCTCCACACGCTGGAGGTGTGCGCCGCGTGGGAATCACAGCGGCGCGCGCTTTCGGCGGTAATCGGGCTGGATCTCTCGCTGCCGAGCGTCGTAAAAGCCATGCTCGACAGTGAGAGATCGTGGCAGGCGGCGGTATCCTTCTGCGAAGAGGTAATGACGCAGAAGGAGACCGCGGAGCGGGCCAGGGAGAGTGACGCCTCCGCTGACCCACTCCGGCGCAGACGTACGGGGGCAAGGAGGAGGCGGTTTGCCCACTTCCTCCCCCCCTCGTAATAGTGGGGTCGCCGGCCGATAGTCGGGGGACTTCGGCCAGCCGGACGACGTGACCCCACAGGTCTGCGGGGTGGCCTTGTTGTGAGCGAGGCCACCCCAACTTTGTGCCGGGGCCCGGACGTTCAGACGTCCGGGCCTACCGCCGGGGCGGGGTGGAGACTGCTAACGCGACCCCATCTCGCCCCACTTAGGCGGATGTCTGCTCACACGTGGATGGTTTTTAGTCAGTAGGAGTCTGACATAACCCTTTGGTGCCCCCGCGCCGGAGGGTATCCATGACGGATTTTCCCCACGTTAAAAAAAAAAAAAAAAAAAAAGGTTAGGTTAGGTTAGGTTAGGTTAGGTTAGGTTAGGTTAGGTTAGGTTCCCAGCCCAGACCCCCTACCCCCTTGCTGGGTGCTAGGGGAGGAGTTGCTGGTCTCCTACTGGGCGCGTCCCCGGGTGGCGGATAGGGGAACGTCACTTGCTCTGTTGCGGGTGGCAGGGGTCTTCGGACCCCCGCGGACCAAACCAGCAGGTGTGGGCGCACCTTGAGCGGCTTGTCAGCTGCACGGCCTAGGGGAGTAAACCCTGATTAAAAATCTAAAGCTGTGATACAGCCTTCATCATGGATTCAATGCTTAAGATTTCATCACCCCAGGAGGGTACCGACGCCTCGTGCGTCGGAGAATCCCTCCGCGTTCCGGCGCGCAGCCCCACCGAATCTGGGGGGGGCAACCATCGAATCTGTGAGTCACCCGTTATGGGTGTGGACACGGTGCCCGCGAAGGGCGGAGAAAAAACGACCCAGGCAAGAAACACGGACTCTGACAACAGCCTACGGAGCGTCCGCTCAGACGAAGCGGCGCACTCAGGTGCTGGTCTTCCCTCTCGTGACAAAAAGGGAAGATTCCTGAAGAAAAACAAAGGCCCTTCTCAGGGCCAAATCAAAGATAAGAACCGCTTTGCGGCTCTAGCGGTGGATGACTTGTCCGATATGGACCTCGAGGCCGATCTCGGATTGAGGTCTCCGGACTTTTCCCAAGTCCGGAGCTCGACGAAGGGAGGGAAGAAGCGGTCTCCACCCCCGACTTTCGTGTCTGGGCGCATCTGCTCAGACACGGAGACCGACGGCTTGGTAATAACCAAGATTAACACAGCTCGAAGAGGTAAGTTAAAAGGAACCACGGCGGGCTTATCCCGTGACAGGTTCCTTAAGCCTGCACCGGTCACCGGCACCTTGTCCGGTGAAACATCGACGGGCAACGAGACCGATGTCGGCTCGTTGCTTGACACCGATATCTGCGCGCTCAACGCGCAAGAACTAAGGGCGCGTGCGGGCGAGGGAATCGCCAACATCCTTGAGGTTGCCCGGAGGTCAGGGAACCTCAAGGGCGGTTTCATCGCCCGACTCAAAAAGTCGGCGGAGACCATAGGCGAGGTAGTTGACGCCCTCGCCTCTAGGAGTGAGGCTGAAGAGACGAGGCGGCTTCGAACACAAAATCGACGCCTCAAAATGGACTTAGAAGCGCTCAAGGTGGAGGTGAAGGCGCTGCGGCGCGACTACGCCGAGGCTAAGAAGGAGGCAGCCGCGGCCGCCACCGCCGCCGCCACTGCCTCGATTGGCAGTCCACCCGCGGCGCTACCGACCTGGGCCGAGCGGCTAAATGACCGCCTGGCGGCTATCGAGGAGCGCCTCCAGCCTGTCACCGGTCTGCCGCCAAGTAGAGAGAGTGGGTCAAGAGAGTCGGGCGTGGCCGCCGAGGCGTCCTCTGCCCCACCCGCCGCACCGACCGTCGCACCGCAGAAGGAGTCGTGGGCGACGGTGGCCAAAAAAGGGAAAAAGGGGAAGAAGAAGGGCAAGGCCGCCACTCCAGCCGCCGCCCCTGTTCCAGACAAGGGGGCTGCCAAGACCCCGACTGAGCCCACCAAGAAGACTGCCGGGCCGAAGAAGAAATCGCAGCAGCAACCGCAGCAGCAGAGGGCAAAAAAACCCAAGTTGGTCACCCCCCGCACTCCGGCAGTGTTGGTAACACTTCGGCCGGAGGCGGTAAGCAAGGGGGTAACTTACTGTGAGGCCTTAAAGCGGGCATCAGAGAAACTAAGCCTCACAGACTTTGGGATTGATAATGGCCTGAACATTCGTTGTGCCGCAACAGGGGCGAGATTACTTGAGTTGCCAAAAGGGCAGACCCCGGAGGCTGCCGAACGCCTGACCAAAGAGCTGCGGGTGGCGTTGGAGGACGTGGCGAGCGTCGTCCAACCCACGAAGTTTGCGAGCATACGCATCACGGGGCTAGACGACTCTGTCACATCGGAGATGGTTGTGGCAGCGGTAGCTAAGGCAGGCCAGACAGACGCCGCCACTGTGAAGGCCGGAGAGGTCAATGTCGGACCCGGTGGCATGGGCGTGGTGGTCGCGAGGTGCCCGATCGCGGCTGCCAAGACCATCGCGGATGCCGGCCGCTTACTCGTCGGCTGGAGCTCGGCCAGGGTGCGGGTGCTGGAGCAGCGTGCCTTACGCTGCTTCAAGTGCATGGGTCTGGGACACACCCGCCCCACTTGCCCGACTGAAACTGACAGAGGCAAAATGTGCTACCGGTGCGGTATTGAGGGCCACCTGGCCAGAGCCTGCACCGGAGCACTGCGGTGTGCCGTCTGCGCCGACGCTGGCATGCCAGCGTCACATTTGATGGGGGGAAGGGATTGTCGTCCTCCAAAATCTAAGGGCAGGGTGGTCGTTGGAGCCCAGACCGCCGCTCATAGTGAAAGCCGCCAGGCTGCGGAGGAAGCTGCGATAATGTCTTCATGACCAGGACCTGCCGCAACTTTCTTCAGGCGAATTTGAACCACTGCGCCAGGGCCCAAGATCTGCTGATGCAGTCTTTGGCGCAGTGGCGGATTGACCTAGCGGTGGCATGTGAGCCGTACTGGGCTCCCCCCCAACCAAATTGGCAGGGAGATCTGGATGGCACGGTGGCGGTGATCAGTTGTGACACCGCTGGCCCCTCCCTCACGTTCGTCGAACGTGGCTCGGGATATGTGGTGGTGACCTGGGGAGAGTACGTGGTCGTAGGTGTGTACTTCTCCCCGAACCGCGGCCTGGCGGAGTTCGAAACGTTTCTAGACACCGTCAGAGCTGCGGTATGTCGGCAGTCGCCGAGACCGATAATTGTCCTTGGCGACTTCAATGCCAAGTCCCGGGCCTGGGGAAACCCTGCGACTGACGTGAGGGGCCGTGCCGTCGAGTCTTGGGCCCTTCTATCCGGTCTGTCTCTCTTGAACAGAGGGACAACCCACACCTGCGTGCGGCTGCGAGGGGGTTCCGTGGTGGACCTGTCGTTCGCCAGCCCCGCAGTTGCACGGAGGGTGACGGACTGGAGAGTGGAGGCGGAGGTGGAGACTCTCTCGGACCACAACTACATCCGGTTCGGGGTCTCCACTCCGTCCTCTTCAAGGAATCCCCCGAGAGGACCAAGTAAGCTTCCGCGCTGGGCCCTCAGCAAACTAGACGTGGAGCTGGCTCGGGAAGCCGCAATAGTTCAGCGCTGGGCCTCCCGAGATGATACTGAGGGTTCCAGCGTTGAGGAGTTGGCTGGCCGCATGCGTAGGTTGCTAACCAACGTCTGCGATGCGGCCATGCCTAGGATCCAGCGACGCCCGCTACAGCGGCGTGCGGTGTACTGGTGGTCGCCCGAAATAGCGGCTCTTCGGGTGGCCAGCATCCAGGCCCGCAGGCGGTATGTGCGCTGCCGCAGGCGTAATGGGGCGAACCCGGAACTGGAGCGCGAGCTGCAGATTGACTATCGCGGGAAAAAGAAGGCCCTGCAGACTGCCATCAGCCAGGCTAAGGACGCTGGACGGGAGGAAATGCTGGCGGGCCTCAACCGAGACCCATGGGGGCGTCCCTATCGCGCAGCTCGTAACAAGTTGCGTGGTCAGGGCGCCTCCGTGACGGATACCATGCCGTCAGATCACCTCCAACGGATGGTGTCGGAGCTCTTTCCACATCGTCTTGGCTATGTTCCGCCCGTGATGGGGCCGTCGTCCTCCGCAAACGAGCCCGGGGCGTCCATCCCTCCGATTTCCGAGGCGGAGATGGACATGGCCCTGGATCGTCTCAGGGCCAAGAGGACGGCTCCAGGACCGGATGGTGTTCCAGGACGAGTACTGAGCATCACCCTGGAACAATTGAGAGGGCGGTTTCGGGCCCTGTTCGACAAGTGCCTACATACCGGACAATTCCCGAAGCTGTGGAAGACGGGCCGGTTGTGCCTGTTGCGCAAGGAGGGTCGACCATCTGACTCTGCCTCTGCGTACAGGCCGATCGTGCTGCTGGACGAGACGGCCAAGATGCTGGAGAAGATTCTCGCTGCCCGCCTCGTCCAGCACCTCGAAGAGTCGGGACCGGACCTCTCGGAGGCGCAATTCGGGTTCAGGGCGGGCCGTTCAACCTTGGACGCCCTGAACACCCTGAGGGCTCTCTCTTCGGAGGCAGTGGCCAGCGGAGACGTTCTCCTGGCCACCTCGCTGGACATAGAGAACGCCTTCAACAGCCTGCCTGTTGAGACCATCGTGGAGGCACTAAAATATCATAGAGTGCCCCACTATCTCCAGAGGCTGTTGGAGGCGTACCTCCGGGACAGAGAGGTCCTCTGGGAGGGAGACGACGGTCGGCTGTATCGACGTCACGTCGGGTGCGGCGTTCCACAGGGCTCCGTCCTGGGACCGACCCTGTGGAACGTCGGTTTCGATTGGATGCTGCGGGCGACTCTACCGCCCGGGCTGAGCGTCATATGCTACGCTGACGACACACTGGTGACAGCCCGGGCTAGGAGCTTCGAGGAGGCCGCTCTTCTCGCAGAGGTCGGCACGTCGATTACGGTCGACCGTATTACTATGCTGGGCTTGAGGGTTTCCGTATCGAAAACGGAGGCCCTTCTCTTTCACGGCCCTCGCCGAGGTCCCCCCCGAGGTGCGCGGATTGCCGTCCAAGGAACGGAAGTGGCGGTTCGGGCCCAAATGAGATACCTGGGCCTGACACTCGACGCGCGATGGAGCTTTGGTCCACATTTCGAACAACTCGCTCCAAGACTGCAAAACGCTGCCGCTGCGTTGGGACGACTCCTCCCTAACGTAGGTGGACCGGACTCCCCCTGCCGGCGCCTATACGTCGGTATAGTGCGGAGCATGGCACTGTACGGTGCTCCCGTATGGGTCGACGCTCTAAACGCTCATAATAAGACTCTCCTGAGGAGGCCCCAGAGAGTCATAGCCGTGAGGGCGATACGGGGATACCGTACGGTGTCCTGGACGGCGGCGACACTTCTCGCGGGTGATCCACCCTGGGAACTACAGGCGAGGGTGCTCGCGGAGGTGTACCAGTTCCGGTCCCGGCAGAGAGCGAGAGGCGAACGTCCGAGCGAAGTTGGCAGGATCAGGGCTCTAGCTCAGAGAGCTCTAATCGAAAGATGGAAGGAGGACCTGGAGTCCCCAACGGCGGGCTCAGTGACGGTGGATGCCATTCGTCCGCACCTACGTCGCTGGGTTAACAGGCGGCACGGGGTGCTTACGTTTCGGCTGTCGCAGGTGCTTACCGGGCACGGCTGCTTCGGTAAGTACCTGCACAAAATCGCAAGGCGAGAAGCCACCCCTGCTTGCCACGAGTGTGGCGCGCCAATCGATTCGGCGCGTCACACCCTGGAGGAATGCGCCGCTTGGGAACCCCAGCGCAGGGCCCTGGTGGCAGTAATAGGCGGAGACCTCTCGCTGCCGAGTGTGGTCCGCTGCATGCTTGGCAGCGAGAGGTGCTGGTCGGCCGTGGCCTCATACTGTGAGGAGGTCGTGGCACTGAAGGAGTCCGCGGAGCGAGAGCGGGAAGCAACCGCACACGCTGACTCGCTCCGCAGTAGACGACCGGGGAGGAGGAGACGTCAATACGCACTCCTCCACCCTCCGCAATAGAGTGGGAGAGGGCACCACATTCTCCCACTCGCCCCCGGGGTAATAGAGCGCTCACGGTGCCCGCGAGAGCTCTATAAATGAAGGCGGCCCACAGAGGTGGGCCTACCGTCGAGGCGTCATAGTTGACTGCGAAAGCGTTCCTGTGGCGCCCCAGCATGACGATGAGGGCACCGCTGGTTTTTAGTGGGTAGTCTGGCGCGTTCTGTCTAGCACCGGGAGTCCCACACTCCCGTCGTCTACGGGCGGCGGGGTCAGTGCGTAAACGCATTTTACCAGCGATAACAAAAAAAAAAAAAAAAAAGGTTAGGTTCCCAGACCCCCTTGGGGCACGCTGCCCGAAAGCGTGCGGGTCTCGTGTTACGCCGACGACACCCTAGTCGTGGCCAAAGGAAGGGACCTTGCGGAGGTGATGCGGTCGGCCACGGCCGGCGCGACTCTCGTGGTCGGCCGTATACGGGCCCTGGGGCTGGAAGTCGCCCTGACGAAGACCGAGGCCCTACTGTTCCATGGGCCTCGGGGGGGACCCCCTCCAGGTACGCGGGTAACTCTGGACGGGGTCCCGGTCCGTGTGGGGACCCAGATGAGGTACCTGGGCCTCACCCTGGACGGGAGGTGGGCTTTCGGGGCTCACTTTGCCCAGCTGGCCCCGAGAGTCGTCAGAGCTGCCGCCTCACTCGGAAGGCTGCTGCCGAACGTGGGTGGTCCAAACGCCAACTGCCGTCGGCTGTACTCTGGGGTCATCCGGAGTATGGCCATGTACGGGGCGCCCGTCTGGGCGGACGCCCTCGGTCGCGCCAACAAGACCCTGCTGCGACGGCCGCAGCGGGTCATCGCGACGAGGGCGATACGCGGTTACCGGACGGTGTCCTGGACGGCGGCGTGCGTGCTGGCTGGCGATCCCCCCTGGGAATTGCAGGCGGAGATCCTCGCCGAAACGTATCATTTCGTGGCGGCGAGGAGATCCCGGGGGGAGCCCCCGACGTGGGAGGAGGTCGCACGCATGCGGAGGCAGGCGCAGGACACCCTGTTGCGGCGGTGGACGGAGGACCTGGCCCCGCCGGTCCCCGGGCAGTGGACGGTGGACGCGGTCAGGCCGGTCCTTCAGAAGTGGGTGAAGCGGCGGTTCGGCCCGCTGACCTTTCGTTTGGTGCAGGTGCTTTCCGGACACGGATGCTTCGGTAAGTATCTGCACCAAATCGCGAGACGGGAGGCGACTCCAGCCTGCCATGAGTGTGGGGCGCCAGAGGATACGGCGCTCCACACGCTGGAGGTGTGCGCCGCGTGGGAATCACAGCGGCGCGCGCTTTCGGCGCTAATCGGGCTGGATCTCTCGCTGCCGAGCGTCGTAAAAGCCATGCTCGACAGTGAGAGATCGTGGCAGGCGGCGGTATCCTTCTGCGAAGAGGTAATGACGCAGAAGGAGGCCGCGGAGCGGGCCAGGGAGAGTGACGCCTCCGCTGACCCGCTCCGGCGCAGACGTACGGGGGCAAGGAGGAGGCGGTTTGCCCACTTCCTCCCCCCCTCGTAATAGTGGGGTCGCCGGCCGATAGTCGGGGGACTTCGGCCGGCCGGACGACGTGACCCCACAGGTCTGCGGGGTGGCCTTGTTGTGAGCGAGGCCACCCCAACTTTGTGCCGGGGCCCGGACGTTCAGACGCCCGGGCCTACCGCCGGGGCGGGGTGGAGACTGCTAACGCGACCCCATCTCGCCCCACTTAGGCGGATGTCTGCTCACACGTGGATGGTTTTTAGTCAGTAGGAGTCTGACATAACCCTTTGGTGCCCCCGCGCCGGAGGGTATCCATGATGGATTTTCCCCACGTTAAAAAAAAAAAAAAAAAAAAAAAAAAGGTTCCCAGACCCCCTTGCTGGGTGCTAGGGGAGGAGTTGCTGGTCTCCTACTGGGCGCGTCCCCGGGTGGCGGATAGGGGAACGTCACTTGCTCTGTTGCGGGTGGCAGGGGTCTTCGGACCCCCGCGGACCAAACCAGCAGGTGTGGGCGCACCTTGAGCGGCTTGTCAGCCGCACGGCCTAGGGGAGTAAACCCCGATTAAAAATCTAAAGCTGTGATACAGCCACAACCATGGAATCGCTGACAAATATTTTATTACCCCAGGAGGGTACCGACGCTTCCAGCGTCGGAGAGTCCCTCCGCGTTCCGGCGCGCTGCCCCACCGAATCTGGGGGGGGCAATCAACGATCCTGTGGCTCGCCCGCAAAGGGTGTAGATATGGTGCCCGCGAAGGGCGGAGAAACGACCACGGCTACGAACTCGGACTCCGATAACAGCTTTCGGAGCGTTGGCTCAAACGGGCCGGCGCGCTCGGGGGCTGGTCTTCCCTCGCGGGACAGCAAGGGAAGATTCTTACGAAAGGACAAAGGCCCTTCTCAGGGCCAAAGCGACGGGAACCGCTTCGCAGCGCTGCCTGTGGACGACGAAGCGACGACCCCTGAAGTCATCTTGCGGTCCTCGGATGGCAAGAAGAAGAAGAAGAAGAACAAGCGTCCTACGCCCTCGTCCTTCGCGTCTGGGCGCATCTACTCAGACGCGGAGAGCGAGGGTTTAGCGCTAACCAAAATAACCACAGCGCGAAGAGGGAAGTCTAGAGGAACCACGGCGGGCCCGTCCCGCGACAAGTTCCTCAAGCCTGCGCCTGTACAGCCTACCCGGACTGATATGTCAACGGACAACGAGTCCGATTTTGGCTCGTTGATTGACGAGGACATGTGCGCGCTCAACGCGCAAGAACTGAGGGCACGCGGGGGCGAGGGAGTCGCCGACATCCTTGAGGTTGCCCGGAGGTCCGGGAACCTAAAGGGTGGTTTTATAGCTCGCCTTAAAAAGTCGGCGATGTCCCTAAGGGAGGTAGTGGACACGTTGGCGAGCCGAACGGAGAGCAACGAAACACGGCAGCTTAGAGTTGAGTTGAACCGCGTCAAAATGGACAACGAGGCCCTGAGGGTTGAAGTGAAGTCGTTGCGGCGCGGCTTCAACGAGGCTAAGACGGAGGCAGCTGCGGCCACCGTTGCCGCCGCCAATGCCACTGCCTCGGTCGCCGGTCCACTCTCGACACTTTCGGGGGTGGACATAGTCGAGCAACTCAGGCCCTTATTGACCAGCCTAATTGACACCCGCATGGCAGAACTGGAAAAAAAGCTGTTGCAGGTCCCGTCGGCTCGCCAGCGAATGAGGGAGGGCTCGGTGTCCACCGTGCCACCACCTGCTTCTAAACACTCCGAGACGGCAGGCCCGTCTACAACCGCCCGGGAGGAGACCTGGGCGACCGTGGTGAAGAAGGGGAAGGGCAAGGGGAAGGGCAAGGGGAAGGGCAGGGGGAAGGAGAAGTCCTCCACCCCCGCCTCTACACCTGCACCCGCGGTTAAGCCTTCAGTGACCGCGGGCCCGACGGCCAATTCAACTAAAAAGCCGACCGCCAAAGAGGCCGGGAAGCAAACTGCGAAGCCTTCAGCAAAGCGGAAGCTGAAGGCTCCCAGGACCGCGGCAGTTATCCTGTCGCTGCAGCCGGACGCCGCGGAAAAGGGGGAGACATATTCTTCCGTCCTTCAAACGGCCAGGGACAAAATTAATATCGAGGAGCTGGGAATCGACCGGATCCGCTTCCGCCAAACGGCGACGGGAGCTAGGATGTGGGAGATCCCTGGCTCCGATAGGGTCGCGAAGGCGGACAGGCTGGCGGAGTCGCTTCGCGGAGCCCTGTCTGGGGTGGCGAGCATCGTCAGGCCCGTGAAAACAGCGGACGTGCGGATTTCGGGCCTGGACGAGACGGCCACCACGGAGGGAGTGGCAGCGGTGGTCGCCAAGGCAGCGGGATGCGACGTCGCCCTTGTAAAGGCTGGGGGGATCCGCTCCGGCTTCGCAGGTACGGGGTCCGTCCTGGTCTCCTGCCCACTTTCGGCAGCGAAAGTGCTGACCGAGAAGGGCAGGATATTAATCGGGTGGAGCTCGGCGCGCGTGGTGGCCCTGGAGGCGAGGCCCATGCGCTGCTACCGGTGCATGGGGCTGGGCCACACGCGCCCTCAGTGCCCGGCGTCCGTAGACAGGGGGGAGCTCTGCTTCCGTTGTGGACGCGCGGGCCACAAGGCGGCCGCCTGCGAAGAGGCCACTCCGCGTTGTGCGGTATGCGCGGAGAGCGGCAGGCCCTCCGGCCACACGATGGGAGGCCGCAGATGCAAGCCTGCGATGCAGAAAGGAAAAATCACTGGGACCCGGGCCACCCCAGCGGTTTCAAGTAAAACTGCAGAAGTCGTCCCCTTGCCGGCGGACGTGGAGGTTGTGATGTCCGATTAACATGAACGTAGGACATCACAACTTCCTTCAGGCGAACCTCAACCACTGCGCCCGGGCCCAAGACCTGCTCATGCAGTCCCTGGCGCAGTGGCGCATAGATGTGGCGGTGGCGGCGGAGCCGTATTACGTTCCCAGCTCACACCCTTGTTGGGCTGCGGACCTTGACGGCTCCGTTGCCATCGTGGTTCGATCCGGAGGCGGCAGCCCCCCCCTCTCAGTCGAAGAGAAGGGGCCCGGGTATGTGGTAGCCAAGTGGGAAGAGTATGCGGTGGTTGGCGCATACTTCTCCCCCAACAAAACTGTAGCGGAGCTTGAGGTCTTCGTAGACCTCCTGGCCGCTGCGGTTGGAAGACAGGCGCCACGTCAGGTCGTCCTCCTCGGCGACCTGAACGCCAAAGCCCGGGACTGGGGCAACCCCTCCACTGACTCTCGTGGGGAAGTAGTCAGGGAGTGGGCGGTTACCGCGGGACTGACCCTCCTCAACACGGGGTCGGCTCACACGTGCGTACGACATAACGGGGGGTCCGTGGTGGACGTATCGTTCGCCTCCCCGTCCGTCGCCGCACGTGTGCGAGCTTGGAGGGTGCTGTCGGAGGTCGAGACTCTCTCGGACCACAAGTACGTGAGGTTCGAGGTTTCCACCTCCCACAGCCGAGGTGCGCCTCGGCACGCCGCGTCGCAATTTCCGCGCTGGGCCGCCAGCCGACTCGATGCGGATATGGCGAGGGAGGCGGCGATTGTCCAGTCGTGGTTCGCCGCTCCTACGAATCCGGAGGTAGACATTGCGGCGGACGACTTCCGCGACGCGGTTACGGCCGTGTGCGACGCGGCTATGCCGCGGTCCCGGCACCGCCCCGAACGCCGCGGGGTCTATTGGTGGAGCTCAGAGATTGCGGATCTCCGAGCCGCCTGTATAAGGGCTCGGCGACCCTACGGACGCTGTAGGAGGCGACGCCACGGCCGGACAGACGAGCAGATGCCGGCCGTGGAGTTGGAGGTCGAGCGCCGGCTGTACGAGGCATACCGTGCCGCCAAGCGCGAACTACAGCTGGCTATCGTCAGGGCCAAGTCGCAGGCCTACGGCGAAGCCCTGGCAAGCCTCGACAGGGATCCGTGGGGGCGTCCGTACAAGGCTGCCCGGAAAAACTTCCGGCACCAGACGCCCCCGGTCGCTGAGTCGTTGGATGCCGCGGTCCTGGACAGGGTGCTGGATGGGCTCTTCCCCGCAAGAGACCCCAACCACACCCCTCCGTCGATGATCACTTCCCCTCTCGTCGAAGAGCTAGACGAGGCCTCCATCCCGCCTGTGTCGGAGGCGGAAATGGAGGTCGCGGTCCGCCGCCTGCGTGGAAAGAGTACGGCGCCCGGCCCGGATGGTATCCCGGGCCGGGTGCTGGGAATCGCCCTCCAGGAGATGGGTGACCGGCTTCGGGAGTTGTTCAGCGCTTGCCTCGCGTCTGGACGATTCCCGAAGCCGTGGAAGGAAGGGCGACTGTGCCTGTTGCGGAAGGAGGGGCGACCCGTCGACTCGCCCTCCGCCTACAGGCCCATCGTCCTGCTGGATGACACGGGTAAACTCCTGGAGAGTGTCGTGGCCTCCCGTGTCATTCGGCACCTGGAGGGAACTGGGCCCGGCCTGTCCGAGGCCCAGTACGGGTTCAGAGTGGGGAGATCCACATTAGATGCCCTGCTCTGGCTTAAAAGTTGGACGCAGGCGGCTGTCCGCGAGGGGGAAAAGGCGTTGGCTGTCTCACTGGACATCGCCAACGCCTTCAACAGCCTCCCGCACGCGACAATACAGGAGGCGCTTCGCCACCACCGTGTGCCCCTGTATCTGCGGAGGCTGTTGGGCGACTACCTCCAGGGTCGCGAGGTCCTGGTGGCGGGGCGCGACGGTCTGAGGCGACGTCGCGTCTCGTGCGGAGTTCCGCAGGGGTCAGTGCTTGGACCGCTCCTGTGGAACATCGGCTACGACTGGGTGCTTCGGGGCACGCTGCCCGCAAGCGTGCGGGTCTCGTGTTACGCCGACGACACCCTAGTCGTGGCCAAAGGAAGGGACCTTGCGGAGGTGATGCGGTCGGCCACGGCCGGCGCGACTCTCGTGGTCGGCCGTATACGGGCCCTGGGGCTGGAAGTCGCCCTGACGAAGACCGAGGCCCTACTGTTCCATGGGCCTCGGGGGGGACCCCCTCCAGGTACGCGGGTAACTCTGGACGGGGTCCCGGTCCGTGTGGGGACCCAGATGAGGTACCTGGGCCTCACCCTGGACGGGAGGTGGGCTTTCGGGGCTCACTTTGCCCAGCTGGCCCCGAGAGTCGTCAGAGCTGCCGCCTCACTCGGAAGGCTGCTGCCGAACGTGGGTGGTCCAAACGCCAACTGCCGTCGGCTGTACTCTGGGGTCATCCGGAGTATGGCCATGTACGGGGCGCCCGTCTGGGCAGACGCCCTCGGTCGCGCCAACAAGACCCTGCTGCGACGGCCGCAGCGGGTCATCGCGACGAGGGCGATACGCGGTTACCGGACGGTGTCCTGGACGGCGGCGTGCGTGCTGGCTGGTGATCCCCCCTGGGAATTGCAGGCGGAGATCTTCGAAACGTATCATTTCGTGGCGGCGAGGAGATCCCGGGGGGAGCCCCCGACGTGGGAGGAGGTCGCACGCATGCGGAGGCAGGCGCAGGACACCCTGTTGCGGCGGTGGACGGAGGACCTGGCCCCGCCGGTCCCCGGGCAGTGGACGGTGGACGCGGTCAGGCCGGTCCTTCAGAAGTGGGTGAAGCGGCGGTTCGGCCCGCTGACCTTTCGTTTGGTGCAGGTGCTTTCCGGACACGGATGCTTCGGTAAGTATCTGCACCAAATCGCGAGACGGGAGGCGACTCCAGCCTGCCATGAGTGTGGGGCGCCAGAGGATACGGCGCTCCACACGCTGGAGGTGTGCGCCGCGTGGGAATCACAGCGGCGCGCGCTTTCGGCGCTAATCGGGCTGGATCTCTCGCTGCCGAGCGTCGTAAAAGCCATGCTCGACAGTGAGAGATCGTGGCAGGCGGCGGTATCCTTCTGCGAAGAGGTAATGACGCAGAAGGAGACCGCGGAGCGGGCCAGGGAGAGCGACGCCTCCGCTGACCCGCTCCGGCGCAGACGTACGGGGGCAAGGAGGAGGCGGTTTGCCCACTTCCTCCCCCCCTCGTAATAGTGGGGTCGCCGGCCGATAGTCGGGGGACTTCGGCCGGCCGGACGACGTGACCCCACAGGTCTGCGGGGTGGCCTTGTTGTGAGCGAGGCCACCCCAACTTTGTGCCGGGGCCCGGACGTTCAGACGTCCGGGCCTACCGCCGGGGCGGGGTGGAGACTGCTAACGCGACCCCATCTCGCCCCACTTAGGCGGATGTCTGCTCACACGTGGATGGTTTTTAGTCAGTAGGAGTCTGACATAACCCTTTGGTGCCCCCGCGCCGGAGGGTATCCATGATGGATTTTCCCCACGTTAAAAAAAAAAAAAAAAAAAAAAAAAAAGGTTAGGTTAGGTTAGGTTAGGTTAGGTTAGGTTAGGTTAGGTTAGGTTAGGTTTTTTTTTTTTTTTTTTTATTTAATTATACTATACCCCCGCACGTTATGCGAGATTTTTTCTACAATTGACTCATACATACCAGTTCTCGCTTGTATTCTTCTCGCACTTTCATTCTTCATTCCATATCTTTCTAACATTCATCATCTTTCACCCGAAGGTTGGGTTACCATCTAATGTACTATTCTAAACTACTAATCATTACTTCTTTATTTTAGGGTTAATGCAAAAGACAATAAGAGGAAGCTTTTTATTTACAACATTTTGATTTGATTTTCTTTTTGATCGCGTCCAGAGTCGCCCGTTTTACAATATTTTCTACCTGATGCGTACTTTACAATTCCTTATTGCTATAATTTTGATAGACTTTTTATATGTTAAATTTTTAAGCTTTTTAAAATACAGTTACTTGAACTAATACTAATATATAATTATCGCTAACTTTACAGGTTGTGCACATGACATAGTCTAAGTTTTATTTCTATTACAATTAATTAAAGGACTATTTTTTTGTTTTTACATTATATGCTATGCTGTGTGCTTACTGAGATTGTTTTTATTTTTCATGTCAAGTTCGTTTGTAACTTTCTTCTAAGAAAGTGATACATTGTTGTGTATTCATGTTTTACTTAAAATTACCTGCACTTACAACTATAACTTATCACTATTATTTTAATTATACAGACATTGTTACCGGTCTTTTTGCCGCTATTTAATTTGGTAAACTAAGTGCTTATGATTACTATGTTATATGCTATGTTCTATATAATACTTACTATTTTAGTTTTATTTCCTTATAGTAAATGCGCTTGTAATAACATAATGATACGTTTTAGTGCTATACATTTTACGCTAGTTGTGACACGAAATACACTTCTGTCCTGATAATTATTTTAAGATTAACAGTACATTAAATTTAACAATATGTGAACGACCTACAGTGGCTGAACTCGTTCCCTGTCATTTAATACCGATGAAGCTATGCTGCGAAGGTATATACTCATTATATATCTGCAACATATCTCTCTACAACCCTAATTGCACACCATTAGTTTTACATACTATTATTTTATTTGACAGCGAATTCTCTTCAGCTAACAATATGACTTGTCGCGGGGTTAACACGCTTTGAAATACTCTGCCTCTGCCCTCCAATACAGGCTGACATGCGCTGCCACTAATTGTTGCTAGATCTTCGCTCCCTAGCAAGCTCATACGTTTCCTTGAGTGCGAGGATTTACGCAAGTCTTTGCACGCTATGTGAGCCGGTAAGATAGTGTTCTTTGGATTTTTACTAATTTGCCACGTTGCATACCCTCAGCTGTACGCCACAGAAGATCTTGCTATTTCTTCCCATCGTTTTCGAATGGGACAGCAGCTGTCGAAGGCATTGTGCTGATCATTTTCGATCTCTGCCAGCCCACAGTTGACGCACTGGGGTGTGTTTTGGAGTGAAGGACAGTCGCTTTTCCGGTGCACTTGGGCACAATGGCTGCAAGTATCACCCTCATCTTCCATGGGGCAGAATCTCCTTGTATGTCCATATGCCAAGCACTTTGAGCACTGCACTAACGGGCTCTGATCCTGTGCTTTCAATTTTTGGAGGTTTATATATACAAAGCCCCTTTCAATTATCCTCTTCCATAGAATGGGCGAGGTTTCTAATACTAAGTGTACTATTTCCTTACTCATCGTCTTTCGCGTATATTTCATCTTCACTCTGTCTTCCCCAGGGTCCAGGTCTAAGAAAAGTTCCGGATTCTGATTTCTTAGTGCTTCGAGTACTTCTTCTACAGTAATGCTATACCCATATAGACCCTTAAAGACGACTAGAGGATCCCTGTTTTTCATATCCTCCACCTTAAGCCCCTTGCCCTCCCTTTCTATCTTTTGTTTAACCTTTTCCCTTTCTTCTATACTGTTGAACCCCAAAATAACCTTCCGATCTTTCGCTCTTCTCAATCGCTCCACCCTGGTCCAACCATCTCCCGCCTTTATGGTTGATGCTAACTTTGTCATAACTTCTGCACTGGTCATCTCTTCATCCTCGTCTGAGACAGCTATGGAGTGAGTCGTAGTCAGCCCAGTCATCTTAGGTTTTGACGCGGCTACACTGGCGTACGTCTTCTGTGCGTTATTGGGCTCTTGTTGTCTCGCAAGTTGGTCCTGGATGTCTTTCAACCTGTTGTTGTTTTCCAACAGCAAGCGGGACTGTTCCTCGAAAATCGCGCCGAAGGTCTGACCCGAGAACTGCTCGAGCGCAGAGCCCGCCTCCATAGTCACAGGTCCCGCAGCCCCAGCGCTCTCGCCGTCGACGCGAGTCCTTGCGATCTTTATTTCCGCCTCTGATTCTGCCAAGAGTTCCCTAAGTCTGTCAAGGGTTTCAAGCACCGTCTTCTTGTACTCTTTCTTGAGATTTCCAGACAGACGCACCGACTCCTTAGCCTTCGCTATGTGTTCATCGGCCTCTTTCATCCGACTCAATTTGTCGGTGCTCTTTCTGAGCTTCCTGGTCTCTAGTTTAGGTGGCGATTTTGACGACCGGCCCGCTTGGCCAGCTCTGTCTGGAGGGGGAGATCGAATACCAAACATTTTGTGTGCGGAGGCGCGTCAAGGTTTGTAAAGTTCCGTCAAAATTTTAAAATTTAACAATTAGTCAAAATATAATTTTTCTGCAATAGCAGTTCGTTACCAAAAGTGTGCAACCCAGGCGCCAGAGAAGCACCCTACAGATATAAAGATCCTTTTTGGATCACTATAAAACTTAAAAACTAACAAAAATTAGCGAAAACGCTACTTTTTGTAATCGACTCTACGTAGAGTCGATCTCTGATGTGGAGTGTAAAGCCCCCGTCAGGGCAAGGTCAGTACCGAAAACCGCGTGGTTCTAGGACCAACGGTTCCCGAGATATCGCGATTTTAATTTTTCCAAAATGGCGGGCCTAGAAGTGGTTCCACCGTAACCGAAATTTCGAAATTTTTTATCTCGTGAACCGCTAGTCGTAGAAAGCTGAGCGACGGCTCTCCGTAATGGCCCCGGCCTAGAGAATCAGTTCCCGGACCAAAAACCAGGAACCAAGAGTCGACTCTATGTAGGGCCGCCTTATAGCTAAGCGCATGGACTAGTCCGCAGCAGTGCACAAGGAAAAAACCCCAGGTCTCTGCGACCAAAATTGGCTGAGTTATGACTGTTTATAATTTTTACAAATGGCGGCCAATATGGCCGCCACGGAGTCCGAAAATGACAAAATCGGCTCCTTTTGCTCGAATTTCCCCGTGTTTGGGCTCGTTGGAAAGGTCTTATTGTACGCTAATCAACAATGGTAAAAAGATATTTTTATATTCAACCCCCGAATTTTGGGGGTGAAAAAACGGTAAAAATTTTACAAATTTAGCATTATAAAATATAAAATAAGAAAATAAAATTCTATAAAAATTTGGGGTTTATGTACACACTTAATACTAATTTTTAATACTACTTTGGGAGATATAGAACCCCGGGAAGCACCCCCTCGTGCTCACCCTTAAATTTAAAAAATTAATATCTCGAAAACTACAGCTTGAAAAATTTTGAAATTTTGTACAATTATGCTACTAATAAAGACAAATAGAATTTAATAAAATTTGGGGGGGGTCGTCGCTTTACTTTTTGAAAAAATTTAGGGTGAAAAACGACGAAATTTTTAAAATTCGATATCTCCCCAAGTACTTAACTTTTCTAAATGCTGAAAATGCAGTGGTGTTTGCCTCGCTGCGCCGCGTCGAACAAGCTGCCACACGTCCCCCTCGCACCCCGGGAAGTGGGAAATCGCGAAAACGTGGAACTTGTTTTTTTGGCTTTTATTCCGCGCGCGTGGGCGGGAAAAATCCAAGCTTGGTGTCAGAAGAAAGGCCTTCCAGAGGCCTTTCAGATGGTGTAATAAAAAATATAGGTCGTCGATCTGTATCGCGCAGCGTTCTCGTTACAAAGTTCCAGTTGTGGCTCGATTACGGTTTTTCAGTTGTAACTTGTTCAAATTTTTCACTGAGCACAAAACACTTTTCGCAGGCTCATAAAGGGCACTTTCCTGCGTTGTTTGATACTAGGCACTTGAATTTTGGTTGCAAAAAACCTATTTTTGCAAAGAAAACAAAGTTATTTTTGTGCGGTCTGGTCACGGAGCGACTTTGTACGCGTGCGTCTTAACTGGATATCGACTGCGGACGGGTTAGGTTAGGTTAGGTTAGGTTAGGTTAGGTTAGGTTAGGTTAGGTTAGGTTAGGTTAGGTTAGGTTTTTTTTTTTTTTTTTTTTTTTTTTTTTTTTTTTTTTTTTTTTTTTTTTTTTTTTAATACTATTTCCTCCGACACACGAGATAGGGTCTGGAGACTTTGTTAGGCCGACTCATTCATACTAGTTCTCGCTTGTATTCTACTCGCACTATCATTCTTCATACTAAATCTTTCTATCATCCATCATCTCTCACCCGAAGGTTGGGTTACCATCTAGTGTACTTATTTTAAATACTAAATTTTATATCTTTATTTCAGGGGTAATGGAAAAGACAACAGGAGGAAGCTTTTTATTTACAGTGTTTTGTTTTGTATTACTTTCTGACCACTTTTTGGGGTCGCCCGTTTTACAGAGTTATCGGCCTAAAATGTGCTTATACAGTTTTTTGTGAATATACAGTATTTTTTTTTTTTTGGTAACTTTTTGGATTTATTAACATGCTAATTTTTTAAAATTACAGTTACTTATACAAGTACTAATGTATATTACTACCAATCAAATTTAAGCACATAACATTTTCTAATTTTTACTACTATACATTTTGAAGACTGTTCGTTTCCTTCTATTTCTTATGTTATGTTCTGTACTTACTATTTAGTTTTATTCTGTCAGTTAGCGTGTATTTGTAACTTCTTTCTAAGGTACATTATTTACATTTTGTTTTATTGTGTTTGCAATTTTAAATTAAGTTACTTGCGCTGACCACTGACACTTGTCACTATTAACTTTTATAAAAACATAGTTACATCCGTGACTTTTTACTATTATTTACTGACTTACAAAATACTTAAATTCTATATTATATACTATGTTTTATACTTGCTATTTAGTTATGTTTACTTATCACTACATGCGCTTGTAATTACCTTCTACTGGGTTTCCTAAAATATATATTTATACTAGTACTAACATAAAGCACACCACTATTCTAATTAGTCCTATTAAATTTACAGCATACGGTTAGGTTAGGTTAGGTTAGGTTAGGTTAGGTTAGGTTAGGTTAGGTTAGGTTAGGTTAGGTTAGGTTAGGTTAGGTTAGGTTAGGTTAGGTTAGGTTAGGTTAGGTTAGGTTAGGTTAGGTTAGGTTAGGTTAGGTTAGGTTAGGTTAGGTTAGGTTAGGTTAGGTTAGGTTAGGTTAGGTTTTTTTTTTTTTTTTTTTTTTTTTTTGTTAAATGAGTTGAATCGCAATGTGATTTTTTATTTGCATGATGATGTGATGAGAAGACAATTTTTTCATGAGTGGGTTTAGGTACGCTCCGGCTAGGGTGTTGTTAGTCTTATTTTTACTAAGTAGCTAGGTTTGTGGAATAAGACGATTAGAAGATAATTGTAACGTTGGTGGTCCCAGTTGGAGTCTTAAAAATGATGTGGTGACTGTCTATGGGAAGGGGCTGGCCTGCGATTTGATACAGTTGGCCCTTTCCACATAGTCAAGGCAGCACAGGTGATGAAAATTGATGATAATGAAGATGAATATGAATGATGAGGGTGAAGAGCCGTGGAGTAAGCGGGGCCAGCTATTGATTTGTTCTGGCAGCCGCTTACACCTCAACGATGACACAGCTAATTGGCTCTGGTGATAACAATGGAAATGAGATGATAGATCTTAAGTCTAAAAGAGACAATAAATTTGACGATTATACAATAATATGTGGTGTGATTGTAGTTAGGTTAGGTTAGGTTAGGTTAGGTTAGGTTAGGTTAGGTTAGGTTAGGTTAGGTTAGGTTAGGTTAGGTTAGGTTAGGTTAGGTTAGGTTAGGTTAGGTTAGGTTAGGTTAGGTTAGGTTAGGTTAGGTTAGGTTTTTTTTTTTTTTTTTTGATTGCAATTTGTTTCGCTTGGGTTTTGTACAATATTTCTTTATAATGAGTTGTGCTTTTTTATATTTTAGTTGTGCGAAGTATGAAGTGGAGTGGAGAGGGTGGGTGCTGCGATTTGATACAGATGTCCCCCTCTCCACTTCCAGAAGGGCTCGAGTTCCGGCGGACAGCTTAATGAGTATATTTACTGCGATGACCGGAACACGTTCCCAAATGAATTGATGATGTGTATTATGAAAATGATGTGGGAGTGTGTGAGGTGGGATGAGTATGTGTAAATTGTAATGGGGAATGTACGGTGTTAATAATTTACGATGTTGATGTCTAATTAACAAGCAAATTCGAGAAACATTAACAATTAGTGGTAATGAGTAGATAAATTACAGTGTTGAGCAATTAGGCGAATTTGAGATACATTAATTATCGACCAATCAATAACAATAATTAAACAATCGAGCAAGTTTGAGAAACATCAATAGAATATGGCAAAGAGTAGGCAAGAGCAAATGCAATGATAGACAAGTGTTTTATACATTAATAATTAGTGGCAATGAATTAATAATTTACAATCTTTGATATTTACTTGAGACACGTTAAGAACTGATTAATTAGCAATTTTTGATATTGCCTCGAGATACATTAATAATTAATAATAATTAAACATGAGGCAAATTTGAGAAACATCAGTAAAATATGGTTAAAAGTAGACAAAAGCAAATGCAATGATAATCAAGTGTTTTATGAATTAATGATTACTGGTAATGAGTTAATAATTTACAATTTGATATTATCTTAGGATACATTAATAGTTAAATAATTTACAATATTGATATTAGTTTGAGATGCTATTAATAAAACATCAGGCAAATATGAGAAACATCAATAAAATATGGTATAAATTAGACAAGAGCAAATGCAATGATAGTCAAGTGTTTTATAAATGAATGATTACTGGTAATGAGTTAATAATTTACAATTTTGATATTTACTTGAGATACATTAATAATGGCATAATTTACAATTTTGATATGAGTTTGAGATACATTAATAATGGCATAATTTACAATTTTGATATTTACTTGAGATACATTAATAATTAAATAATTTACAATGTTGATATTACTTTGAGATACATTAATAAGTAAATAATAATTAAACATCAGGCAAAGTTGAGAAACATCTTTTTTTTTTTTTTTTTTTTTTTTTTTTTTCATGGCAGTTGTATGTCGCTTTTTTGTAGTCTTTTTTTTTTTTTTTTTTTTTTTTTTTTTTTTTTTTTTTTTTTTTTTTTTTTTTTTTTTTTTTTTTTTCATATAGGTATATAGAAATAGTACAATAGTAAAATAAATTTAAAGTAAAAGACAGAATAAGATTAATTATGTACATGTGATAAATTAATTATGTGGAGTTATACTCCTTGAGCGCATTAATGACCGAGCTCGACAAACGGACGAAAGAGTCTACGCAGGACTGATGTTTAAGTAAGTCCACAAAGTTGAACGGGTCAATATCGAGGTGTCTGCAGACTTGTGCGTGATTAAAACGGGCTGCTGTGAAGCGAGGGCACTGTCGGAGGAGGTGATCGATCGTCTGTGACGTTTGGTCATCGCAGGGACAGACGTCGGACTCGGTGATGTGGAATTTGTATAGATATGATTTGCTGTATGAGTGTCCTGATAGCGTTTGTGTAAGTGTAAAGGAGATGTGTGTATTTTGGAAGAGGGTGTGTATGTGATCAAGTGTGGGAAGAAGATTCCGAGTATGTTGCCCCTCTTGTGCTTCTTCGTATCTCTTGCGCCATGCGAGAAGGGTCATCTCTCTGGCCATGCGTTTGGTGTAGCTTATGGGAAAGGAGGAGTAATCCGATGCTTTATGCAGGAGTGCCGCGCTCTTAGCCGCCGTGTCAGCAGCTTCATTGCCGGCTATGCCAACGTGACTTTTGACCCACGCAAGCTCAATGCGGCCGGTGTGTGAGTGGGTGTGTAGTGTGTGGTGTATAAGCGATACGAGAGGGTGTGTGTTGCTTCGGTGCTGGGCGGCTTGGATAGCCGCCTTAGAGTCAGAGAGTATGAGAGTGTGCGGGTGTTTATGTAGGGAAGCCCACTTGGCGGCTTCAAGTATGGCGAGAAGTTCTGCTTGGAACACGGAGCAGCTGCAGTGCAATTTGAACTTTTTGATGACCGATCGACCTCTTTCGTCATAGCAGATAAAAGCGGCGCCGACCGAGCCATCGTCCAATTTACTGCCGTCCGTGTATATGGAGAATATGGGATGAGGGTGTGAGGAGAGGAATTCGGCGATTTGCGATTCGTTATGAAAATAGTGGGGTGCAAGAGTAACGCGGTCTGCGGGGTGTAGGAGGTTATGGGGGGGAGTCTGTTTTTCGAGAGCGATGTCGCCAGGAAGAAATGAGCTTGTGCCATCGAGTCTGGTGATTTCGATTTCTCTGACCTCAAGGACTTTCAAGTCTATGGGAGTGAATCTGGCTAGTGCTATCGCAGCGACGGTGGAGATGGTTCGGAAGCCCCTGATGGCCCTGATTGCGAAGCCGCGCTGCAGGCCGAGTAGCTTTTTGGCAGCACACTTCTTTCTGACGACATGGCCCCAGATGCCGGCGGCGTACGTTATGATGGGTTGTATGACTTGGTTATAAATCGTGCGAATATTTTCGGGATGAGCTCCCCAAGTGGGCCTGCAGTATAGTATCAGTTTCTGGAATATGAGTGTGGCTTTGGTGATGATGTGTGTCAGGTGTTTCTGGAAGAGTAATTTTTCGTCAAGGATAACACCAAGTAGTTTAATGCTATCCTGCATGTGTAGTGGATGGGAGTCGATGTGTATGCGTGCCCGTTTAGCCTTTCCACTGAAGGCGATGGCTTGCGTCTTGTTGGGGCTAAACGTGAGCTTGACCCCTCGTCCCCAGCTCACGATAGCGTTAAGTGCGTGCTCAGTGTTGTTTTGTAATGTGGTTAAATCCCTGGCGGACGCGACGAGTAGTACATCATCCGCGAAAGCCTGTAGCCGACACCCAGGGGGTAAATCGAGCTCCAGGAGCTCGTCGAGGATGATGTTCCATAGGACTGGGCCGCAGGCTGATCCCTGGATGCAGCCCTTGGACATGGTCTTGGAGATCCGGGATCCGGCGTGGTCTAAAATTACCGTTCGGTCAGTGGTATAGCTGAGTATTAGTCGGTAGATGTTAGAGGGACAGTCTATGTGTCTAAGGCGATGGAAGAGAGCCGGCCACCAGGCGTTGTCAAATGCCGCTTTTATGTCGAGTGAGACTGCTATTGTCATGAGTCCATTATTTTTGTCCGTCTTGATCTGGTCGATGGCTGCCCGGAGAGCAGCAGTTGTGTTGGTCTGGGGTTTGAACCCGTACTGTCTGTCGTTTAATTTGCCCGCTTTCGCCGCAGTGTACGTGACTCGGCGGACAAAGAGTTTTTCCAGGGCTTTGCCGAATACGGGGAGCAGTCCGATCGGTCGGTAGGAGTTTAAGTCGGTGTGATCGCTCTTGTTGGGTTTTGGTATTATCTTAACATATGCTCTCTTCCATTGTCTGGGAAAGTGGTGTAAAGCGAGGCAGCGATTCATTACATCTGTGATGAGGCCTGGGAGGAGTAGGGAGGATTTAAAGCAGATGTCGGCAGTCAGGTTGTCGAGGCCGGGGGCCTTTTTGGGGCTCATGTCCTTGAGCACTTCCAGTACTTCCTGTGTTGTGAAGGGAGGGTCAGGTTCGGTGGAGGATGGGGTGGAGAGGGTCGATCTCAGAAAGGAGTGTCGTGGTTCAATGTCTGGGTCGTCATCGGGGTAGAATCTGTCTAGTAGAGCTCTGGCTGTGTCATGTCCGTCCGTTGTGTATGTGTTGTCGTCGGTCTTGAGAGTTGCCGGGGGGATTCGTGGGCTCGATTCCTTTATGAGCCTATTGGTGAGAGTCCAAACGTTCTCTTTTGTCTGTAGTTCACAGAACCTTCTGAAGCTGGTCGTGGATTCCGCTCTAAGTTCATTGGCGTAAGTCGCTTTGAGTTCGAGGAGCTGGCTGCCGAGAGATTCGGTAGGCCCCCCATTTCTCTTGGCAACGTGTAGCGCTCGATGCAAGGATATGACTTCGCGCTTACGAGTCTCCAGGGCTTCGGTCCACCAGGGAGGTTTTGGCTTGGAGCCGGGAGTCCTGATGGGCATGGACTCCTTGCAGGCAGAGTGTATGGTGTCAGTGAGTTTGTCGATAAAGAGTTCGAGATCGTCGTTGTTAAGTGTATCTATTTGGGTGTCAAGTAGGTTATTAGCAAGCGCGTGTGTGAGTAGCGCACTGTTGAAAGTGGGCCAGTGAGCTTTGTGGTTTTTGTATAGGAAGGTAGATGTGTTGCTGTGTTGTGTAGTGTGCGTGGATGAGTGTGACTGATTATGGGTAATTGTAAAGTCAATAGCATTGTGTTCAGAGGAGGGGCATGCGTCCATGTTCACCTTCCAGTGTGTGATGTTTTGGTGTAGAGAAGCTGAGGCGAGTGTTATGTCAATGATGGAAGAGCGATAGCGCCGGTAGGAGGTCGTTTCAAATGTGGGCGTGGAGCCGGTGTTACAGACGTATAAGTCGTTCGCGTGCGCCATGGTGACGATGTCAGCCCCACGTGCGTTGGCGCGAGCGCTACCCCACGAAGGGTGCCAGCCGTTTAGGTCGCCCCCTAGGACGCAATCGATTTGTGTGTTGTGTTGGAGGAAGCGGTCTGTGAGTTCGAGTGTATTGTGTGTGTCTGTTCTGGGTTCTATGTAAATGGATATGATGTGTATTTGTGTGTGCCCTAATTGTGCCCGAACAATACATAGGTTCGGAGACGAGTGTTCAGAGATGCCCAGAATGGGGCCGATTCCGGATTTAGTGATAATGCAGCTTTTAACTTTTCTATTTGGGGATGGAAATTGAAACAAATTAAGACCGTTTATATTTTTAATCTTGTCTCCTGCCCCTATGTAAGGTTCAGTCACGAGGGCGATGTTGTGTTTGCTGTGAGTGAAGTATTGGATGAGTTCGTGAAAGGTGTGTTTAGATTTGTCCGTGTTGCACTGCAGTATGTGAATTTTAGGCCGTAAATCCATAATCGATGTTATTATTAGTTTTATTGCGCATCGCCCTCAGAATAGGGCACGTGTTAGACGTGGCTTTGTGTTCTGTTGGGTACTTGTTCTCAAACCTGGTGTTGTGTGTGGTGCAGTTATAGCACTTGGGTGTGGAGTCCTTGACTTGGCATTCGGTGTGTGAATGGTCGCCTTGCGCGCAGTGTGCGCAGCGGCCGGTGGGTGTTTTGCAGTGAGCTTTCGTGTGTCCGAACTGCAGACACGACAGGCATTGTAGGAACGGAGAAAATTCCTCTATGTGGACTCGCTGATAGTCCACACGCACTCTCTCCATTCCCATGAGTGTACGAAATGCCCTGGGGCTGGTAATTATGACGGCATTGTATAAGGCTGTGTTTCTGTTGTCACGGATGAATTTAAGTGAAATGTCATTTTGGTTGTACTCACCGAGCTCCTGGTTCTGTCCCAGGATGACCGCGATCAGCTCCTCTTTAGTGGTTTCCTTCGCTATCCCTTTTAGAATAGCCATGGGTTTGAGTCTGGTGGCCACCTCGGCCTTGACTTTTGAGTCGTTGTCAGTGTTTAGCCTTTTTAGTGCGTCGTCCCTGTCCTCAGGTTTGTCGAACTCGACACGGATTTTACCCTTTGAAACTGGGGTAACTCTAGCGGGGCCGTATGTCAATTTCTTAAAAGATATGGATTGTCGGAAGGCGTCGACTGCTTCTTGTCTGCTGCTGGTGGGAGACTTCGTGGTGATGATGATAGCGGGTCTTGTGACGGGCGGCTGGGTCACGACGATTCGGGCCGGAGCTTTGGTAATCGGTGGGCCAGGGGCGGCGTGAGCCTGCCCAGGCCTTTTCACCATGCTGGCGTACGTGTTGGTGTTGTCCTCAGCTGGTGTGACGTCCTTTGTCTTTGGGTCTTGCCTGAGCTTCGCAATTTCTAGCCGAATTTCTTGGCGGACCTCTTGTCGTATCTCCTTAATGAGGTCTTTTTTCATGTCTCCCAGGAGGTCAATGTTTTGTACCTTTTCTGTAGGGGGAGCGTCAAGAGCAGGCGCCAGGGTGGGGTTAGAAGAAGTGTAAAGTTTCGATAGTCTGTTAATCTCGTCCGCTGCCGCTAGGACAGCAGCTTTGTTTATCTTGCTAGTGTTGGAGCCAGTTGTAATTGCTGTTTCTATGTGCTTTGTTAATTTTTCGATGGCCTCGACGAAGGTGATGTGGTCAGAGACGTCATCGGGAGACGTTGGCAGAGACGTTAGCATTTGTTTATACTCGGCAGATTCTCTAAGGGCGTTTTTCCCACCTTTATTGCGGGATTGCGAAGGCTCTCGGCTTCTTCCTTCGATGGGGGAGTGTGATATCGGCATTTTTGATAAGAAAAATTTTTCTAGGGTTAAGATTGGTAGGAGAGATTATAATGAAGGGTTTGTCGAAAACCGCATTAAAAAAGGTTAATTTTTACAAAAGTTATAGAATTAAAACTGTTAGAAGTTTAATAATTATTTAAATAAAAATTACAAAACGTAACGTGTTTTGTAATACCTCGTTTAAGAGGGCGAAGCTACAGAATTAAGGTGTGGGTTTCAAAATTTTTGAAATCGAAAAAAATTTTTTATTTTACGTAAAATGAAAATTTTTTTCACTTTTTTCCCTTCGGGAAATCTAGGGAATAAAATGTATAATAATTTAAAGGATTAAGAAAAAATGATATTGAGTAAAAGAAACTTGGAAAAAGGGGGTGAAACGGGGAAGTTATGACGAATTTAAAAATTTTCACGAAAAACAAACTTTGCAGTGCGGTTTTTGCACTCAGAAAATTGTTCATAAAAAATCCAATTATTATCACAAAATTATAAATGATGTCACAAAAGGTTCGTTATTTTTTTTCGCACTGTCTGAATAAATAAAAATGAGGTGTCGTCGCTTTGGTTTTTGCGATATGGGAGCTGGAACTTTAATTAGAACTACACGGTTTAGTTTTTCGCTGGTTTATCACTTTTGTATGGAAATTTTTGGCACTTTTTTACGGTGGTATTATTAAATAAGTCCTAAGTATTGGTTAAAGTAGAAAGTTCGGAAAAAGCACTAAAACTGGCTGATTTAGTGTAACGGTTTTTTTATTAAAATTTAAGAAAATTGTCCAAAAGTACCTTTAATTTTCCACATAAAATTCTGAAACTCCACACACTTATACACAGTCACAGTGGTCACTTTTTAGTAAAATAAAAAAGGGGGGTTATCGCTTTAATTTCGTCAGCGTTTAAGCACAAAGTTTTATAAAGCGGGAATTTACACACAACTTTAGATTGAAAATGTTTTTAAAAATGTTTGGCTGAACGGAAATTTACAAATTATATATAGAATTAAAGCTGGTTTTATGTAGAATTCACTGACACAAACAGACTAATTTTAACTTGAACGGTTAGAAAGTTATGAATTTTTAAAGTTCACAAAGTCACTATTTTACACATTTTCCTTTGAAAAAAAAAACATAAAAAACTGTCTAAAAAATCGAATTTTTGCTCTAAAAAAATTTTAAAACCACCAGCAGAATGCTGGCGGCAGCGCGCAACTTTTGAGCTATAATACGGATTTTTAGCTGTTGTGGAGCCGAAGTTAGTGATTTTTAAGCACAGAGCGACGCGGAAATGATGCGTACGCTACGGCTTCTCGCGCCAGACTGGTTGGTTAGGTTAGGTTAGGTTAGGTTAGGTTAGGTTAGGTTAGGTTAGGTTAGGTTAGGTTAGGTTAGGTTAGGTTAGGTTTTTTTTTTTTTTTTTTTTTTTTTTTTTTTTTTTTTTCTGTGCCCCCGGATTGTTATATTTCCGGGTCTTTATCTGCTAATTTACTCTTTCATACCAGTTCTCGCTTTCATGCCTCTCGTACTTTCATGCTGCATACTAATGTCTTTCTTTCATCCATCACCTTTCTCTGATCAGGGTGGGTTCCCTCTACTGATAAGGCCTACTGTTTTATATCTCAGCTTTTATTTCTATATTTGGCTACCTTACTTGTATGCTTTATGGCTACTTTACTTATCCATATTTATATTTTTCTTTTAAACAAGGGGTAAATAATTTTTGCACAGTTTTGTTTTATCAATTTTTGTTATACATGGTATCGGGTCTTAGGTCTATTTGTATTTATGCGTTACATTTGTCTTGATGATTGACATAATCGTCATTACAAATTTATTGCTATTTACTCTATGACATTTTTGTGGTTCTATATTTAGGTCTTTGTTTTATCTAGGTCCAGTTTAACATTATAAATTTTTCTTACTTATTATTAACAGTTTTACTTACTATACTAGAATAACTATAACATTTTCTTATATTTGATGTTTGAATTTTACATGTATTATAATCCTAGACTCAAACTTACAGTTCGATAGCTTATTCTAATCCTTATTTAACTAGTTTGCCTATGCTATTAACTTATATACAAATTATATAATTATAGCATATTTGCCTGCCTTTTTAATAGCGAGCAAAACATTTACTTGCCGCCTCTTATTTTCAGGATAGGAACCTGCCATCAAATTTCCAGAACCCGTGTGATTGCAATCTGACCTGTGATACCAGTCGAAGAAGTCCTGCACGGAGTCAACGGCTGCGCGTTCCCCTCTTGTTCTGCTGGAGTCTTGTCCCGCAACAAACATACAATTTTCCTCCGAAAACAAGACCCCCGCAGAGTGTCTCGCGCGTTTTCGCCGGGGATGGAGACTTCCTGCTAGCATGCCACTGTGCCGGCCATCGCACCCTCACGAGTACGCGACCGTTGACCGCGCCAAGTCGTCCCACCTCTTCCTAACCGGGCAGTCACTGCTGAAGGCGTTGTGGTCCAACTTGTCCAATTTCGCCTTCCGGCAGTTCCTGCAGGAGGGCGGGACGCTCGCCGCCCAGTCCACGCACTCCGTCCTGAGGTGCGGGCCGCCGCAGTGGCTACACACGTCCACCGACTCCACGCAGAACTTCTTGCTATGCCCGTAGCCAAGGCATCGCGCACACTGGACCAGCGGCGACTGGTCCTCAGCTCTCACCCTCTGAAAATCTATGTGGATGTATCCTTTGCGGATAATCCTGTTCCAAAGGGTGGGCGAGGTCTCCAGCACCACGTGGCCCACGTGCGGATTCCTGGTTCTCTTACGGAAGCGAACCCTAACCCGGTTTGCCTCCTGGTCGAGATCGTCGAACAGCTCCCTGTTCTGGTTCCTTAGGGCCTTCAATACGTCATCGTCAGTATTATCTGAGACGACGCCCCTCAGAACCAGAAGTGGGTCCCTGTTGCTCACTTCCTCGACCAGGAGACCACTTCCTCTTTCTTCCACTCTCACTCTAGCTTTCTCTCGTTCTTCTTTTGTACTGAAAGCCATTACGACTTTCCTATCCTTGGCTTTACGCACCCTGTCCACTTTGACCCATCCTTCTTTTGCCTCCACCGCTTCCCGAAGCTGGTTGAGGACCTCTTCACTTGTCTTAGTTTCGTCGCTCGACGAGACCACCAGCGAGTGTGAGACAGCCGGTCTCCTCGGCGGAGAACCAGCCGCAACAACACCCGCATAAGTTCGCCGGGCGACGACCGTCTCCTCCTGTTGTTTATTAAACAGGTCCTGCAGGGCTCTGATGCGCTGCCCGTTGTCAAGCAGGAGGCGAGTGTGCTCTTCTAGTTTCTGGCTCAGCACGGGGTCCGGGGCCACCACGGGTGCGGGGACGACGTCCTTAGTCGCCGGCCCCACCCCACCAGTGATCACTTCCCCCGTGCGAACTACCCTTAGAGCCCTTAATTCTGCCTCACTCGCTTCGAGCAGCTCATAAAGGCCGCTTACGGCATCAGCTATCATTTTCTTATACTCCCTCTTTAAATTTTTGGAGTTGGTCGTTGCGATTGCCGACAGGTCCACGAGCTCATCTGCCGCCTCCAATCTGCTCTTATCTCTAGTCATTTCTATAGACTGCCTGGAGAAACGGTGGGGGCTGCAGTCGATGCTCACTTTCGGAGGCTCTGGGCTCCCCTCCGGCTCGGGCGTGTCCTTGACCAGGTCAGTAGAGGGTAATTTTACGGGATTTGTCCGCGGTGGAGGTTTCGACCTTGTCTCGTCCTTCGATCTACTGGTTGCACTGATGGTGCTGGTCTTAGGTTTTTGGGGGATAGGTTTTGGTGGGGAGATCGATAGTCGCCACTTACTGCCAGCCCTCGGCAGATCGGGTCTCGGATCCACCCAAGGAGCCGCCGCCTTATCCTTTCCTATTGTTGGGGCGACCTTTTTATCAAGGCTGGTCCGCCCAGGAAGTTTTGAGTCTACTCGGTCGGTTGATTTTCTTGTCATTTTTGGGGGCTGGACCGTTCCAGCTCTATCTGTGGGGGTGCGTATCCCAAACATCTCGGGGGCGCGTCAGTGATATTAAAAATGGGAGGAAAATATTATAAAAACAAGTTATTAAAGTAAAATAGTCGATATGTATTCAGAGGACCAAAAAAGTTTTTTTAAAAGTTATTTTCCTCTCCAGAGAACGGTTGTAAATGACCGTTTCCCAGTCAAGAAGGCAGGCAAATATGCCCCAGTACCTAAACAACTTATAACTAAACTTAAACTAAGAAAAAGTAGAGAAAACTCTACTTTTTCTGTTAGGACTCTATGTAGAGTCACCACCTACAGTCAGAATTAAAGCTCTTCCAGAGAGCCTGTCAACAGTGAAAACCGCGTCGCGCTACGATCAACGGTTCCCGAGATATTGCGCCTCGAAGATTTACAATATGGCGTCCGCGCAATCGG